>OZ012685.1:16799412-17016233 GCA_963942565.1 Maea johnstoni | reverse complement strand
TGTTGTTTATATATAATAACCATAACAATCAATCTTAACAATCCTAGAGCAAGTGAGTAAAGCAATACAATAAAAATATTTATGGTTTTCCATTCTACAAAATGAAGTTTTATTCTGGATTAATTTTTTATTTCTAGATGAGACATGATTTTTATCTCACTGCACGATTTTAAAATCGGATCCGATTTTGCTAATTTTAGAATCGGAACTGGACGTTCCGATTTTGAAAATAGACAAGTTTGCAGTCACACTATTACGATTCATCGTAGCCGATTTTATTGCTAGAGAAATGCGTCAAAAACATTGTCTTGTGACTTTTCAAAAATCGGCACTGATTTGCGAACAGGATCGCAAACCAGTACCGACTTTTTTTAGTCGGATCCGATTTTGTATTTGGCCTAAAAATCGGATCCGACGATCGCACGATAGGTGAAAAAATCGGTTCCGACCTGCCGATTTTAAAATCGTGCGATAGTCGGGCTCTAGTGTGACTGTGGCATATACGATCTTAACCCAGTACCGACTTTTTAGACGGAGCCGATAGGTGAAAAAATCGGGTCCGACCTGCTGATTTTAAAATCGTGCGATAGTCGGACCCTAGTGTGACTGGGCCTTAAAGACAAACACGACATGCACAGAACATGCCGACAGCAACTTCGTTACCGTTTAAGGTAGATCCCTACTCTATACCCGGGTCTTTTTTTAAACTTAAATAACTGAAAACTGAGTTAAACGAAGACAACGGCATATATGCTATTGCATAGGTTACGACTCATAGTTACCGAATAATGATAAACTTATCCATGAGTGGCTATTTTGATGTGAAATGGTACCTTTAAAGAACACATCTGTCTGTGTTTCGTTGTTGTTTTTTTGACAAAATGTCAATACTCACCGTTTACCAGACACCTGTGGCATGACCTTGGACCTAGAAGGGGTTAATATCTATCATGTTCTTTAACATTAGCTGCGAAGACTGTATCGTTATTCACTTTTAACCAAAAAATGAGATGAAAATATTGGTCAAAATGTCGAAGGAATCTGCATGGTCAAAGCAGACAATCTTGAGTTGAGTTCATCCAGAAATTGGTATCGTCAAGAGAAAGCATCGCCGTTATTTCCAGACCACGCGTCAATATATAATATAGAAAGTCGCTTGGTCGAGATTCGTGGCTAGTGATCACCACTCGTGTGTAATCTTTTGTTTCCATATCCTTGCTCAAGGCTCAAAGGAGGACAGCCGACAGCGCCACCGCCTAGATTTCTACCTTAAAATCAAATATGCACAACCAGTTTTTAATTCGGATGGTACCATATATCAGTGTATCATTTCATACTTGACTATATCGTGATCCATAAATTCCAAATGCATCTTCAAGTTCCTTTTGGTATAGGGAGTATTGCATTTGTGTGATACATCTTTATTACATTTACTTAAATTTGCAATACAGTTGTGATTTTCCACCTTTGTCATTTTTTCTAAATATTCTTCTTTATTAAATTCATTAAAACATCAATAAATGTTTTATCTTTTTTCGGTAACGAAGCTAATACCTTCCTCTGAGTTTTTCTGGTTGAAATTTGAGATATATGTACAATGGTGCTGGTGTGAACGGCTGAAAAAAAATCCACCGTTTTCCATAAAAACAGCAGAAAAAATTAAAAAATTCTGCTGTTTTTGGAAAACGGTAAAAAAATAATTGAGTTAATTTTTTCTGCCGTTCACACCTGCAACATCGTATATATGACTAGGGGTTAGACATTTTATTCAGCTTTTATAACGTTTTTATACCACGGCCACACCCTAAAACTGTGTGCCATTTTCTAGATGGAGAAAGTAGTAAATTAAAAGATAGTAAGTTATTTCTTGTGAAATAAGCATTCTTTGATAGTGTAAAGAAAGGATTTTTATCGAGTCCAATTAATTATTTTAAAGGTCTATTATTCAGGAAAAATAATATTCCCCGTTATCTAAAACTGGGGAATTCTTGAATTTTAATATGAGTGATTGACTTAAAATCGGATAATGCGCAACGTGTTCAAGTGCATCATATCACGGAATTGCGAATTTTGGTTAGAGGGATAACTCAGGTAAAGCCAAAGAGTACGATGGTATTCGGCTATGGTAAAGCCTAGAACAGGGACACCACTAGTATCATCAAGCTAGATATTTCAGTGACAAGTGGAAACTGCCGATTTTCGTGATTTTCACCGCATTCATGATGAGAACGAGACAAGCTTAAGCTGCCAAAGCCAAATGCTTTTGTGGTACTACTAGATCTCTATAACACGGGCATTGGCCGACGAGAGAGAGAGAGAGGGGGGGGGGGGGGGGGGGGGGGGGGGGGGGGGGGGGGGGGCGGGGGGAACTTTAAAATAGCGTAACTATAGTGAATGAGAAAAAAAATCAAACCATGATATAGTCTTATAAGTAGAGGTTTCGATTTGATAGATATAGGGCTAAACTTAACATTGAAATTTTATTTAGAATTTCTTGCCAATGCCCATGTCCATACCCAGGGCTCGACGTTAAGGCTAGCCCTGTAGCCCCGGGCTAGTTGTTGAGAGTCAGGGCTAGTAAATTCTAACTGTGAGTAGCCCCAAGGGGCTAGATAGAATATCAGCGCTTAAAAAGGTATGAAGCCCTCCTTTGGCTCTGCATACCTGGATGATAATAAAATTTTAATTCAACACAATACACTGCATTCTTTTCATGTTATCAACTGAGGCTATGGGGTTGGTCACTATTTGAAAAATGTTATTATTAATATCAGCCTATCAGGGCTAGCAAAAATATTTCAGGGCTAGTAAACGTTATGGTAACTAGCCCTGCTGGGCTTGTAAAGTTTTTTCTTAATGTTGAGCCCTGATACCTAAATCTTAGATACGGCAAGCGGAACGGACAGCCTAAGGGGGCAAGTCTCCTGGTCTAATTTAGCCCAATCTTACGGCCATAACATCTTACGGCATGCATTTCATTTCTAGTTAGCTAATCCCAGCCATTTAAAAGGCTGGGATTAGCTAACTATTAATCATTACCCTTTCATATATGAACTTCTCTTTTTTCAACATATTTTTTTTCATACTGTATGCAGATGGTTGCAAAAGTTACAAGTTTAGGGTGCTTAGTACTAGCATGGAATGCGGTAGTATTTTACAAGTCAACAAACACAAAACTATATATTTTACCAAGTTTCAAGAAGGAATATAAAAATGGGAAACTAAGTATACTTGGAACTGGAAGTGTTTTCCCTTGTAACTGGCTTCAAACCAATTCAGGCACTGCATCATGAATGAATAATTTTGTTTTGATCTTAAGTACTTATTTTTCATTTTCAAATTGTTTTAATTTTTCTCCAACATTTCATATTCAATTTAATGTCACATTTATGCTTGTAGTTGTGTCTTTTGTGGAAGGATAGTGGCAGCTGTAATCACAGGTTTAGTTTGTGTTGCTGTAGAAAGGTGGCAGCAGCGGTTAGTGTATGCCTGTATGGAACTCTTTTTTGAAATGGACAGTATTTGCATTGATCACTTCAGCATTGTCTAGTATTCTCATAGTAGAGTAAGCCGTCCTTTAGCAATTATGACACACATCTATGCAGTGTATGCACAAAGGTCATCTTGATCATGTGGTGCACTCAATTTAATAGTAACATAATTGGTTATCTGGGCCCTGACCCACATTTCTTTAAGGTAAATCAGTCAAAAGACACAAGGGCTTGTATTCTCAGCACACGTATCTGGTGCAGACTACTCAACATTACAGGTATCTTTCTTAATCATTCCTCTTTAGTGATGAGAACAAAAAAAATTTATCAGCTATCTGGTTCTATTCATAACATAAGGCTGTTTAAATTACTAACCAGCATGAATACTAAATTGATGTTTGTGTTATGCAAATAGCTGTAACGGTACATTATTAAGTTATCATATCTAGAAAATTTATGACAAAAGCTTTTGGTTGCCAAGATGTGTGTTCATGAAGGATCTGGGAGTCCAAATGAATGATGGCAGGGTCAAGAAAATACACAACCAAAACAACCAAATGGCCGGAGTCTGGCTTAAGAAAAAGCAAAAATACATTTTTTGTGTGTTTTGAATTTATTAGGTTATACAATACAGATCCACAGGCAAAGAGAATGCATTTTCTTATTGGCCTGCAAATAAGATGTACTTAAGTTTTCTAAAATATATCTTTTAAAATAATACTAGGACAATTTCCATCACCAAATTTACAATGACATGTTATTAGGAGAGTCAGATTTATTCCTTTTAACTTCAGAACTTCTGACTAAACCATTTTTATGAGAATGTAAGATCCCTTTAAAGACACCACGGGTTGATATCATTAAAATTAAATCAAAATTACATTGCATGAAGCAAAAATTAAATATTAACAGAACTTCAGTATATGTAGCTCCTAAGCACTGAAACTGAAAGCATGGTAAATGGTAGTTTTGATATGAATAGTGAGTAATAATGGAGAGATGAGATTGGTATGTCAGGGCATGACATTCACTTTTGCGGCAACTTGCCCAGTAGGGCAATTGAGATTCAAATTAAACTTGCCCTACTCCAACTTTCACCTGCCCTTAAAAACTGTATGTTTTTAATGCTTCATTTAAAACCTAGTAGACGTGGTGCAGGCATGGAAAAAGCATATTTTCTAGCACAAGCTTGGATGCCAGACCAAACAACTTGCACACATTCTCAAATTTAAACCTGAAATATATACAGCGTACTTGTCCAGTGGGGCAAGCAAAATACAGTCTTCACTTGCCCTTCAGGTGTAATTTACAAATTCTACTTGCCCAGGGCAACGGGGCAAGCACCAATGTCGAGCCCTGATTATGTTAGATTTCCTATTATATTTATCTCAACAGCATCTTCTACATATAGAAGCGACCAAGATACAAGACAACTTTAAGAAGTTATTGTGAAAAAGGAAAGAGATCCAAGAGTTTAAATTTTCCCTCTGAAAAAAGGTAGTACAATTAAAATAGACAGATTTGAATCCCTACTCTAGGATTCCTTTATATCAAAGCCTATATGTACATACTGTTAAGCACAACATAAACTCTGCATGTGAGCATTGATACATGTACTTGGCTGTATGACAATTGATGATTAACCAGTGAACTTATTTCCCTTTTACAAACCTTGTCTATACTTCAAGATAGATACGTAGGTAAAATGACATGCACATAAGACACATTTCTGAGAATGGTAAAACTGACTGCAGCATTTTACATACCAAACAGTCATCAATTAAATGTATCTAACTTAGTTATATCACTCATGATAGGATTCTCTAAAGTGTGATTAAGAGGATAAGGCCTAACATGTGGCGAAGATACATTTAGTAGTGGAACACTTACATATAACCAATACCTAAAACAGAAATTAGCTATTTGCGCTTCACATACAGAATCTCAACCAACAAAATAGTATTGATATGTAATCATGTGATAGCCTCTTCACAACATTAATATCAAATTACTTGAATCTAGACACATTTGCTTTACAGACATCTTATTATGTTCTTTAAAACCACTCAAAGTACACAGAGACATTGGGCATGGCAACAGTGAACCCTTGTCTTAAGAGATCACTTCTCAGTGTGGGAAGCAACTTGCACAGCTGTTTAACACAAGTGACTTTAACAAAGGGTTGCTCAATTTTGTTCTAATACATGTACCTGGTTAGCTATCAATCAGTCTCAACCCATAGATGATCTAGAAATAGATCATTAAAATATCAACTGATTATGTGATTATCAGTGGTTATAAACTGGATGAATTGATTCATTATGGCTAGAAAGTATTGAAACAATTATGTTTGATTTAAGAATCACTGATAGGCTTCATGTAATACTGGTTGATTACGAAAATCATTTACCCATATTTCACAGCGAAGGTTAAAGCTCCTGTCTAGCACTGTGTAGTAGTGTACACCAGTCCTTGTCCATTTTGCTACCTCTAAGACACATTGCACTTTTTTTCAACACACACTGGAACTTTTTTGCTGAATAACCATAGCATAAAATCATAATTCCATCCAAAATCTAACATTAAAAGAGAGCAAAATTGTTAATGATCCAGTACATCAGCATTGAGTAAAATGAAGCACCATGAAAATAAAGAACCTTTTCTGCATAAGACATATTTTGAACTTCTGGTTATCCAATGGTGATGAGGATGAGTCACTAATATCTGTTTGTAAAAGATTAAAAAAATCCAGTTTGTACCATGAAGTTTTCTACTCCAGCTATCAAGTTGGCTACTTATACCATGACTACTTGAAAGTTCATGATAATTGTTCTTGATCACTCATATTTGTCATTTTGAATTCCACATCACAGTTGTCTCCCAAATAAAATGTAGTTAATTCTCTCTTCCCCATATGTGATAATTGTAATTGTCCATGTTTTATCGCTGTGGTACTGGCATGGGAACACCTCCCATAGGATTTGCTCCACCTTGAGACATTGCTGCATTGGGCCCTAAAAGAATCTGCAAAAGATAAACAAAGGAAAATATAAGATAACAAAATTTCAAATTCCACAACAAAATGTTGACAATTCCACACACTTTCACCCCAGAAAAACCAGACTATTATGAGGATGACTTTCTTGCCTATGCCATTATTTTTAATGATATGCCATTTAAGAATTTGAATCACTGGGGGCTAATTCATTCACAATGTGATCTATGTCTGAGCTCATAAATTCTACGCTGGAAATTTTCTATCTTGAGAGATCAGAAGTGGCCCTGATGGCCTGACGGAGTAGATTGCTCTTGAAAGTTTCTGAGTAATCGTCTCACCTCTGGAACCTATCATGAATATATATGCAAAGATTCTTTCAGTTTTGACCTAGTGGTCATTGGTCAAATTAAGTGACTTCTATGATTTCAAAATCTCAGCAAAATAGTTGGAAGTCTTGGCTATGGTTTATGTGTTTCACAAATCACAAGAATTTCAAGGAAAAACAATAGCCTGTCTGAAAACTAGTCTTTCAGGAAACTACCTGTCCCTGAGATAGGCTGGAAAGGTCCTAGCTAAGGCTCTGTGGCTATGGGTAGGTCAATAAATCATTCATACAAATGTCAATTTTTTCTCAATGACCCACCTGTCTCTGTTGCTGTAATTGTTGTTCCTCCATTTGTGCTCGCTCAGATTCAAACATGACTGGAAGTGCCAAGATTGTCGCTGAAGAGGTGGCCACCCAGAGAGCCACACGCCCTGCCGAGTAACAAAACTTTGATGCTTCCCAGGAAAAGTTGAATACTTTACTTGAGAAGGAAACCAAAGGCGGTGGGAACATCTCTGTTAATCCTATAAGGCGCTCTGTTAAAGTTTCATCTATATCCTGAAATAAGCATAATCATCAATATTAAGGTTCTTATGGATATATAATGATTTCAAGATATAAATGACAGTGAAGAAAGACAATGAGCAGCTGTGAGTTCACTTTCTATCTATTTTTGTTTAATTTTTTTCATATATCAATTTAATTGTTATTTACATTTCAGAAAAAATCAAATACGCTTTATGAATTATCAGAGGTACATTTACAGGGAGGTGGCACTACAGGCCAATTACCATAGGATCTGTGGCAGTTTCTTCCGAGGGGCGGTTTCTTCCATGGAATAATACGGTTTCTTCCGTCCTGGAAGAAATATGTTTCTTCCATTTCTTCCACAGTTCGGAAGAAACCTATCTCTTCCATTCCTTTTCGTAGAAGTTTTCATTGATGATAAGGAATAGTATGAGACCAAATGAGCAGCATTCTGCTTTGCCAGAGGGAGTAGTTGAACTTATGATACAGCTTCACTCTGCTTGTGCATCATCTGCATCCATTTACTGAGTCTTTCCATCATTTGGACTCACAGTATCCACAAAAAGATCAGCAACTGTCTCGGGGTAGAAAAAGCAGCCAAACTTGTCTTCTGCTCTATAGGATGTTAAGGGGAAAGGAGGATCTGTACTATAAGTTACCCCCATATAGGTCAAGTGCAAATTATTGTATGAGAACTAACAGAGAAAAGTGTTTGCTAAACACAATCTTGAGTAAGAATAACTTACAACCAAATATTTCTCAAACTATTGCTTTGTTATCAAGATATTTCTATAAGAGTAAGGCCGAGTGTATGTTTCACATGTGAATGGGTTAAGAGGGTGTTATCTCACTTTTGCACCCTTTTGCGTATGGTTAACTATTAGAACTGAGCATGTAATGTATAGGGTCAAAATAGACATAAGCACCAAGAGTGCAAAAATGGTGGGGAAACCTAAAACATAACTTATTGAAGTTATTGTATGGAAAACTATTGGAAAAATATTATCATAGCTCCCATTCTATGATTCTTCCATTTCTTCCGGAAGAAACTGGAAAAATATGGAAGAAACCAGATTTCTTCCGACGTCCTGGAAGAAATAGGTTTCTTCCGGAAGAAACCCAACCCTGGGTCAATGCTTTCCAAGGTGCAGAAATTGAAGCCATAGTGTGGACAGAGAGAGCTACATACAAAATGATAAAACCTTTATCTATCTATCTATATATACATGAGGAAGCCTCAGGAAGGTGCCTACGAACATGCGCAGAATGCACCACTTAACTAAGTGGTTCTCTTAGACTGCACTTTTTGTGAAGTAAGTCAGCACTCATATTGTGAGTTGTGACCAGAGCACATAAACTGCAATCAAGCGTATGATCAGTAAGGAGCCCCACTGAGCATCTCTTGTGACATCTGCTGGCTGCCAATCCACCAATCCCAGTCCATGACTTATTTTTTTTTTTTAAAGATTGAAACTGAAAACGATTTTTAATGTTAACGACAATAAATAAAGAACTTAACTGATTCGCTTTACAATTGCATCGGAATAGTACCGATGCTCACAATTTACACAGCATACTGAGCATAGTGACAAGGAACATACTGGTCAGCAGGGGTCAGGCTTCGGTTAAAAACGGTAAGAGACCACCAGACTTAAGGTTTTTAAATCGCCATAGCCCAACCCAAGATCTCATAGCCCTAGATTTTCTAAATGCTGCAGTACCATTGCTGTAATTCCCTAAAAACATTTTTTGAAGGTGTAAGCTATTTTTTCATTGTTTTTTTAGCATATTGGAATTGTACCAAAGGGCAACTGATGTGTCAACTGGTGTTCTTCAACTGATTTTATAAATGATATTGCTCTTGGCATGATCTTAAAAATTCACTTTGCTTATAGCCAGCTGGGCTACAAAGGCAAATATTCATAATAGCCCAACACAATTTTCTGAAGCCATTGGCTATGGGGCTAGTATCTTACTGTCTAGCTGGACTCCTGACCCTAATTGGCTGAATATACAATTCTGGTACCACCAGAACTGTCCATGAATTCTTTACCTGCTGTCGGATGAAAGATGTTGTTAGTTAAGTACTTTGCTGCTAGATGTCAGGGGTAGTTCTGAGAGAAATGAATAAATGAGTATACCCCTGACACTTAGCGGCAATTTACCGAACGGGATCATTCAGCCAGCAGCAGGCAAAAGTCTCAGACAATTCTTGTACGTGAACTCGATATTGCCTGAATCAACAATTCTGGTACACTAAAGATAGCGGGTTTGTTCCACCAATTCTGGTACGTTCTAGAATTGTTTGAAGTGGACAATTCTGGCATGTACCGAAATTGCAAAATTCTATAAACAATTTTGGTATGAACCAGAATCAACGCTTTAAAATACAAGATGACCCGAAAACTTCAGTTCATGGTGATGTCTGTATCTGTAGAAGCAAATACCTGAAAGGGAACCAGTAAGTTTAGTGGAACCTGTCTGACAGGTTCTAGCACTTGCTGGAACCTTCCTGACAAGGTTCCATGAGACAAAATCAATTCAAATCACTCCGTGGAACCTTCTTGACAAGGTTCCACGAGAGAAAATCAATTCACCTGACTTGGTGGAACCTTCTTAACAAGGTTCCACCAACATTGGCTTAACTGGTGGAACCTTCTTGAGGAGGTTCCACCTCAGAAAATCCATTCACCTGACTCACTGGAACCTTCTTGACAAGGTTCCACCAATTTTGGTTTAACTGGTAGAACCTTCCTGAGGTTCCACCTCGCTCTTCTGCTTGTAGAACAAGAACTAATGAGCTAATGAACATATATGTTTAAAATCAAGATTATTTTTATTCAAAATTCCTCAGTAATACACATTTCTATGCTTCGCCAGTACTGCATATATAGATATACATATATATGATTATATATATATATGGAACCATTTTCAGACCAATCTTGTATGATTTTAGTGTTGCCTCACTGTTCACTGCACCAAAAGGGCAGTATATCATCAAATAATCATCTACTATAGCTTTACTAGCTTTAAATGCTTATCTTTGACTTTGACTTTATTTGACTCTCCACAGTTCATTTATGCAAATAACAGAAGACTCTAGTCAGAAGTTCCACTTCTTCTTCGGTCAGTCCATAGCAGCTGATGTGGCCCCACCGCTAACCCAATATCCCAAATAGGTTGAACCTTGTGAGGAAGGTTGCACTGAATGGTACTGGTTCCCTCTAAGCATGTGGAACCTATGATCTAAGGTTCCACGAACGCCTAGAACCCGTCAGACAGCTTCCACCAATCTCCTGGAACCTGCAAACTAAGGTTCCACGCCCGTGGAACCTGTCTGACAGGTTCCAGGAAAGGCCCCGTGGAACCTTCATGAAGGTTCCTCACTGGTTCCCTTTCATGTACTTGCATCTGTAGAGGAATACCACCCATCTCTGGATCACTATACGGATACAAATACCTGTGGTTGGGGGTGGGCAATTAGGTGGGCCTCAGGTTCAAAAGGGGACGACATGTTGTGAATGCCAGTAATAACAGACTTTTGGGTGTTTCTCAAGACATCCAACAAATCCCTACAGTATAATGAGTATATGCACACAAGCTAATTACAGCTAGCCCACTTTTCACCAACCATGCCCATGGCAACGCCAAAGCAAAGGGTAAAGGAAGGTCAACTTCCAAGTACCAATTCAAGAGGAGAAGACATCTTTGATTTAATGTTTACTTCAAAGCCATAGATAACATGTACCTCGCACTTTGAATACGTAGTATTGAAGAAATACAATTACAGACAGCTAGCCAACTTGTCCGAGACGTTCACAGAATAACCCATTCGCCGGTAAATTGAGCTTCACCGGCATTGCCATGGCCATGATTTGGTGAACTCGGTATCTACCTCGTCATCATCATCTTCGGCTGAAAGTATTTCCAGCTGTGGTTTGGGAGGTGAAGGATCTCCACTGCCAGCGTCGGGATCTCTTGCCTCCATTCCGATGTCTATATCTTCGATAGTAGGCATTTCTAAGTGAATATGAATTAAATTGTAGGCGAGTTTGTGTGACCACAAGTGGAAAAGCGCAGGGGGAAAAGCGTGTGCAGGCCGGAGTGAAGACTCGCAGAAAACAATTTTCATAACGAGCGTGATATTATCATCTTAAATAAAGGTACCTAAACTCGTTAGAATTAATTTCCCATGCAAACTTCATTTTCATTGTTTTAATGGTGAATTAATTAACCTTTTGACATCGTAACAACATTTCACAATAACATGCTATACTGTTAAAATCCGAGTGGCGACATCTGGCGGAGAAGTGATCACTCAAAATATTCTGTTCAGGCATGTTATGGTAGACAAACTTCATGGCTGGGAGACCTGCAGCATGGCGGGCTCTTTGCAAGAACTACTCCTTGTTTTAAATGCATCTTCAGGGGAGTCAGGCAGCCGGTCAAATGAGGAAAGTGCTGCAGCTTTAGCAGGGGACATTGGCAAGACAGTCTTGCAGGATGCCACCCATAAAGAACTTGGTAAATTAAACTTACATCCCAATCTCACTTCATTGAGCATCAGGATAAAAAACTATAAATAATAAGCCCTACCATAGTACCATCAGCAGGAAGTAAAATTATTATCTTTTTTAAAAAAGAAAAAAATATGCATGTCAAGAGTTAGCAGCAGCAGGAAGATATAAAATCCTTTTAGTTGCATCATTCTGGGACAGGTGATCTAGTACCTATATTAGTATATGGGTTTGCTAAAAAAATAATCATCAAGTCACAATTAACATATAAATTTAAGTGCAACCACAGGCTGCTGCCACAGAGAGACCAAACCTGAAAACAATAAAAAATAACAACTTTTAGACATTTTCCTAGAGTGTTGTTATCTGTGGGATCGTAGGTCCCACAGGTTATTTGGGCTTAAAGCTGACCTGCCAATTCAAATTGAGGGGATTTTAAGATTACAGAGTACTCCCCTGGCCATGGAGTTGTCAGCCATATAAGTTCAAAGTAAAATACTGGAGAGGCACTAACAGCACCAGTGTTTGAGGCGAGACCCACAATTAGTCTTAGCCTGTGATGTATGCATGTACCTAGTATAACTACTTGTTGACAAATTATACAACTGCCAATTTTGGGCACCTAGTTTCTAAATCCTGGCTAAGACCCTGCCCATAATGCCTGACCTTTAATTTGGAACATGACATGACAGTTACTTGGCACTGATCCTAGTCCTGTGTCCTATTAAGCAGTTGTTACCTGCTCTGGAGTCCAGATGAAAGGCCAGGTGTTGCAGGACATGCTTTATTTATGTTTGTTTGTTTGAGATCCGAAAATTACTGCATTTGTCCCAAGGGGTCGACTCCCTAAGGAGGACCTATGAAAATCTCCCTTCCTTAATTCCCAGGCCATTTGTCACCACTGGGCCTTTGACTTACTATGTGCTCACTAAACCCCATACTATTTGTCATGTATCGACCTGCATTGGGTCTGTTCCCTACCCCATTCCCCCCATCCTAACCAGATATCCTACCAAGTATCTGGTCCGTCCCCACTTTGGTCTTCCTGTTCTACACATATAATTAACCCCCACATGTATGCAACCCTCAACACTTTAAACCTTACATATATACCTATAGTTAAATATTTATTTGCAACAAAAGAATAGTGTAACTCGATTTACATCTCCCTACTCAACTGCTCCAGCTAGCACACCTCAATCTGAAACAATTAATTGAGACTCCCTTTCCCTTTATTTGCTTAGTATGAACAACATTTCAACTGTTTTAGACAGGGATCTAATAACACAAAAGCACACTCTTTGGGCTCCCAATTATCTACAACATTTTCTAACCTCTTCTTTATCATTCTCTTTGAACACCTCTCCTCCCACCATTCTAGCTAGCATCTCTGATGGTTCCCCTATCAAATATACTAGCTCCTTGAGCTGCTCCCCTTCCTCTTTTGCTCATCCAGACTGCCAACTCTCTTCTTCCCATATTCTCCTCACCTTCCCAAATATTATGCAAGTCACGCTTTATACATACCAATCATAGGAGTGCCTCTCCTATATCTAACTCAAAATTAATTATGACCTCTTAGATACAGGATGTTGAGTGCTCTGTAATCTTCAGATCCCCACAATAAATATTTGCAGGACTGCTTTAAGGATATCCTGCTGGTAACAAATATAGTTGTTATGCTTCATTGATTTCATGCATTTGAATTTTTCAGATTACTGTTGTTCCCTGCTTTTTGATAAAGACAATGGCATTTTGACTTTTCTGAGAAAATATTCATCACCTGGACAGGTAAGAATCATCACATGTCATCAGAAATCAAGGGTCTGGTTTCACAAAGTAGTCTAAGGATAATACATGCCTTAAGGCTTAAGTCCAGTCAGTGAAAATTGCCATCTATCTATTGTAATGGCCTTAATTGAAATTGTCATACATTACTTTTGTGCAACTTTGGTTACTTTGTAGTCTGAGTTTTACATAGTTGAAATCCAAAAATTATCTTTTAGTTTAGTGATCTGTTTTTTGAAGGGGGGGGGGGGGGGGGGCGATATACAGAGAAGTTGCTGTTCAAGTCAGTTGTAGGGATAGTAACTGACCATTAAGGATGGCATGTGGTGTTGGTACCTGTAATAATTCTGTGTCCTCATAGCGAAAGAGAGATTAATAGAAATATGCTACGCATATTAATGTTAACTTTAAATTATTTTTGTTCTGTATAAATTTGAATTTTAGTTAAGGACTTTCCTTTCACATTTTTGGCTTCACCACACAGGATGAGTTCTACATAAGATCATTGTAGGCTGAAATACTCAAATATGAACACTTCTTAGATATGACCACCTAATGTGAGATGTTTTCAACACATTTCCTCTTTCCCATTCTATCCTTTGGTTTAGGATAATCCTCTTCTACATGCATGTGAACATCTTGCTAATAATATGAACACCTTGCCAGTTGCCACGGCCCCAAAGTGTTTACATTTCAGAGGTTTGACTGTTTGCTTAATTTCCTCCCACAGTATGAGGCTGCTAAAGTCAACCTTCTTGAGGTTTTGCAAGCATTCATCAACAGGGCGGAAAAGAAGATTCTACCATATGCAGTGGAGATCAAGGTATGTAGGACATTATTGTCAGTGCGTGTAACCTGATATTATATCTTATGTTAAAATAATAACCAGGTGGCACAGCTTTTGCTGACTGCCAAAATTTAAAAAAAAAAGTATTTAGGACAATTTCCGTACAGTTTTTCTATTGTATATGGTTGATTCATCAAACCAATTTTATCAGTTTGGTAAATTCTCAAATTATGTCAATATCAGTAGAGGGTGATCCAAAGAGGATATAACTCATGTTACTTTTTTTCAGTGTTTTAATTCTAATGATGATGAGCAAGAAATGAAGTTTTTTGGTTTCTCCCCCCTAGATGATTTTAAAAGGATCAATCTTTTGAGCCCACATCATTTACAAAGGAAAATGTTCATTTATTTATCATAATTCTTTTGAGCTTGAAAAGCTTGTATGGAGCTACCTTGATGTCAAGGAAATCTAGCTTAACTTTTGGCAGTGAAAGAAGATAATTGCAAGAGATTTTTTTCACAGTTGTACAATTCTTTGAGGTCGTAAGAATTAGATCCAATCACTTGTTTAGGCCATCACCCATTCCCAGTCACCTATATCATAGGGTAGAGATAAGAATTACCGGTACATGCATTACTTTTAGGCCTATGTTATGTATGACAAAATCTATAGACCCCCTAGTGGCATCCCAGGTTAGTGTTATAATAAATGATCTTACCTTTGTCTCTGTTGTATATTACCGGGTTAGACTAGGCCGCAAAATTGGTTTTTTTCTTGAGAGTCACTGGTAATTATTATTAGATCTTTTTTGTTTGGACACACACACGCTTTCACTTTGAGCTCTCAGAATGTAAACCAGCATAGCTGGTAAAAGAGCATTCACTGGACCAGGATGTGACTGAACAGACATCAGTGCCATGCCATGCTGGCATGACAAAGGATCTACTTATATCTATGCAGTCATGGCCAAAGAGCGCTAACTAGCTTGACCTAATTAGTAGGGCTGTCATTGGTACTGATTTATTTCAATTTGATAATCAACAAAATATTTGTCGATTCGGTGTGTTGATTCAATCGAATCGGTTATGATAGGAAACACTGGAATATAATCTATATATAGCATTGTTTCTGTAACCTATCAGTAAAGCACAACAACACCCAACGCGCCGAAGAGACTGTCACCAGTCTAGAGGAACTTTAAAAAAACCATTGAGCAATGCTTGCAATATTTTTCTGGAAGCTTCTCAAGCTAACAAACAACATCAGGGAACTTCAGGGAAGTACTATGGCATTTAACCCATTCATACCCGTATCAGCCAAAACTGCTACTAGTCAAGTAGATCTCTAGGTATGAAAGGGTTAAAGACTGCAATCAATATTTCATGATTTTTACTGATCCGATTATCGACACCTGAAATATATCAATCTGATCTGTAACGATGACAGCCCTACTAATTAGAGGCAGACCAGTGAGTGTTGGGCCCTGCATATTTTCTTAAAATGTGTTAAATAATCAAATTCAATAAATATGATAATCACTTTAGCCAAAACATTCAGTGTTAAAAACTGTCTTTCAGGATAAACAGGTATAGTCATCATGGTACATATTTTATAGAAATCTGTTTTTATAACTATTCCTTTCCAGTGGTGTCAGGAAAATTGTAATAAATTATTTTAGTTTGTTCAATACTCAATAGGTGTCACCAGTGTTGAGTATTGTAAGACCTTTGCATGTTCTTTTGCAGGCCACCTGCATGGCAATCTTTGTCAAAGACAAGTCAGCCAAGCTCAGAGGCTCACTCTTTCCAATCCTTATCAAGGTAAATTTACCTTCAATGTTATTAACCCATCCATATTGAAGAGTTACGTTTTAAAATATCTGCATGTTATCGGCATCTAAGCTGATTGTGTCAATAAAATGACAGAGTTGCTGATTAATGTTTTTCATTTAAAAATGATTCAATCAAAATTGTATGGCCACTTTTGGCTGCTTCAAGCATTAATTTTAATTGGTTGACATGGAGAAATTGTGCTTAATTATGAATGAGAATTAAAGCTTATAAATTTTCAACTTAGTTAAAAGTGGTTCCTAGACCATCTCAACCCCTTCTGTATCCCTAGGAGTACAAATGCTACTATTTTAATTTTGTGTATTTATTGACTACTGAAAAAAGTTTAATAGGTTTTATTGATGTTCATTTTGCCCCTTACAGGTCATTGAGTTGACGACTGGTACCCAGATGGGGAAAGACATGGACGTCACAAAGATGATTGAGCGTTTCTTCATGGAACTCGCTCGGCCCGCAGCACTCTCAATGACAGGTAGAATCAACCCTTCCAATGCTGAGGTTGCTTTCGTCCAAAACACAAGGATGCAAATATTTTTGAAAAACATCCAAACCCTGTTGTGTTGGTATTCATTCGATAGCTCTCGCTGAGTACTCTCAGATAAGTACCCATGTGCCAGGGCTTCAATCACTTTTCAGGGTTTTGCGTCATTTTGTATTGGCAAAATTAGCCACCAGTGTGACCAGTAGCATAAGGGTTAAGAATTTAGAATTTTGTTTATTGTCACTTTTGCTGCCTGATTGCGGCAAAGTCAGGACTAGCCAGTTGCAAGTGATAAAGGAATTCCAAGTGCCTGGCGAAAACCACCTCCTAACCCCAAGTTACCGGCAACGCTCTGATATGCCTAAATCAGAAGTTATCTTCAAAATTGTTGTTGGTCCAGAAGAAAATTGTCAAGGAAATGTCCAGGCAACAATATGTTAAAAAGTTCTCTTGTTGATTTCAGTGAAGCGTGGGATCTATGTGTTATTGGGGGTGATGTCAGAAGTGTACCCAGAGCTTATGATCAACTACTCAGACCGCCTACTGGGGATATACCTCAACACACTCAAAGTAGATGTAAGTATCAATCATCTAAGAGTTTTGGGCTTCTGGGATTAATTTGTGAATAGAGCGTCACTTTGAGATCTTTATAATATGTAAAAGCCTATTCTCTTATCCTCATAATCAAATTGACCTTTGCTGTCTAATTCTTTACTGAACAGAGTAAGCCATCAACTATCACAGAACCTCACATGGACTTGCACACAAGTGGGAAAGGTTTTTTGACCTTCTCTATATTGAATATCACCAAAACATGGTTGTGACAACCAAGCATTTTGGGAATCAAACATTAATAGATTTGTTTGAGATTTGGCACATGTGTAGCTAAAAGTATTACGGAGGAAAGAGTATTACAGTTTTTCCAAATTTGACTTTGTTACAAGAATTATGTAATTTAGAAATCTGAGAATTTTTTCACATTTTTAACTAAAAATTTGAGAGAAATGGTCATAAATTTAACCCAAGCGAAAATTAGGG
Organism: Maea johnstoni; assembly: GCA_963942565.1. Classification (NCBI taxonomy): domain Eukaryota; kingdom Metazoa; phylum Annelida; class Polychaeta; order Spionida; family Magelonidae; genus Maea; species Maea johnstoni. The sequence goes on along the minus strand of OZ012685.1, from coordinate 16,998,426 downwards.
AAAAAGTGATACCCTTTCCTTGTTACTAATCTTTCCTTAATATTTGTGTATGGATATAATATCTATTGTTTGTTCCATTCAGATGACGTCCAAGACCAGCAAGCATCCTCATGCCTCTATAGCGGGATGTCTGGAAGGTCTCACCTGCCTATTGACTAACTTCACCCAGTCTGCACAAGAAGGTACAGGCTACTAGTTGTTTCTAATGCTACATCCAAAGCACAAGCACGCAACGATTATTGAAAAACATGTAAAGCCTGTTGTGTTGGTATTCATTGGATAGCTCTTGTTGAGTACTCTTGGATGAGTACCCTTTTGCCTGGGTTTCAGTCATTTTTCAGCTTTTTGCATAATCTTGTATTGGCGAAGTACACCTTTGTTTATTTGAAAAAAAATCATTTCTTTCGAAGATTTAACCCTTCTTCAAATATTCTCAACAATGCTGTTTCTGTCTTGTTTGATTTTTTCTTCCAAGTGTTGTTTTAGAATTATAAGCATTTAGTATTTTTTGAAAAGCTATTGATAATCAAGGTAAAGTTTATGGTCATTGTTAATAAGGTAATTTTTTAGAAAGATGATAACTTTTTTGTCTTACTCCAAATAATGTAGCAAGCGTCTTAGTGAAAAAAAAATCCCAAAATTAGCGACATCCTTAAGTAAGGGATGGGTCATGTATTTTCTTTCTTGCATTGTCACAGGTGAGACCAATATTCCTACAAGTTTAAGTCAAACTCTTTGTTCATTCATTCTTGGAGTTTCCCTTTGAAAAATGAAGTTTATTAGGTACTATAAAACTTTTGAAAAGAATTTTGGGAATAAGGCAATGACGTGTGAATTGTTTTTTAAATTCTTTATCCTTAAATATGATATGGCACCATCCTTTTCATCATTCCGAAGACAATTGGTTGAAGAACATGTCTCAACCCTGTGGCCCTAAGCAGGAAAGTTTTACATCTTTCCCAACTTCCTTGAAATGACATTTGTAACCAATCCATATTATTCTTTTCACATTCAGATTCAAAACATTCTTTTAACATCTACAAGTATACAAAGGCAGCCATTGATCATACTAACAACTACACAAGATATGATGTACCCAAGGCTGGACTCAGACTTCTGGCCAAACACGCAGGGCAACTGGATGAGTATATCATTGATGATTATGAGGTGAGGAGAAACCAAAGATTGCAGTTGGGGAATCTGCAGAACTATCTAAGGGCACTGTATAATGATTCAAGTAATTCGTGAAATAGAGCAGATATTGTTTCAACCAATTACTTATATGTGGAGTGCAAATCCTTTCGCTCAGCATCCAGATGATGTAAATATAACATAACTTTCAGTATGTATCTCTAAAGAATGTTTTGCAACACCGAGCATTTGTGGCATTTTATGGATTGCACTCATAAGATTTGACGAGGGGTACATAATATCCAGCATTGCTAGTCCCTACTGATTCAACTTTTTTCTTACCAAGTATGTATCTGTCACATTTTCAAGAAAACAAAGCAATACTAAACATCCCCCTTTAATATTAGATGGTATTGTTGTACAGGAGGTCAAGACCCACAAGCACCTTGGTCTACTCTTGAGTGAAAACCTAAACTGGTCTAATCATATTGATATGTTGTTAGTCAAGGCGTCTAAGAAACTGAATATGCTGAAAGGGTTAAAATACAAATTAGACAGACGTACCCTTGAAATTTTGTATCTGGCACATGTGAGACCTATTCTTGAGTACTGTGATGTTATATTTGACAACTGCTCTATACTCTCGTCAGAAAAGTTAGAATCATTACAAAGGGATACTGCTCGAATAGTTACTGGATGTAAAAAAGGCACTTCTCATAATAAACTAGACCTTGAAGTGCCCTGGGTATCACTTGAAACAAGACGCAGTAATCATAGATTGAGTTTGTACTACAAAATTGTGAATAATAAAACCCCCCAATATCTCAGATCCCTACTGACAAAGCTGAACTCAGAACAACATCCATATCAGACTAGGCAATCCCAAAATTTTGTACCTTACACAGAAAATTGTAATTATTTCTCTAAATCCTTTTTCCCTGCAGCACTAAAAGCTTGGAATAATCTTCCAATATCTGTGAGATCTATTCCCACACTGAACAGTTTCAAGAGCAATCTGAGTAAAACTGTGGTTAAAAAAGTGCCAACATTTTACTATTGTGGTGAAAGAAGGTTATCTGTAATACACACCCAATTACGGGTTGGTTTTAGTAACTTAAACTACCATTTGCATCAGAGGAATCTTTGTGAGAATTCAGCATGTTCATGTGGTCACTCTATGGAAGACCCAGATCATTACTTCCTTTTTTGTAACCAGTACAGGCCAATAAGAGTTAAGATGATAAATGCGATTTCAGAAATGTTAGTGGGTTCAGGAATAAAAATCTCACTTGAGCTCTTATTAAAAGGACATCAACAATTATCAGAGGAAGAAAACACCAAAATATTCAGAGAAGTCCAACTGTTTATATCTGACTCAAACAGGTTCTTTTAGTGACGTTTATCCTGTAATTGCCTTTTTTCTGTTATTTCACTCACTGTCACTTTTGACCATTGCAAATATTTCCATGTTACTTTAATGTTGATGTTTGATTTGTCTTATTTTGTCTTTTTTATTGTTTTCTTTTTGTACCTCCTAGATTAGCATTGTATTTGCTATTGAGGTCAATAAAGGTTTATATATAAAAAAAGTATGTGCTGTATCTTATAGATGGGTCTCAAGATTTGCCAAGGTGATATTCAGCACCTAGTCCCTGCTGACTCAACTTTTTTTCTCACTAAGTATGTGCCGTGTGTGTGTACCTGTTTCAGGTCCTGTTCCTTAGGATCTCTCACTGGAGCAACCATAGCAACAGGGAGATGGCACACGAAGGCTTCATGGCTTTGGAGGCCATCTTGAAACAGGTGAGTATACCTTATGCATTACAAGGTCTTTGTCATTGTTCGGTGCTGTAAAATGCTCAATGTTCGATACTTTATCTCAAGACTTTGATTTTTACAACATTTTAGACTGATTGATAGTCATTTCATGAAGTTTTATAGTCCAAACCACACTTGATCTTTTCCTGTTTCTATTTGTTTATATTGGTTGAGATAAAATATTCTCATCTTATTTGATATTATTATATATTATCCTATTTTATCTCATCTCATCTCATCTCATATCATCTTATATTATCTTATACATATTGAAGAAACTTGCCTGAACTGATGCTTATAGAAGCAATAACTTCCAGGGTCCTTAAGGGTATACTAAGTAGCTTTTTGCTTTATTAACACTACATGGTAGTTTTGCACATTGCATTTGTTTATATATTACCAGTAATATTAATGGACCTTAACTCTAAGTTTAGGTGCTTGTATTTATCTGTTTACAGATAATGAGATAAACCATATGTGGTAACTAGACATAAAAGGTACAATGTGTATATCTTTCCTCTAAATTAAGATAATAGTGGAGTGTGATTTTCTGTATTGAGATTTGATTGATCTTTTTATTGCTGTAGATTTCACAGATGATGGTGGAAAGAGCCAAAAAAGACAAACAAGAGGGTGCAATATTCAAGGTAATTTTTCATTCACACAGTTAGTTATAAAAAGATTCAATAGAAATGATTGTCAGTTTTTGTAAGTCAACTCCATTTCAGTCAATGCTGTTTGAAAGTAATTTCATGAGTATTTACAGTCTTTTAACTTAGCCATTGAATGATATTTTAGTTGTTTATTCAGAGACTTTTTATTTTTTCCAGTTTTTTATTCACCACTTTCGGGAGATCATGGACAACCCAAATTCCAGTTCGAAGGAGGTGTCACTGGCCATCAGAGGATATGGGCTGTTTGCTGCAGTAAGAAATCTAATTTATATGTCATATATTTCACATATTATACATTTTATTATGTTCTTTGTTATTTTATCTATTTTATCCTTTTCATTCCTACAGTGATGATCCCAAGATATCCTCTGTTAGAGAATTATTACCCTATGCACAGTAGATTTGTTTGTTTGTATTTTCTTTAGGCATTTTTGAAAAGAACCACTTGGAGACCACCTTAGAAGAAGAATAGATATCAAAGGATGCTGTAATTTAGGAACTGTTAATTGATATTTGAATGGGAAAGCTTACTATGAATGATATTTTGACGGCCACCTAAGTAGTCTCTTTTGCAAATATGCTGTGTCATTTTTAATAGATTTAGGTGTCCTCTTTCTTGTTCATTAAGAAAAACACCTTGTAACATAGTTATCTAAGACCCTACCAGTTGAATATTTCAATGTTTTTTTCAGCCATGCAACATGTTCATGACATCAGACGATGTGAAATTTATGTATAATGAGATGATACAAAGAAGCGAACAGATGTTCTTCAGGTAAGGGGTTATTTGTAAAAATATATGTTTTTCAATGTATTTCTTTTTTAAATATAAGACGTTAAATATAGGCTTTTCAATGTATTTCTTGTCGGGATATAAAACATCATTAGTGAAAGGTTAGACTTCTTCACTAATAAATATTTTGAAACTAGGGTTAAAGTTTAGGTAAAGATGTTTAGGTAATGATAAAAATCATTAGACTTCTTCACTAATAAATATTTTGAAACCATGGTTTAAGTGTAGGTAAAAATGTTTAGGTAATGATAAAAATCATTAAGATAATGTGCATTTTTCCATTTCAGCCAAGAAGACATAGTAGAAGAGCGTCTGCGAAGCCTGCCAAGCTTCATCGAGTCGTTGGCGAGTATTGTAACGGAGATGAAGGAGGTGAACAGTGTGTTTCTGGCCTCCCTGGAGAAGCTGGTGGTGCTGCTCATGGAGAGCTACCCGCGCCTCTCCTTCCAGAGGATGGGCTTCGGCGCCATCAGGGCCACCCTCAAGGTCTTCATAGCACTCATATCTAAGGGCATCGCCCTGCGCAGCTTCCTCAGTAAAGTGGGTACGTACCGAAATTAGGAAGTTGTATTTGTACTTTTGGCATATCTTCTGCCATTTATAGGCCAAATCATGACTAGCTAGTTGTAAGTTCTGGCAGAAACTGGAGGACCTGGCAAAAAACACTGCTTAACCCAAAGTCACTGAAAACATTCTCACATACCCCCTCCGCGGTTCAAACCCAGGCAGAGAGACAGTGAGCAAATGTTTGCAATATACAAAAAAAAATCATACTGAAAAGTTACTTTTGTGTTACAATGTATATTGGTATTCTTGAAGATACTTTATTAAGTCACTTATTGCGGTTACAATGTATCTTTTAGTGTATCAGGGAGTCATCAGGACTTGTTCTCACCCCGTGGTCCTGGAGGCAGATCGCCCTTCAGATCAAGACCCCACCCCAGGGGAGGTTTCTGACGAGGGAGGAAAGAAAATATCCTATTCAGATTACCTGGAGCTTTGGACATCACTCATCAGTTGCACAACTATCAAGGTAGGTTCAATTTAAAAATGCTTGGATCATCCATTGAAAATGGATCCAGTTATTGATGGATATTCCTTACCCTTTTTACCAAAGGCCTTTCAATTAGTCCAATTGCAGCACAACAATACTAAAGATTCTTATACCTTTTGCAGGAGTTTGGTCCAATGGGGGTTGAAATGGAAGAGCGAAAGAGGTTGGCGGAAGCGCTTTATGATGAGATAGTTGTAGCTGTACTAAAAATACTCAAGAGGCTGGACCTCACCTCTAACAAGACATCTGGTTTGGATGATCAGGTATTTCTTTCCATTGCCAGTTCACATTGTGGATGATTTAGGGGTCATTTGTTGTTATTAAACATTAGAATTTGAGATAAATCTTTATCTCATACCTTAGTCTTTTTTTCTTTTAGATAATTTTTAATCACAATTGCATGCATATTACCAGAATTAGGAACACTTAAGTACAATTCACAGTCTGAAACATTTGATTTAAATCAGATTTGAAACTACGCAGAACTTCTGGTAATGATAGTAATTATTGTTACTTGATGTAATAGTCCTTCAGTTTATTACATAGGTTCATGTTAAATATACATTCTAATGAAAGCTTTTAAGTTAAGGAAAACAAAAAGGTACTTGCCTTTAATGTTATGGTTGAAAATTAAAGGTTCCTCAGACAAGAAGTGATAAGTAAAAATGTTATCATCACTATTTTTCTAGCTTAATACAGAAGCAAGTGGAAGCAAAGCTGAACAGATTGTAACATCAGACTCTACTCAAGGTCTTCATGCCACAAAACCAAAAGACTTCCAGATCTTCATCAACTTAGTGGATTTCTCTAGGTAGGTTCCAGCCATGGGTATAGCATTGTAAAGAGATGTCCACATTACCTTTTTCCATTCTATTTATAATTCTTTGGATTTTTTGTAAAGAATAAAGTTTGCTGTTTTTATCCCATGATTATGTGACCTAAGTTGTTGCAAAAACTAAACTAAAAGCAAAGAAACAAACAAATAATCACGGGCCAGGTACAGAATTAAAATTTGCTGGCAGTGGGTAGCACTAAGGTTGGAATCCGGAGTTAAGAAGGATATTCTTTAATGCTATTCTACAGACACTTATAAATTTCATTTCAATTGTGTGTTGTTGTTTTTTCAAAAACGGGTTTCAAATTATTCTTTTTTTCTTATCTGAATGGCTTCATTATTCAGAAATATATTATCTTAAGCAGAGGGAATATTTATTCATGTCGTTACTCCATCCAACAATAAAGTGCATTTGAGTCTTGTTCATATAGTACTGCTAAATTTTAATGTTAAATGCTGCAAACACCTCTAATAATTTCTTTTGAGTTGGTATTTCTTCTGATTTGGGAATTTTGCAGCTAACTTTGAGTGTTTTGATTATTCTTATTTACCTAATATGTTATTGCAATAGAACTTTCTGCATTGTTATTTTTTCAGAGATATTCTCCCTGTCAAGTTCTACCATTACTTCACTAAATGGACCTTCAGTTTTGGACATGAAATCATATTGCTGTCAACCCAGTAAGTTATCTGACTAGAGGGACCTTTCTCAGAATATCATCTCTTTTGGATGTTACTTTAAAAGGAATTTGAAATCAAGTAACATTATGTAAATTGCCATTCAAAATGTTATCAGAATTTCTTCCAACTAATAAGTTCAATATGGTGTCCTGATAAAATTCACTTGAAGAATTGATAAATGGTAGCTTTTGAATGTTAGTTGAACTAATATGATGTATATACAGTATATTGAATTTTTTAGATGTAGGATTTATGCTTTTAAAAGATACTTTAGGAGGAAAATATCAATTATTTATTAATTGCTATTGATTATTTAAATCCAGATTCCCTCTTGTGAGTGGCTTCTACAAACTTTTGTCCATCTGCATGACGGTTTGTGGCAAAACACGCTACTTTGACGACCTTGAGGAGAGCAAGGTCAAGGCTGACCCACAGGACTCAATGGAGGTGGACGGAGGTGAACGTAAAGATCTAGTTCAGAAAGAGGCTTGTTTTCTCCTCTTCACCAAGTTTGTGAAGGAGGTTCTGATCCGGCTGAAGCAGTATAAGGATGATTTACTGGCAGCTTGCCTTCAGCTGATACTAGCGCTGCCAAAGGAGGTTGTCAGCGCTCAGATGGTTGCCATTGTTCCTGCTCTTCAGGTATGCACAGTACAGACATTAAAATCCTGCTTCAATCAACTGGTCATCTATCGACCAGTCGACTGGTTGCCTGATTTTCTCAGGCTGCTTGAGCTACAAAACAATTAGATATACATATGTATGACCCACATGGCCGGCTATCAAAGCTACCTTAACCCTTATGCTCCTGTTGACGGCTAATTTGGCCATTACAAAATGATGCAAAACCCCTGAAAAATGATTTAAACCCTGGCACATGGGTACGCATTTGAGAGTATTCAGCGAAAGCTTTTCAATAAATACTAACATGACAGGGTTTAAATGGTTTTCCATAATCTTTGCGTCCTTATGCTTTGGATGAAAGTAGCCTCAGCATTGGAAGGTTTAAGATATGATGTAAACTCATCATGTTGATTGCCATTATGGTATTATACACAGTCTGACTGTACATGTGCCTTTTGAAACTTTTTTATCTTTAAAGGAACAGGAACTATTGGAATGATTTTTTGTTGCAGAACAAAAATCATAACATCATTATGCATCTGTCTTTCAGATTTCCTTGAAAATGGGCTTGAGCTATCTACCACTCGCTACCAATTGTCTGCATGCCCTGGAGTCCTGGTCTGTTCAGCTTCCCAGCGATATCATTCAACCTCATTATCCTGCCATACTGCCCTACCTGGATGCTTACCTGAAAACAGCAGATAAAGGTATGTATGACTCAACATAGGCCATTGCCTCCTATAGTCCAAACTGCCCTGGGCCTAGGCTGGTCAAGCTAACCACACTATGAACTTCAAGGGCGTGGTTACATGATTCTGAAGGTAGGCGGAGAGGTAAACCCAAGAGAACACCAGGCATAGAATGAGCGCGGTCAGACACTTCAATTCGACTTTAATCTGTCTCTGGCGCAGTTTACTTGAAGGAAAATATTGGAGAAAGGGTTAACAAACATCTATTTTCTCAGATTAGCTTAGCTATCTGATATGCCATTCTTTAATGTGTTTTTTCCAAAGGATCTGCCTTGTTGAAATCAACACTGACCCAGCTGTAATCTTTTACCTAAATATTTCTTATTTCATGAATTTGCTGTTCTGTAGGTGCTGAAGAGGCAGGAGGCCTTCAAACTCTGTCCATGCCATCAACCTCAATCAACACCAGAGGGAAACGCAAGATCGTCATAAAACAAAAACTGGACAAAAAACGCCAAAAGTCATCCAGCTCCAAGGTACATATCATAATGTCATGAAGAGATTACAGAAATCAAGCGTGTTATTAAACCATTGATTAACTAGCAATGCTGAGTATAATTTTTGATTTTCGAAGATATGTTTTGCCCATTTTTATTTTCGATGAATAGGTATAGAGATATAAAAGTTTCAAGATGTAATATGAAAACTCAGGAAATACCATTGCATACCATTTCTTGTTCTAGATTTTTGAGTATGAATATCAGACCAAGATTTTCAACAATCATAATTGATTTACTTTATAACAAATTCTAACTTTCTCAATACAGTATACTTGTCAAAGTGGACGTTTTATGAATAACTGTAGCCCCCAATTTCTTTTGTTTTATCAATTCTAACAACATTAGTAAGAAGCTATTATCCTTCAATTAGGAAACATTCTTTAAGAAATTTGGGGTTTTGAAAAGCTGAATAAGTGGGGATGTCAAATTTTCAAAAAGTATGTGCATTGTTAAGTAGCTTTTCATTGCGTTTTCAGGACAGTGATGGAGAACTAGCAACTGTTCGGCAGAAATGTGTCTGTCTCCTTGGCTCTCTGGGAGGCAGCAATAATGTTGCCATGGTAACATGCTCTGCTGATGACATTGCCAAGGTAGCAGTTGCCTGGGATACTGAGAAAAATCTCAAATTTGATGTGCCTTTCATGGATATTAAGCCCAGCATCTATTTTGGTGAGTTTCAAAAGAAATGCTTTCTGTAGATACAATAGGACTTTTCACATCATTTATTGGAACATGTTGCCAAGATCTATATTCTAAGAGAAGATAAAGCCAAATAAGCAATAATCTTATTTTGGTGATATCTCTGCTACTTTGCAAAGTGAACTAATTAAATCATGTTTAAGTCATCTGGATACATGTGAATGTTTCCTGCAATGGTTTAAATTTTGGCAAAACCTTTGTCCTCAGATGTGCAATACATGCATAAACTACATATATTCTACTTAAGGTGATGGGTACCATTGCAAGCCAGTTAAAAGCCCTGTCCCAAAACTCACCTCAAAGCAGCATAATCCTATATCTAGGCGTATCTCCAGGTTCCTGGGTGTTATCAGGTAGAGAATATCCTCGCCAACTGTCATTATTCAATCCATATTCTGTTTTATTTCAAAATTTACAACTTTTTTTTCAAATGACATATTCTCATAACCTACGCAGGTGATGGTTACTGCAGGTTCAGAGTTACTTTAGGGATATCATTGACTATGCCCAATAAGAAGTATTTTTTTGATTTTTTACTCCTGAAGATTTTTACAGGCCATAACATTGAAAATTCTAGTGAGAAATCTTGAGCCCAAGTGCATTGACCTCTTACATTTAGTAAAATGTTCAACTATTTATAGCAAACAGGACCTCCGCCTTTGTTTTGAGTGTGACGCGCGACCACTGATGTGTGTCTTTGTACGGCTGTCTTTTGTCCCTAGCACACAAGGGACCAACAGGCATGTCCTTGCTGAACCACGACTGGTGTATTAGGATCCACACACACGGCATCTCACTAAAATTTTCAAATGTTATGGCCCGTAAAAGTCTTCAGCAGTAAAAAATCAAAAAAATACTTTTTATTGGGCATAGTCAATGACATCCCTAAGGTATCTGTGAAACTACAGTAACCATCAACTGCGTAATTAATGAGAATATGTCATTCGAAAAAAAAGTTGTAAATTTTGAAATAAAACAGAATATGGATTGAATAATGACAGGTAGCGATGATATTCTCTACCTGATAACACTCAGGAACCTGGAGATACACCTAGTTATAGGATTATGCTGCTTTGAGGTGTGTTTTGGGACAGGGCTTTTAACTGGCTTGCAATGGTACCCATCACCTTAATTCAAGGACAGTTTATTGTAAGTTGATGCCAAATTCCTACTCAAATTTAACTTAAGATTTTAAAAAAGAATGAGGTTTTACAGATTATGTCAAAACATCCTTGAAAAAAAAATACAAATCAGTAGTTCAGGGAATGACGGCTCCACTTCTAACGTCTTGTTTCATGTTGTTGTTAGATCCTTTCTTACCAAGGATTGTTGAGTTAGCCACCAGTTCCAGTGACCGCCAGACCAAAGTTGCAGCATGCGAGCTCCTTCATTCCATGGTACTCTACATGCTGGGCCGCAGCGTGCAGCAGCCCGATGCCAAGGACAAGTTCCCTATGGGACCCCTCTACCAGAAAATCTTCCCAAGTCTGCTGCGGCTGGCTTGTGATGTGGAGCTTGTTGCTAGGCAATTGTTTGAACCCCTAGTGATGCAGCTCATTCATTGGTTGACTAACAACAAGAAGTTTGAGAGTCAGGAGACAGCTGCTTTACTTGATGCTATTATGGTGAGCAATACAAAAATGGCCATTCCAGTTATCCAATTATACATAAAGAAGAACAGTACAAACCTATTAATTTCATTTCTCTTTATTTTAAGATACAGGTGAACTTGGATATGACAGACTCAATGAGACCAGGAAAATTGGTCCGTCGTATGCAAAATCCGTCGGATATATATGACGAATACTTGATATGCATCGGACTGGGGCCAAGCATATCGTCCGTCATATGCAAAAATACATCGTACAGTAGTCCGCCATATCCTAGTTCACCTGTATTTCAAATATTGTTCTCCAATCCTAGTCAATTGGAGTTGTGAATGACTTGAAGGGGAAATTTAAAAAAGAATTCTAGTTTTCTGACCTGAGTTAACAATAACGACATCTACCTTATTTTATTCAATCTGTAACCTGAAAACTTTTATTTAGCTTAATATTTTGATATCAATGAAATATATAGGCCATTAATAGAGGCTACAATTTCTATCTCTTCTAACCATAGAGAGATTGTGGAACTTTTATTTGAACTTGATATACTACTGATATGGCATAGATATGAGAGAATGATACTGAAATAAACAAAACATATATAGTATAAAATCACAAATTATTTAAAGGAGAATTGATGATTGAGTTCTGAGTAAACACATTAAAAACATAACACCAGAATATGGTGGGTTTGAATATTGAGCCTTGGAACATTTGATTTGTATTATGTAAGTAAAATTTGATGATGCCAATCCTGTTATGTGTGCCTTTCATCACAATGAAAAATATGTATGAATGAAATGTTTTGTTTCATAGGACGGCATTGTGGATCCAAGTGACACTGCATTAAGGGATTTTTCTGCCAGATGTATTGAGGAATTCCTAAAATGGTCCATCAAACAAACCAGTAAGAAAGTAAGTAAAACTTTGGAATTTCTTTGTTGTTTTGAGCTATTAGGTGATTCCATTAGTTAAGGGGATATTGTGATGCGGTAGAACCCTGACATGGAGCAGAATCCCATTGGTTTTGCAGGTGGGATGTTTCATTTATAATGTGGCAAGGACAGCCTTTCACAACACTGCACAATTGTAAAGTGTTTGGTACAACTCATCCATTTTATGAGGTCTAGCAGACTTCATAATGATCTCATATTTAAGAGTCTTGCATATTTACATTGGGATAAGGAGGACCTCTTAACTGTGTTATTTATTTATATAACACCAATAGCTTTGTTGTGTTGTTTATCTTCCTTTGATTTTTGTGTATGTCTTATTATATAAATGTGCTGCTGTGGTCCTTTTACTGTGATTAGCAATTGTTAAATAAAAGTCAAAATGTGTTGCAATTCTGCAGTAGCATCTGAGGTTTAAGATTTTTTGGCTTCCAATTTTGATAATCTTTACCCTAATTGGCAAAAGTTGAAAGAAATAAGTCATCTTGAAAAGTTATATGAACTTTTTCAGGAGCAGCAGAAGTCTCCGCACAACACCAAGTCAGTGCTGTTGAGAATCTACAGCTTTGCTCAGCACCTCAGCTCCTTCAAGAGGATGAGGGCCTCCCTGTTCAAATTATCATATCCTGTGTGCACTCATGATATTAATGAACTTAACTTTTCCAGGAGCAGCAGAAGTCTCCGCACAACACCAAGTCAGTGCTGTTGAGAATCTACAGCTTTGCCCAGCACCCCAGCTCCTTCAAGAGGATGGGGGCCTCCCTGTTCAAATTACCATATCCTGTGTGCACTCCGGATACTAATGAACTTAACTTTTCCAGGAGCAGCAGAAGTCTCCGCACAACACCAAGTCAGTGCTGTTGAGAATCTACAGCTTTGCCCAGCACCCCAGCTCCTTCAAGAGGATGGGGGCCTCCCTGTTCAAATTACCATATCCTGTGTGCACTCCGGATACTAATGAACTTAACTTTTTTAGGAGCAGCAGAAGTCTCCGCACAACACCAAGTCAGTGCTGTTGAGAATCTACAGCTTTGCCCAGCACCCCAGCTCCTTCAAGAGGATGGGGGCCTCCCTGTTCAAATTACCATATCCTGTGTGCACTCCGGATACTAATGAACTTAACTTTTCCAGGAGCAGCAGAAGTCTCCGCACAACACCAAGTCAATGCTGTTGAGAATCTACAGCTTTGCCCAGCACCCCAGCTCCTTCAAGAGGATGGGGGCCTCCCTGTTCAAATTACCATATCCTGTGTGCACTCCGGATACTAATGAACTTAACTTTTCCAGGAGCAGCAGAAGTCTCCGCACAACACCAAGTCAGTGCTGTTGAGAATCTACAGCTTTGCCCAGCACCCCAGCTCCTTCAAGAGGATGGGGGCCTCCCTGTTCAAATTACCATATCCTGTGTGCACTCCGGATACTAATGAACTTAACTTTTCCAGGAGCAGCAGAAGTCTCCGCACAACACCAAGTCAATGCTGTTGAGAATCTACAGCTTTGCCCAGCACCCCAGCTCCTTCAAGAGGATGGGGGCCTCCCTGTTCAAATTACCATATCCTGTGTGCACTCCGGATACTAATGAACTTAACTTTTCCAGGAGCAGCAGAAGTCTCCGCACAACACCAAGTCAGTGCTGTTGAGAATCTACAGCTTTGCCCAGCACCCCAGCTCCTTCAAGAGGATGAGGGCCTCCCAGTTCAAATTATCATATCCTGTGTGCACTCCTGATATTAATAAACTTAACTTTTCCAGGAGCAGCAGAAATCTCCGCACAACACCAAGTCAGTGCTGTTGAGAATCTACAGCTTTGCCCAGCACCCCAGCTCCTTCAAGAGGATGAGGGCCTCCCAGTTCAAATTATCATATCCTGTGTGCACTCCTGATATTAATAAACTTAACTTTTCCAGGAGCAGCAGAAATCTCCGCACAACACCAAGTCAGTGCTGTTGAGAATCTACAGCTTTGCCCAGCACCCCAGCTCCTTCAAGAGGATGGGTGCCTCCCTGTTCAAATTATCATATCCAGTGTGCACTCCTGATATTAATGAACCTAACTTTTCCAGGAGCAGCAGAAGTCTCCGCACAACACCAAGTCAGTGCTGTTGAGAATCTACAGCTTTGCCCAGCACCCCAGCTCCTTCAAGAGGATGGGGGGCTCCCTGTTCAAATTATCATATCCTGTGTGCACTCCTGATATTAATAAACTTAACTTTTCCAGGAGCAGCAGAAATCACCGCACAACACCAAGTCAGTGCTGTTGAGAATCTACAGCTTTGCCCAGCACCCCAGCTCCTTCAAGAGGATGGGGGCCTCCCTGGCCTTCAACAACATCTACAGGGTCTTCAGGGAGGAGGAGGCTCTCGTCAGCATGTTCACCTTCGAAATCCTCGCCAACTTTGTCGACAGTCTCGCCTTGGCACATCAAGATGACAAGTCTCTAGGTATGCATTAGGTCAAGGTTGCCTCCTTGTAATTTCTTATAAGCAGCTGATGGACACTGAAAAAAATTATCCAGGTTATGGTTTGATTTGTGGGTTGGAGGGACGATAATTCCCTATTACTCTTCCAGGTGGGCAATTGAGACAACATGTGATTTTGCCCGACAGGCAAACTAACATTTCAGAGACTGCACAATGAATTAAATGTATTGAATTGAAAAACTTATTGATATAAATGAATTTAAAGAAATATATCGTTCACTTACAGCTTCGCAATGATTTTGAAAATTAATGTTTTATTCATTCACCATGGAATGACATTTCTATTGAGCTACATGCCATTTATGCTGCTTGCAGAGGTCAATACACCAAGGGGGCACTCAAAAATTTCACAGGTCAATCTTTCTTTTTTTTAGATTGCCTGAAGGACAATATAGAAAAATATCAAAAGTCAACCCCTGTCCAGTAAAGACATTTGATTACTGCACAATTTGATCGTACATCTGCCAGTGCCTGGTTGTACAAATACCCATGGATAACGTGTCAAAAATATAAGCCAAGCACATCCATGGAACATAGCTTGCGAATCAATGCTATGTTCAGTTGAGAGGTCATCCATGCATCTATCCCCAGGAAACTGGGTGGCAATCAGGTCTGCTGTTGTGTATTTACTCACGCATTTAGTGCAGGAATTAAATGTTGGCACTGTAGGTGTTCATGTTGTCAGCTTTCACCATACTCTCAAAAGATGTACAGCTTGGTATCATGATGCTGCTTGTTATTGATTGACAGTATCCTAGGGATCAAAAGGTTGCTTTGTAGAACCATACCTCTGCTTGGTGAGTAATGGACTATGACTCACACCTACTGTGTATGGAATTTGGAATGCTACAAATTTAACTTTACAGCCCTGTTAGATGGTATATGTGCTAATTTAAATTTGCGCATTCAAGCACTCTCAAAGCAATGATACAAGGCAGTACATTTATTTGAAGGATGTTATTTTGGCGCTACCATGGGGAGTGCAAAATAACGAAAATTAAATGCCTGTAAAAATACAAATTATACAATATTCATATGATCTATTGCAGGTACACAGGAGCAGTGTCGTCTTGCCCTGACCCACCTGGAAAGAATCATCCGCGAGAAATCCTCTCTCTTGAGCAAGGACGACGACAAGAGACGAAAGCCAAAGTAAGACCATCACTAATCCATTCAGTGCACTTTGGCTACCATAAATTCTAGGAAATTTAGACCACCCTAGGAATTTGGGCCACTATAATTATTTTGCATAATAATTATTGGGAAATCTGGGCAACCCTTGATCTATCGCCACTTGCTATTTTACAAAATATGGACCTAGCTGTAAATCTTGCTGATACAACATCAAGGTATTTTCAGAAAACACGGGCCACCCTGAATCCATAAAAATTGTAATTATTGAAGTGTCCCAAATTTGCGCTAGTGTCATCTGTAACAAAGCTACTTTTTTCAAATGACGCAGGAATGAAACTTATACTAAAGAAATATTTGAAAGAGTGTTTTAGATTGAGTAGTAGGCTTGGCTCTGATGACTTTTTCTTCTCTAGATATTTCTCACACATAGATTTATGGTTCAGGGGACAGGGTTTAACCCTATCAGTAGAATTGTCAGTGCTGACACCCAATGCTAGCACTCAAAACTGCTCAGTTCTGGGTGCTACAGGCTTGAAATAATGAAGGGGTTGGATAGAATTCATTAGTCTGAGTAAAGATTAATAGTAAAGCAATATTTTAAGAAATATTTAGCTGCAAGATGATGTCTTCTTTGAATTTGGTAATCCCTTTTCAAGTAGCTCTAATATATATTTTTCTATTTCTATCTCTAAAGTTGTTAGACCATGCGTGCACTTCAGATGCAAATGGGTTATCAAACATGAAAGGAAATTGTTTATTATGTTTCTATTCATAAGAAGAAATTATTAATTGTTTACTTTGTAATCTGAAGAAAGTCAGTAGAAATAGAATTTGAAATAGGGTAAAGAGGATTCCTTGTGCTGGGCAGTAGCCCATAGGAACTATTTTGTCATTATCAGACCCTGTTTAGTGCTTCTTTATAAGTTTGGTTGCATTCTTAACATGTGATGATGTTTTCTTTGCCTTCAGGGACTGGAGTAGTGCGACTCTAAACATCGCTGTCCGCTGGTTGTTGCGCCAATGTGGACGTCCTCAGACTGAGTGTCGCCATGTCTGTATGGAACTGGTCTTTAAACTGGCTCCCTTTATTAAAGGTAGGCACCCAAATTCTGCATATAAAATATTCAAAAATTCTGCATTGTTATTCACTGGACAATGACAGTGCGGCCATGAGAGTGTTGCCATGTCTGTATGGAACTGGTCTTTAAACCGGCTCCCTTTATTAAAGGTAGGCACCCCCAATTCTGCAAATTGTTGTTCACTGGTTAATATGCCAGTTTTGATGCCCTTCAGACAGAATGTTGCCATGAGATTGTCGCCATGAGATTGTCGCCATGTCTGTATGAGACTGGTCTTTAAACTGGCTCCCTTCAAGGGTATGCAGCCTCAATTATGCATAAAAACAACAACATTGTTATTCACTGGACAATATGTCAGTGTTGACGCCCTTTAGTCAGAGTGTCGCCATGAGAGTGTTGCCATGTTTGTATGGAACTCGTCTATAAACTGGCTCCCTTTTATTAAAGGTAGGCCCCCCAATTCTGCATAAAAAATAAACATTGTTATTCACTGGACAATATGCCAGTGTGGAGGCCTTTTAGACAGAGTGTTGTCATGAGAGAGTGTTTCCATGTTTGTATGGAACTTGGCTATATATCAGCTCCCTTCATCAAAGGTAGGCACCCCATATTCTGCACTGTAGAGTAATCGTTTTAAGAAATGGCTTTGCAGTTGTCAAACTTCAAGATAATAGGTGAAGGTGATTCTTTCCTGAAGAGAGAGGCTCATCTCGGTAGTAAATATCCTGAAAATATATTTGGGCATCATAAGGGGATTAAACCTAGGTTTTCAATATAATAAGAAATTTCATCACATAACTGCACTGCTGAGTGCAAAATAATGTTGGAGAAAGTCTATATCAACAAAGTAATCTCCGAAGTAGTTATCAAATGAGTTGGCAATATTGTCCCATTAAGGACTTGTGGTTGGAAAAACATCAGCACCTTAATGTGCCAAATAAGGAAAAAAGCTTTGATTCCTTTCTGGATTAGTACAGCGCTTAGTACATCAAAATATACTGTGGAACCAGACTTTATTTTTAAAGATATTAAATATCCAAAGAAATATGTTCCAATGCGGTTGTAAGATGAGTTTGCAAGTTTTCCTTGATTGTCCCATTAAGGACAGGTGGTTGAAAATACACCAGCACCTTTATGTGCCAAATAAGGAAAAAAAGCTTTGATTCCTTTCTGGATTGATACATCGAAGAAATAGAGATATCTAGAAGATTTTGGTCTTTGCTCCCCTGCTAGAACCCCATGGTGCTAGTATTAGTAAACAACCAGCACACACCAGGTACCAGGATGAGAACTAGGCCCTTGCAGTATGTGAGAAACATTTGACTATGGTAATATACTGTGAAAGCACACTTAATTGTTAAAGAAAATTAATATCCAAAGAAACTTGTTCCAGTGTAGTTGTCAGATGAGTTTGCAATTTTGCCTTGATTGTCCCATTAAGGACTGGTGGTTGAAAATACACCAGCACCTTAATGTGCCAAATAAGGAAAAAAAGCTTTGATTCCTTTCTGGATTGATACATCGAAGAAATAGAGATATCTAGAAGATTTTGGTCTTTGCTCCCCTGCTAGAACCCCATGGTGCTAGTATTAGTAAACAACCAGCACACACCAGGTACCAGGATGAGAACTAGGCCCTTGCAGTATGTGAGAAACATTTGACTATGGTAATATACTGTGAAAGCACACTTAATTGTTAAAGAAAATTAATATCCAAAGAAACTTGTTCCAGTGTAGTTGTCAGATGAGTTTGCAATTTTGCCTTGATTGTCCCATTAAGGACTGGTGGTTGAAAATACACCAGCACCTTAATGTGCCAAATAAGGAAAAAAGCTTTAATTCCTTTCTGGATTGATACATTGAAGTATAAGGCAAATGTAGAAGATTTTGGTCTTTGCTCCCCTGCTAGAACCCCATGGTGCTAGTATAAGTTAAAAACCAGCACACACTAGGTACCAAGATGAGAACTAGGCCCTTGCAATATGTGAGAAACATTTGACTATCGTAATATACTGTGAAAGCACACTTAATTGATAAAGAGAAATAATATCCAAAGAAACATGTTCCAGTGTAGTTGTCAGATGAGTTTGCAATTTTGCCTTGATTGTCCCATTAAGGACTGGTGGTTAGAAATACACCAGCACCTTAATGTGCCAAATAAGGAAAAGAAGCTTTGATTCCTTTCTGGATTGATACATCAGAGAATAAGGCAAATGTAGAAGATTTTGGTCTTTGCTCCCCTGCTAGAACCTCATGGTGCTAGTATTTGTGAAAAACCAGCACACACTAGGTACCAGGATGAGAACTAGGCCCTTGCAGTATGTAAGGAACATTCAATGCCTTACCTAATGCCATAAGCTAGTTGATGTGTTACCTTGATATGTTGACTGAGCTCTGTCTGCCTTTAGCATGAATACCTACCTTTATATAGTATACACCTGTTCCATAAACACCTGTTTTTAACACTTATTTAATTAATTTAGCTTAGTAAGTGAAATCCCTAACTGTAATTAGTTGATTACTGAGCTCATGTCAATGTAAGTATCATGATTACTTATAACTGCTATGATGAACTCTCATAAATAAATCCAGTTTATATTGCAATTAACATTTAATAGGCAGCATCTTTAAATGTCTTTTTCTGATGAGTTTGCAAGTTTGCCTTGATTGTCCCATTAAGGACTAGTGGTTGAAAATACACCAGCACCTTAATGTGCCAAATAAGGAAAAATGCTTTGATTCCTTTCTGGAATACTGCACGAAGAATAAGATAAATCTAGAATATTTTGGTCTTTCCTCCCCTGCTAGAACCCCATGGTGATAGTAATTGTGAAAAACCAGCACACACCAGGTACCAGGATGAGAACTAGGCCCTTGCAATATGATAGGTATGGCTGATTATCAAAATATACTGTGGAACCCTACTTAATTGTTAAAGATATCAAATATCCAAAGAAATGTGTTCCAATGCGGTTTTAAGATGAGTTTGCAAGTTTGCCTTGATTGTCCCATTAAGGACTGGTGGTTGAAAATACACCATCACCTTAATGTGCCAAATAAGGAAAAATGCTTTGATTCCATCTGGATTACTGCACAAAGAATAAAACATTACTGTAGAAGATTTTGGTCTTTGCTCCCCTGCAGGAACCCCATGGTGCTAGTAATTGTGAAAGACCAACACACACCAGGTACCAGGATGAGAACTAAGCCCTTGCGATATGATAGGAATGTATGACTATCAGAATATACCATGGAAGCCGACTTGGTGGTTAAAAAGATTTGATATCCAAAGAAATAAGTTCCAATGTAGTTTTCAGATGAGTTTGCAAATTTGCCTTGATTGTCCCATTAAGGACTGGTGGTTAGAAATACACCAGCACCTTAATGTGCCAAATAAGGAAAAAAACTTTGATTCCTTTCTGGATTGATACATCAAAGAATAAGGCAAATGTAGAAGATTTTGGTCTTTGCTCCCCTGCTAGAACCTCATGGTGCTAGTATTTGTGAAAAACCAGCACACACCAGGTACCAGGATGAGAACTAGGCCCTTGCAGTATGTAAGGAACATTCAATGCCTTACCTAATGCCATAAGCTAGTTGATGTGTTACCTTGATATGTTGACTGAGCTCTGTCTGCCTTAAGCATGAATACCTACCTTTATATAGTATACAACTGTTCCATAAACACCTGTTTTTAACACTTATTTAATTAATTTAGCTTAGTAAGTGAAATCCCTAACTGTAACTAGTTGATTACTGAGCTCATGTCAATGTAAGTATCATGATTACTTATAACTGCTAAGATGAACTCTCATAGATAAATCCAGTTTATATTGCAATTAACATTTAATAGGCAGCATCTTTAAATGTCTTTTTCTGATGAGTTTGCAAGTTTGCCTTGATTGTCCCATTAAGGACTAGTGGTTGAAAATACACCAACACCTTAATGTGCCAACTAAGGAAAAATGCTTTGATTCCTTTCTGGATTACTGCACAAAGAATAAAACATTACTGTAGAAGATTTTGATCTTTGCTCCCCTGCTAGAACCCCATGGTGCTAGTAATTGCGAAAGACCAACACACACCAGGTACCAGGATGAGAACTAAGCCCTTGCGATATGATAGGAATGTATGACTATCAGAATATACCATGGAAGCCGACTTGGTGGTTAAAAAGATTTGATATCCAAAGAAATAAGTTCCAATTTAGTTTTCAGATGAGTTTGCAATTTTGCCTTGATTGCCCCATTAAGGACTGGTGGTTGAAAATACACCAGCACCTTAATGTGCCAAATAAGGAAAAAAGCTTTGATTCCTTTCTGGATTGATACATCGAAGTATAAGATAAATCCAGAAGATTTTGGTCTTTGCTCCCCTGCTAGAACCCCATGGTGCTAGTAATTATGAAAAACAGACACACACTAGGTACCAGGATGAGAACTAGGCCCTTGCAATATGATAGGTATGGCTGATTATCAAAATATACTGTTGAACCAGACTTAATTGTTAAAGATATTAAATATCCAAAGAAATAAGTTCCAATATAGTTTTCAGTTGAGTTTGCAATTTTGCCTTGATTGTCCCATTAAGGACTGGTGGTTGACAATACACCAGCACCTTAATGTGCCAAATAAGGAAAAAAGCTTTGATTCCTTTCTGGATTGATACATCGAAATATAAGATAAATTTAGAAGATTTTGGTCTTTGCTCCCCTGCTAGAACCCATGGTGCTAGTAATTATGAAAAACCAGCACACACTAGGTACCAGGATGAGAACTAGGCCCTTGCAATATGATAGGTATGGCTGATTATCAAAATATACTGTCGAACCAGACTTAATTGTTAAAGATATTAAATATCCAAAGAAATATGCTCCATTGCGGTTGTAAGATGAGTTTGCAATTTTGCCTTAATTGTCCCATTAAGGACTGGTGGTTGAAAATACACCAGCACCTTAATGTGCCAAATAAGGAAAAAAGCTTTAATTCCTTTCTGGATTGATACATTGAAGAATAAGATAAATCTAGAAGATTTTGGTTTTTGCTCCCCTGCTAGAACCCCATGGTGCTAGTATAAGTTAAAAACCAGCACACACTAGGTACCAAGATGAGAACTAGGCCCTTGCAATATGTGAGAAACATTTGACTATCGTAATATACTGTGAGAGCACACTTAATTGATAAAGAGAAATAATATCCAAAGAAACATGTTCCAGTGTAGTTGTCAGATGAGTTTACAATTTTGCCTTGATTGTCCCATTAAGGACTGGTGGTTAGAAATACACCAGCACCTTAATGTGCCAAATAAGGAAAAGAAGCTTTGATTCCTTTCTGGATTGATACATCGAAGTATAAGATAAATTTAGAAGATTTTGGTCTTTGCTCCCCTGCTAGAACCCCATGGTGCTAGTAATTATGAAAAACCAGCACACACTAGGTACCAGGATGAGAACTAGGCCCTTGCAATATGATAGGTATGGCTGATTATCAAAATATACTGTCGAACCAGACTTAATTGTTAAAGATATTAAATATCCAAAGAAATAAGTTCCAATATAGTTTTCAGTTGAGTTTGCAATTTTGCCTTGATTGTCCCATTATGGACTGGTGGTTGGAAATACACCAGCACCTTAATGTGCCAAATAAGGAAAAAAAGCTTTGATTCCTTTCTGGATTGATTCATCGAAGAATAAGATAAATCTAGAAGATTTTGGTCTTTGCTCCCCTGCTAGAACCCCATGGTGCTAATAATTGTGAAAAACCAGCACACACCAGGTACCAGGATGAGAACTAGGCCCTTGCGATATGATAGGAATGTATGACTATCAGAATATACCATGGAAGCCGACTTGGTGGTTAAAAAGATTTGATATCCAAAGAAATAAGTTCCAATGTAGTTTTCAGATGAGTTTGCAATTTTGCCTTGATTGCCCCATTAAGGACTGGTGGTTGAAAATACACCAGCACCTTAATGTGCCAAATAAGGAAAAAAGCTTTAATTACTTTCTGGATTGATACATCGAAGTATAAGATAAATCTAGAAGATTTTGGTCTTTGCTCCCCTGCTAGAACCCCATGGTGCTAGTAATTATGAAAAACCAGCACACACTAGGTACCAGGATGAGAACTAGGCCCTTGCAATATGATAGGTATGGCTGATTATCAAAATATACTGTTGAACCAGACTTAATTGTTAAAGATATTAAATATCCAAAGAAATAAGTTCCAATATAGTTTTCAGTTGAGTTTGCAATTTTGCCTTGATTGTCCCATTAAGGACTGGTGGTTGGAAATACACCAGCACCTTAATGTGCCAAATAAGGAAAAAAAGCTTTGATTCCTTTCTGGATTGATACATCGAAGAATAAGATAAATCTAGAAGATTTTGGTCTTTGCTCCCCTGCTAGAACCCTATGGTGCTAGTAATTGTGAAAAACCAGCACACACCAGGTACCAGGATGAGAACTAGGCCCTTGCAATATGATAGGTATGGCTGATTATCAAAAAATACTGTAGAGCCAGACTTAATTGTTAAAGATATTAATTATCCAAAGAAATATGCTCCAATGCGGTTGTAAGATGAGTTTGCAATTTTGCCTTAATTGTCCCATTTAGGACTGGTGGTTGAAAATACACCAGCACCTTAATGTGCCAAATAAGGAAAAAAGCTTTAATTCCTTTCTGGATTGATACATTGAAGAATAAGGCAAATGTAGAAGATTTTGGTCTTTGCTCCCCTGCTAGAACCCCATGGTGCTAGTATAAGTTAAAAACCAGCACACACTAGGTACCAGGATGAGAACTAGGCCCTTGCAATATGTGAGAAACATTTGACTATCGTAATATACTGTGAAAGCACACTTAATTGATAAAGAGAAATAATATTCAAAGAAACATGTTCCAGTGTAGTGGTCAGATGAGTTTGCAATTTTGCCTTGATTGTCCCATTAAGGACTGGTGGTTAGAAATACACCAGCACCTTAATGTGCCAAATAAGGAAAAGAAGCTTTGATTCCTTTCTGGATTGATACATCAAAGAATAAGGCAAATGTAGAAGATTTTGGTCTTTGCTCCCCTGCTAGAACCTCATGGTGCTAGTATTTGTGAAAAACCAGCACACACCAGGTACCAGGATGAGAACTAGGCCCTTGCAGTATGTAAGGAACATTCAATGCCTTACCTAATGCCATAATCTAGTTGATGTGTTACCTTGATATGTTGACTGAGCTCTGTCTGCCTTTAGCATGAATACCTACCTTTATATAGTATACACCTGTTCCATAAACACCTGTTTTTAACACTTATTTAATTAATTTAGCTTAGTAAGTGAAATCCCTAACTGTAATTAGTTGATTACTGAGCTCATGTCAATGTAAGTATCATGATTACTTATAACTGCTAAGATGAACTCTCATAAATAAATCCAGTTTATATTGCAATTAACATTTAATAGGCAGCATCTTTAAATGTCTTTTTCTGATGAGTTTGCAAGTTTGCCTTGATTGTCCCATTAAGGACTAGTGGTTGAAAATACACCAGCACCTTAATGTGCCAAATAAGGAAAAATGCTTTGATTCCTTTCTGGATTACTGCACAAAGAATAAAACATTACTGTAGAAGATTTTGGTCTTTGCTCCCCTGCTAGAACCCCATGGTGCTAGTAATTGTGAAAGACCAACACACACCAGGTACCAGGATGAGAACTAAGCCCTTGTGATATGATAGGAATGTATGACTATCAAAATATACCATGGAAGCCGACTTGGTGGTTAAAAATATTTGATATCCAAAGAAATAAGTTCCAATGTTGTTTTCAGATGAGTTTGCAATTTTGCCTTGATTGCCCCATTAAGGACTGGTGGTTGACAATACACCAGCACCTTAATGTGCCAAATAAGGAAAAAAGCTTTAATTCCTTTCTGGATTGATACATCGAAGTATAAGATAAATCTAGAAGATGTTGGTCTTTGCTCCCCTGCTAGAACCCCATGGTGCTAGTAATTATGAAAAACCAGCACACACTAGGTACCAGGATGAGAACTAGGCCCTTGCAATATGATAGGTATGGCTGATTATCAAAATATACTGTTGAACCAGACTTAATTGTTTAATATATTGAATATCCAAAGAAATAAGTTCCAATATAGTTTTCAGTTGAGTTTGCAATTTTGCCTTGATTGCCCCATTAAGGACTGGTGGTTGACAATACACCAGCACCTTAATGTGCCATATAAGGAAAAAAGCTTTGATTCCTTTCTGGATTGATACATCAATGTATAAGATAAATCTAGAAGTTTTTTTTATCTTTGCTCCCCTGCTAAAACCCCATGGTGCTAGTAATTATGAAAAACCAGCACACACTAGGTACCAGGATGAGAACTAGGCCCTTGCAATATGATAGGTATGGCTGATTATCAAAATATACTGTTGAACCAGACTTATTGTTAAATATATTGAATATCCAAAGAAATAAGTTCCAATATAGTTTTCAGTTGAGTTTGCAATTTTGCCTTGATTGTCCCATTAAGGACTGGTGGTTGGAAATACACCAGCACCTTAATGTGCCAAATAAGGAAAAAAGCTTTGATTCCTTTCTGGATTGATACATCGAAGTATAAGATAAATCTAGAAGATTTTGGTCTTTGCTCCCCTGCTAGAACCCCATGGTGCTAGTAATTATGAAAAACCAGCACACACTAGGTACCAGGATGAGAACTAGGCCCTTGCAATATGATAGGTATGGCTGATTATCAAAATATACTGTCGAACCAGACTTATTTGTTAAAGATATTAAATATCCAAAGAAATAAGTTCCAATATAGTTTTCAGTTGAGTTTGCAATTTTGCCTTGATTGTCCCATTAAGGACTTGTGGTTGGAAATACACCAGCACCTTTATGTGCCAAATAAGGAAAAAAAGCTTTGATTCCTTTCTGGATTGATACATCGAAGAATAAGATAAATCTAGAAGATTTTGGTCTTTGCTCCCCTGCTAAAACCCCATGGTGCTAGTAATTGTGAAAAACCAGCACACACCAGGTACCAGGATGAGAACTAGGCCCTTGCAATATGATAGGTATGGCTGATTATCAAAAAATACTGTAGAGCCAGACTTAATTGTTAAAGATATTAAATATCCAAAGAAATATGCTCCAATGCGGTTGTAAGATGAGTTTGCAATTTTGCCTTAATTGTCCCATTAAGGACTGGTGGTTGAAAATACACCAGCACCTTAATGTGCCAAATAAGGAAAAAAGCTTTAATTCCTTTCTGGATTGATACATTGAAGAATAAGGCAAATGTAGAAGATTTTGGTCTTTGCTCCCCTGCTAGAACCCCATGGTGCTAGTATAAGTTAAAAACCAGCACACACTAGGTACCAGGATGAGAACTAGGCCCTTGCAATATGTGAGAAACATTTGACTATCGTAATATACTGTGAAAGCACACTTAATTGATAAAGAGAAATAATATCCAAAGAAACATGTTCCAGTGTAGTTGTCAGATGAGTTTGCAATTTTGCCTTGATTGTCCCATTAAGGACTGGTGGTTAGAAATACACTAGCACCTTAATGTGCCAAATAAGGAAAAGAAGCTTTGATTCTTTTCTGGATTGATACATCAAAGAATAAGGCAAATGTAGAAGATTTTGGTCTTTGCTCCCCTGCTAGAACCTCATGGTGCTAGTATTTGTGAAAAACCAGCACACACCAGGTACCAGGATGAGAACTAGGCCCTTGCAGTATGTAAGGAACATTCAATGCCTTACCTTATGCCATAAGCTAGTTGATGTGTTACCTTGATCTGTTGACTGAGCTCTGTCTGCCTTTAGCATGAATACCTACCTTTATATAGTATACACCTGTTCCATAAACACCTGTTTTTAACACTTATTTAATTAATTTAGCTTAGTAAGTGAAATCCCTAACTGTAATTAGTTGATTACTGAGCTCATGTCAATGTAAGTATCATGATTACTTATAACTGCTAAGATGAACTCTCATAAATAAATCCAGTTTATATTGCAATAAACATTTAATAGGCAGCATCTTTAAATGTCTTTTTCTGATGAGTTTGCAAGTTTGCCTTGATTGTCCCATTAAGGACTAGTGGTTGAAAATACACCAGCACCTTAATGTGCCAAATAAGGAAAAATGCTTTGATTCCTTTCTGGATTACTGCACAAAGAATAAAACATTACTGTAGAAGATTTTGGTCTTTGCTCCCCTGCTAGAACCCCATGGTGCTAGTAATTGTGAAAGACCAACACACACCAGGTACCAGGATGAGAACTAAGCCCTTGTGATATGATAGGAATGTATGACTATCAGAATATACCATGGAAGCCGACTTGGTGGTTAAAAAGATTTGATATCCAAAGAAATAAGTTCCAATTTAGTTTTCAGATGAGTTTGCAATTTTGCCTTGATTGCCCCATTAAGGACTGGTGGTTGAAAATACACCAGCACCTTAATGTGCCAAATAAGGAAAAAAGCTTTGATTCCTTTCTGGATTGATACATCGAAGTATAAGATAAATCTAGAAGATTTTGATCTTTGCTCCCCTGCTAGAACCCCATGGTGCTAGTAATTATGAAAAACCAGCACACACTAGGTACCAGGATGAGAACTAGGCCCTTGCAATATGATAGGTATGGCTGATTATCAAAATATACTGTTGAACCAGACTTAATTGTTTAATATATTGAATATCCAAAGAAATAAGTTCCAATATAGTTTTCAGTTAAGTTTGCAATTTTGCCTTGATTGCCCCATTAAGGACTGGTGGTTGACAATACACCAGCACCTTAATGTGCCATATAAGGAAAAAAGCTTTGATTCCTTTCTGGATTGATACATCAATGTATAAGATAAATCTAGAATTTTTTTATCTTTGCTCCCCTGCTAGAACCTCATGGTGCTAGTAATTATGAAAAACCAGCACACACTAGGTACCAGGATGAGAACTAGGCCCTTGCAATATGATAGGTATGGCTGATTATCAAAATATACTGTTGAACCAGACTTATTGTTAAATATATTGAATATCCAAAGAAATAACTTCCAATATAGTTTTCAGTTGAGTTTGCAATTTTGCCTTGATTGTCCCATTAAGGACTGGTGGTTGGAAATACACCAGCACCTTAATGTGCCAAATAAGGAAAAAAGCTTTGATTCCTTTCTGGATTGATACATCGAAGTATAAGATAAATTTAGAAGATTTTGGTCTTTGCTCCCCTGCTAGAACCCCATGGTGCTAGTAATTGTGAAAAACCAGCACACACTAGGTACCAGGATGAGAACTAGGCCCTTGCAATATGCTAGGTATGGCTGATTATCAAAATATACTGTCGAACCAGACTTAATTGTTAAAGATATTAAATATCCAAAGAAATATGCTCCAATGAGGTTGTAAGATGAGTTTGCAATTTTGCCTTAATTGTCCCATTAAGGACTGGTGGTTGAAAATACACCAGCACCTTAATGTGCCAAATAAGGAAAAAAGCTTTAATTCCTTTCTGGATTGATACATTGAAGAATAAGGCAAATGTAGAAGATTTTGGTCTTTGCTCCCCTGCTAGAACCCCATGGTGCTAGTATAAGTTAAAAACCAGCACACACTAGGTACCAGGATGAGAACTAGGCCCTTGCAATATGTGAGAAACATTTGACTATCGTAATATACTGTGAAAGCACACTTAATTGATAAAGAGAAATAATATCCAAAGAAACATGTTCCAGTGTAGTTGTCAGATGAGTTTGCAATTTTGCCTTGATTGTCCCATTAAGGACTGGTGGTTAGAAATACACCAGCACCTTAATGTGCCAAATAAGGAAAAGAAGTTTTGATTCCTTTCTGGATTGATACATCAAATAATAAGGCAAATGTAGAAGATTTTGGTCTTTGCTCCCCTGCTAGAACCTCATGGTGCTAGTATTTGTGAAAAACCAGCACACACCAGGTACCAGGATGAGAACTAGGCCCTTGCAGTATGTAAGGAACATTCAATGCCTTACCTAATGCCATAATCTAGTTGATGTGTTACCTTGATATGTTGACTGAGCTCTGTCTGCCTTTAGCATGAATACCTACCTTTATATAGTATACACCTGTTCCATAAACACCTGTTTTTAACACTTATTTAATTAATTTAGCTTTGGTTAGTAAGTGAAATCCCTAACTGTAATTAGTTGATTACTGAGCTCATGTCAATGTAAGTATCATGATTACTTATAACTGCTAAGATGAACTCTCATAAATAAATCCAGTTTATATTGCAATTAACATTTAATAGGCAGCATCTTTAAATGTCTTTTTCTGATGAGTTTGCAAGTTTGCCTTGATTGTCCCATGAAGGACTAGTGGTTGAAAATACACCAGCACCTTAATGTGCCAAATAAGGAAAAATGCTTTGATTCCTTTCTGGATTACTGCACAAAGAATAAAACATTACTGTAGAAGATTTTGGTCTTTGCTCCCCTGCTAGAACCCCATGGTGCTAGTAATTGTGAAAGACCAACACACACCAGGTACCAGGATGAGAACTAAGCCCTTGTGATATGATAGGAATGTATGAATATCAGAATATACCATGGAAGTCGACTTGGTGGTTAAAAAGATTTGATATCCAAAGAAATAAGTTCCAATGCAGTTTTCAGATGAGTTTGCAATTTTGCCTTGATTGCCCTATTAAGGACTGGTGGTTGAAAATACACCAGCACCTTAATGTGCCAAATAAGGAAAAAAGCTTTGATTTCTTTCTGGATTGATACATCGAAGTATAAGATAAATCTAGAAGATTTTGGTCTTTGCTCCCCTGCTAGAACCCCATGGTGCTAGTAATTATGAAAAACCAGCACACACTAGGTACCAGGATGAGAACTAGGCCCTTGCAATATGATAGGTATGGCTGATTATCAAAATATACTGTCGAACCAGACTTATTTGTTAAAGATATTAAATATCCAAAGAAATAAGTTCCAATATAGTTTTCAGTTGAGTTTGCAATTTTGCCTTGATTGTCCCATTAAGGACTTGTGGTTGGAAATACACCAGCACCTTTATGTGCCAAATAAGGAAAAAAAGCTTTGATTCCTTTCTGGATTGATACATCGAAGAATAAGATAAATCTAGAAGATTTTGGTCTTTGCGCCCCTGCTAAAACCCCATGGTGCTAGTAATTGTGAAAAACCAGCACACACCAGGTACCAGGATGAGAACTAGGCCCTTGCAATATGATAGGTATGGCTGATTATCAAAAAATACTGTAGAGCCAGACTTAATTGTTAAAGATATTAAATATCCAAAGAAATATGCTCCAATGCGGTTGTAAGATGAGTTTGCAATTTTGCCTTAATTGTCCCATTAAGGACTGGTGGTTGAAAATACACCAGCACCTTAATGTGCCAAATAAGGAAAAAAGCTTTAATTCCTTTCTGGATTGATACATTGAAGAATAAGGCAAATGTAGAAGATTTTGGTCTTTGCTCCCCTGCTAGAACCCCATGGTGCTAGTATAAGTTAAAAACCAGCACACACTAGACACCAGGATGAGAACTAGGCCCTTGCAATATGTGAGAAACATTTGACTATCGTAATATACTGTGAAAGCACACTTAATTGATAAAGAGAAATAATATCCAAAGAAACATGTTCCAGTGTAGTTGTCAGATGAGTTTGCAATTTTGCCTTGATTGTCCTATTAAGGACTGGTGGTTAAAAATACACCAGCACCTTAATGTGCCAAATAAGGAAAAGAAGCTTTGATTCTTTTCTGGATTGATACATCAAAGAATAATGCAAATGTAGAAGATTTTGGTCTTTGCTCCCCTGCTAGAACCTCATGGTGCTAGTATTTGTGAAAAACCAGCACACACCAGGTACCAGGATGAGAACTAGGCCCTTGCAGTATGTAAGGAACATTCAATGCCTTACCTTATGCCATAAGCTAGTTGATGTGTTACCTTGATATGTTGACTGAGCTCTGTCTGCCTTAAGCATGAATACCTACCATTATATAGTATACACCTGTTCCATAAACACCTGTTTTTAACACTTATTTAATTAATTTAGCTTAGTAAGTGAAATCCCTAACTGTAATTAGTTGATTACTGAGCTCATGTCAATGTAAGTATCATGATTACTTATAACTGCTAAGATGAACTCTCATAAATAAATCCAGTTTATATTGCAATTAACATTTAATAGGCAGCATCTTTAAATGTCTTTTTCTGATGAGTTTGCAAGTTTGCCTTGATTGTCCCATTAAGGACTAGTGGTTGAAAATACACCAGCACCTTAATGTGCCAAATAAGGAAAAATGCTTTGATTCTTTCTGGATTACTGCACAAAGAATAAAACATTACTGTAGAAGATTTTGGTCTTTGCTCCCCTGCTAGAACCCCATGGTGCTAGTAATTGTGAAAGACCAACACACACCAGGTACCAGGATGAGAACTAAGCCCTTGCGATATGATAGGAATGTATGACTATCAGAATATACCATGGAAGCCGACTTGGTGGTTAAAAAGATTTGATATCCAAAGAAATAAGTTCCAATGTAGTTTTCAGATGAGTTTGCAATTTTGCCTTGATTGCCCCATTAAGGACTGGTGGTTGAAAATACACCAGCACCTTAATGTGCCAAATAAGGAAAAAAGCTTTGATTCCTTTCTGGATTGATACATCGAAGTATAAGATAAATCTAGAAGATTTTGGTCTTTGCTCCCCTGCTAGAACCCCATGGTGCTAGTAATTATGAAAAACCAGCACACACTAGGTACCAGGATGAGAACTAGGCCCTTGCAATATGATAGGTATGGCTGATTATCAAAATATACTGTTGAACCAGACTTAATTGTTTAATATATTGAATATCCAAAGAAATAAGTTCCAATATAGTTTTCAGTTAAGTTTGCAATTTTGCCTTGATTGCCCCATTAAGGACTGGTGGTTGACAATACACCAGCACCTTAATGTGCCATATAAGGAAAAAAGCTTTGATTCCTTTCTGGATTGATACATCAATGTATAAGATAAATCTAGAATTTTTTTATCTTTGCTCCCCTGCTAGAACCTCATGGTGCTAGTAATTATGAAAAACCAGCACACACTAGGTACCAGGATGAGAACTAGGCCCTTGCAATATGATAGGTATGGCTGATTATCAAAATATACTGTTGAACCAGACTTATTGTTAAATATATTGAATATCCAAAGAAATAAGTTCCAATATAGTTTTCAGTTGAGTTTGCAATTTTGCCTTGATTGTCCCATTAAGGACTGGTGGTTGGAAATACACCAGCACCTTAATGTGCCAAATAAGGAAAAAAGCTTTGATTCCTTTCTGGATTGATACATCGAAGTATAAGATAAATTTAGAAGATTTTGGTCTTTGCTCCCCTGCTAGAACCCCATGGTGCTAGTAATTGTGAAAAACCAGCACACACTAGGTACCAGGATGAGAACTAGGCCCTTGCAATATGCTAGGTATGGCTGATTATCAAAATATACTGTCAAACCAGACTTTATTGTTAAAGATATTAAATATCCAAAGAAATATGCTCCAATGAGGTTGTAAGATGAGTTTGCAATTTTGCCTTAATTGTCCCATTAAGGACTGGTGGTTGAAAATACACCAGCACCTTAATGTGCCAAATAAGGAAAAAAGCTTTAATTCCTTTCTGGATTGATACATTGAAGAATAAGGCAAATGTAGAAGATTTTGGTCTTTGCTCCCCTGCTAGAACCCCATGGTGCTAGTAATTGTGAAAAACCAGCACACACTAGGTACCAGGATGAGAACTAGGCCCTTGCAATATGTGAGAAACATTTGACTATCGTAATATACTGTGAAAGCACACTTAATTGATAAAGAGAAATAATATCCAAAGAAACATGTTCCAGTGTAGTTGTCAGATGAGTTTGCAATTTTGCCTTGATTGTCCCATTAAGGACTGGTGGTTAGAAATACACCAGCACCTTAATGTGCCAAATAAGGAAAAGAAGCTTTGATTCTTTTCTGGATTGATACATCAAAGAATAAGGCAAATGTAGAAGATTTTGGTCTTTGCTCCCCTGCTAGAACCTCATGGTGCTAGTATTTGTGAAAAACCAGCACACACCAGGTACCAGGATGAGAACTAGGCCCTTGCAGTATGTAAGGAACATTCAATGCCTTACCTAATGCCATAAGCTAGTTGATGCGTTACCTTGATATGTTGACTGAGCTCTGTCTGCCTTTAGCATGAATACCTACCTTTATATAGTATACACCTGTTCCATAAACACCTGTTTTTAACACTTAT
Source organism: Maea johnstoni (assembly GCA_963942565.1). Taxonomy (NCBI): domain Eukaryota; kingdom Metazoa; phylum Annelida; class Polychaeta; order Spionida; family Magelonidae; genus Maea; species Maea johnstoni. The sequence goes on along the minus strand of OZ012685.1, from coordinate 16,965,313 downwards.
TTAATTAATTTAGCTTAGTAAGTGAAATCCCTAACTGTAATTAGTTGATTACTGAGCTCATGTCAATGTAAGTATCATGATTACTTATAACTGCTAAGATGAACTCTCATAAATAAATCCAGTTTATATTGCAAAAAACATTTAATAGGCAGCATCTTTAAATGTCTTTTTCTGATGAGTTTGCAAGTTTGCCTTGATTGTCCCATTAAGGACTAGTGGTTGAAAATACACCAGCACCTTAATGTGCCAAATAAGGAAAAATGCTTTGATTCCTTTCTGGATTACTGCACAAAGAATAAAACATTACTGTAGAAGATTTTGGTCTTTGCTCCCCTGCTAGAACCCCATGGTGCTAGTAATTGTGAAAGACCAACACACACCAGGTACCAGGATGAGAACTAAGCCCTTGCGATATGATAGGAATGTATGACTATCAGAATACACCATGGAAGCCGACTTGGTGGTTAAAAAGATTCGATATCCAAAGAAATAAGTTCCAATGTAGTTTTCAGATGAGTTTGCAATTTTGCCTTGATTGCCCCATTAAGGACTGGTGGTTGAAAATACACCAGCACCTTAATGTGCCAAATAAGGAAAAAAGCTTTAATTCCTTTCTGGATTGATACATCGAAGTATAAGATAAATCTAGAAGATTTTGGTCTTTGCTCCCCTGCTAGAACCCCATGGTGCTAGTAATTATGAAAAACCAGCACACACTAGGTACCAGGATGAGAACTAGGCCCTTGCAATATGATAGGTATGGCTGATTATCAAAATATACTGTCGAACCAGACTTATTTGTTAAAGATATTAAATATCCAAAGAAATAAGTTCCAATATAGTTTTCAGTTGAGTTTGCAATTTTGCCTTGATTGTCCCATTAAGGACTTGTGGTTGGAAATACACCAGCACCTTTATGTGCCAAATAAGGAAAAAAAGCTTTGATTCCTTTCTGGATTGATACATCGAAGAATAAGATAAATCTAGAAGATTTTGGTCTTTGCTCCCCTGCTAAAACCCCATGGTGCTAGTAATTGTGAAAAACCAGCACACACCAGGTACCAGGATGAGAACTAGGCCCTTGCAATATGATAGGTATGGCTGATTATCAAAAAATACTGTAGAGCCAGACTTAATTGTTAAAGATATTAAATATCCAAAGAAATATGCTCCAATGCGGTTGTAAGATGAGTTTGCAATTTTGCCTTAATTGTCCCATTAAGGACTGGTGGTTGAAAATACACCAGCACCTTAATGTGCCAAATAAGGAAAAAAGCTTTAATTCCTTTCTGGATTGATACATTGAAGAATAAGGCAAATGTAGAAGATTTTGGTCTTTGCTCCCCTGCTAGAACCCCATGGTGCTAGTATAAGTTAAAAACCAGCACACACTAGGTACCAGGATGAGAACTAGGCCCTTGCAATATGTGAGAAACATTTGACTATCGTAATATACTGTGAAAGCACACTTAATTGATAAAGAGAAATAATATCCAAAGAAACATGTTCCAGTGTAGTTGTCAGATGAGTTTGCAATTTTGCCTTGATTGTCCCATTAAGGACTGGTGGTTAGAAATACACTAGCACCTTAATGTGCCAAATAAGGAAAAGAAGCTTTGATTCTTTTCTGGATTGATACATCAAAGAATAAGGCAAATGTAGAAGATTTTGGTCTTTGCTCCCCTGCTAGAACCTCATGGTGCTAGTATTTGTGAAAAACCAGCACACACCAGGTACCAGGATGAGAACTAGGCCCTTGCAGTATGTAAGGAACATTCAATGCCTTACCTTATGCCATAAGCTAGTTGATGTGTTACCTTGATCTGTTGACTGAGCTCTGTCTGCCTTTAGCATGAATACCTACCTTTATATAGTATACACCTGTTCCATAAACACCTGTTTTTAACACTTATTTAATTAATTTAGCTTAGTAAGTGAAATCCCTAACTGTAATTAGTTGATTACTGAGCTCATGTCAATGTAAGTATCATGATTACTTATAACTGCTAAGATGAACTCTCATAAATAAATCCAGTTTATATTGCAATAAACATTTAATAGGCAGCATCTTTAAATGTCTTTTTCTGATGAGTTTGCAAGTTTGCCTTGATTGTCCCATTAAGGACTAGTGGTTGAAAATACACCAGCACCTTAATGTGCCAAATAAGGAAAAATGCTTTGATTCCTTTCTGGATTACTGCACAAAGAATAAAACATTACTGTAGAAGATTTTGGTCTTTGCTCCCCTGCTAGAACCCCATGGTGCTAGTAATTGTGAAAGACCAACACACACCAGGTACCAGGATGAGAACTAAGCCCTTGTGATATGATAGGAATGTATGACTATCAAAATATACCATGGAAGCCGACTTGGTGGTTAAAAAGATTTGATATCCAAAGAAATAAGTTCCAATGTTGTTTTCAGATGAGTTTGCAATTTTGCCTTGATTGCCCCATTAAGGACTGGTGGTTGAAAATACACCAGCACCTTAATGTGCCAAATAAGGAAAAAAGCTTTGATTCCTTTCTGGATTGATACATCGAAGTATAAGATAAATCTAGAAGATTTTGATCTTTGCTCCCCTGCTAGAACCCCATGGTGCTAGTAATTATGAAAAACCAGCACACACTAGGTACCAGGATGAGAACTAGGCCCTTGCAATATGATAGGTATGGCTGATTATCAAAATATACTGTTGAACCAGACTTAATTGTTTAATATATTGAATATCCAAAGAAATAAGTTCCAATATAGTTTTCAGTTAAGTTTGCAATTTTGCCTTGATTGCCCCATTAAGGACTGGTGGTTGACAATACACCAGCACCTTAATGTGCCATATAAGGAAAAAAGCTTTGATTCCTTTCTGGATTGATACATCAATGTATAAGATAAATCTAGAATTTTTTTATCTTTGCTCCCCTGCTAGAACCTCATGGTGCTAGTAATTATGAAAAACCAGCACACACTAGGTACCAGGATGAGAACTAGGCCCTTGCAATATGATAGGTATGGCTGATTATCAAAATATACTGTTGAACCAGACTTAATTGTTTAATATATTGAATATCCAAAGAAATAAGTTCCAATATAGTTTTCAGTTGAGTTTGCAATTTTGCCTTGATTGTCCCATTAAGGACTGGTGGTTGGAAATACACCAGCACCTTAATGTGCCAAATAAGGAAAAAAGCTTTGATTCCTTTCTGGATTGATACATCGAAGTATAAGATAAATTTAGAAGATTTTGGTCTTTGCTCCCCTGCTAGAACCCCATGGTGCTAGTAATTGTGAAAAACCAGCACACACTAGGTACCAGGATGAGAACTAGGCCCTTGCAATATGTGAGAAACATTTGACTATCGTAATATACTGTGAAAGCACACTTAATTGATAAAGAGAAATAATATCCAAAGAAACATGTTCCAGTGTAGTTGTCAGATGAGTTTGCAATTTTGCCTTGATTGTCCCATTAAGGACTGGTGGTTAGAAATACACCAGCACCTTAATGTGCCAAATAAGGAAAAGAAGTTTTGATTCCTTTCTGGATTGATACATCAAAGAATAAGGCAAATGTAGAAGATTTTGGTCTTTGCTCCCCTGCTAGAACCTCATGGTGCTAGTATTTGTGAAAAACCAGCACACACCAGGTACCAGGATGAGAACTAGGCCCTTGCAGTATGTAAGGAACATTCAATGCCTTACCTAATGCCATAATCTAGTTGATGTGTTACCTTGATATGTTGACTGAGCTCTGTCTGCCTTTAGCATGAATACCTACCTTTATATAGTATACACCTGTTCCATAAACACCTGTTTTTAACACTTATTTAATTAATTTAGCTTTGGTTAGTAAGTGAAATCCCTAACTGTAATTAGTTGATTACTGAGCTCATGTCAATGTAAGTATCATGATTACTTATAACTGCTAAGATGAACTCTCATAAATAAATCCAGTTTATATTGCAATTAACATTTAATAGGCAGCATCTTTAAATGTCTTTTTCTGATGAGTTTGCAAGTTTGCCTTGATTGTCCCATTAAGGACTAGTGGTTGAAAATACACCAGCACCTTAATGTGCCAAATAAGGAAAAATGCTTTGATTCCTTTCTGGATTACTGCACAAAGAATAAAACATTACTGTAGAAGATTTTGGTCTTTGCTCCCCTGCTAGAACCCCATGGTGCTAGTAATTGTGAAAGACCAACACACACCAGGTACCAGGATGAGAACTAAGCCCTTGTGATATGATAGGAATGTATGAATATCAGAATATACCATGGAAGCCGACTTGGTGGTTAAAAAGATTTGATATCCAAAGAAATAAGTTCCAATGCAGTTTTCAGATGAGTTTGCAATTTTGCCTTGATTGCCCTATTAAGGACTGGTGGTTGAAAATACACCAGCACCTTAATGTGCCAAATAAGGAAAAAAGCTTTGATTCCTTTCTGGATTGATACATCGAAGTATAAGATAAATCTAGAAGATTTTGGTCTTTGCTCCCCTGCTAGAACCCCATGGTGCTAGTAATTATGAAAAACCAGCACACACTAGGTACCAGGATGAGAACTAGGCCCTTGCAATATGATAGGTATGGCTGATTATCAAAATATACTGTCGAACCAGACTTATTTGTTTAAGATATTAAATATCCAAAGAAATAAGTTCCAATATAGTTTTCAGTTGAGTTTGCAATTTTGCCTTGATTGTCCCATTAAGGACTTGTGGTTGGAAATACACCAGCACCTTTATGTGCCAAATAAGGAAAAAAAGCTTTGATTCCTTTCTGGATTGATACATCGAAGAATAAGATAAATCTAGAAGATTTTGGTCTTTGCGCCCCTGCTAAAACCCCATGGTGCTAGTAATTGTGAAAAACCAGCACACACCAGGTACCAGGATGAGAACTAGGCCCTTGCAATATGATAGGTATGGCTGATTATCAAAAAATACTGTAGAGCCAGACTTAATTGTTAAAGATATTAAATATCCAAAGAAATATGCTCCAATGCGGTTGTAAGATGAGTTTGCAATTTTGCCTTAATTGTCCCATTAAGGACTGGTGGTTGAAAATACACCAGCACCTTAATGTGCCAAATAAGGAAAAAAGCTTTAATTCCTTTCTGGATTGATACATTGAAGAATAAGGCAAATGTAGAAGATTTTGGTCTTTGCTCCCCTGCTAGAACCCCATGGTGCTAGTATAAGTTAAAAACCAGCACACACTAGACACCAGGATGAGAACTAGGCCCTTGCAATATGTGAGAAACATTTGACTATCGTAATATACTGTGAAAGCACACTTAATTGATAAAGAGAAATAATATCCAAAGAAACATGTTCCAGTGTAGTTGTCAGATGAGTTTGCAATTTTGCCTTGATTGTCCTATTAAGGACTGGTGGTTAAAAATACACCAGCACCTTAATGTGCCAAATAAGGAAAAGAAGCTTTGATTCTTTTCTGGATTGATACATCAAAGAATAATGCAAATGTAGAAGATTTTGGTCTTTGCTCCCCTGCTAGAACCTCATGGTGCTAGTATTTGTGAAAAACCAGCACACACCAGGTACCAGGATGAGAACTAGGCCCTTGCAGTATGTAAGGAACATTCAATGCCTTACCTAATGCCATAAGCTAGTTGATGTGTTACCTTGATATGTTGACTGAGCTCTGTCTGCCTTAAGCATGAATACCTACCATTATATAGTATACACCTGTTCCATAAACACCTGTTTTTAACACTTATTTAATTAATTTAGCTTAGTAAGTGAAATCCCTAACTGTAATTAGTTGATTACTGAGCTCATGTCAATGTAAGTATCATGATTACTTATAACTGCTAAGATGAACTCTCATAAATAAATCCAGTTTATATTGCAATCTTATATCTTAATACACAGTTGGGAAATTTTAAATTGTCGAGTCCGAGGCACACACGCGATGCCGAGTTGAACTGCCCCTGTGGATCGTTTGCCAGGGGTGTGTAGATGGCGCGAAACCATTTATTTTTTCAAAATTATGTTTGCTTGCCTTTTTATCTTTGAAAATGTGATTTTAATCCCCTCGAGTGGGCTTGGGTGACGTCATTGCGACGAGACTTTCTGCACAGGAGAGTTCCTCCTGCGAGCGCCATCTATTTTTGAAGCGTGGAAACACCGCCATTTTGGCGCCAATACTTGAAGTGCTGCAAGCGTGACTGTGTGTGACTGCAGCCACCCGATATGATACAATGTATTTCATACAATGTTGTACAAATGTATCTATGAAATTATACAATGTTGCTCTCCCCCTCTTTCAACTCTGTCTATAAAAGTATACAATGTTGCAAAAAACTCTACATCATACAGCACTATAGGTTGATAGGGAGAATTAGTGCATGTGTACTCAGGGCTGTGGTGTTGAAATTAACTCCCTCATTGACTGCCCCCCTGTCACTCTACTGTCCCTTTATTGACTGCCCCCTGTCACTCTACTGTCCCTTTATTAACTGCCCCCTGTCACTCTACTGCCCCTTTATTAACTGCCCCCTGTCACTCTACTGCCCCTTTACTAACTGACCCCTGTCACTCTACTGCCCCTTTACTAACTGCCCCCTGTCACTCTACTGCCCCTTTATTAACTGCCCCGTGTCTCTACTGCCCCTTTACTAACTGCCCCCTGTCAGTCTACTGCCCCTTTATTAACTGCCCCCTGTCACTCTACTGCCCCTTTACTAACTGCCCCCTGTCACTCTACTGCCCCTTTATTAACTGCCCCCTGTCACTCTACTGCCCCTTTATTAACTGCCCCCTGTCACTCTACTGCCCATTTATTAACTGCCCCCTGTCACTCTACTGCCCCTTTATTAACTGCCCCTTTATTAACTGCCCCCTGTCACTCTACTGCCCCTTTATTAACTGCCCCCTGTCACTCTACTGCCCCTTTACTAACTGCCCCCTGTCACTCTACTGCCCCTTTATTAACTGCCCCCTGTCACTCTACTGCCCCTTTATTAACTGCCCCCTGTCACTCTACTGCCCCTTTATTAACTGACCCTGTCACTCTACTGCCCCTTTATTAACTGCCCCCTGTCACCCTACTGCCCCTTTATTAACTGCCCCCTGTCACTCTACTGCCCCTTTATTAACTGCCCCCTGTCACTCTACTGCCCCTTTATTAACTGACCCTGTCACTCTACTGCCCCTTTATTAACTGCCCCCTGTCACTCTACTGCCCCTTTATTAACTGCCCCCTGTCACTCTACTGCCCATTTATTAACTGCCCCCTGTCACTCTACTGCCCCTTTATTAACTGCCCCCTTGTTATTCTACTGCCCCTTTATTAACTGCCCCCTGTCACTCTACTGCCCCTTTATTAACTGCCCCCTGTCACTCTTCTGCCCCTTTATTAACTGCCCCCTGTCACTCTACTGTCCCTTTATTAACTGCCCCCTGTCACTCTACTGCCCCTTTATTAACTGCCCCCTGTCACTCTACTGCCCCTTTATTTACTGCCCCCTGTCACTCTACTGCCCCTTTATTAACTGCCCCCTGTCACTCTACTGCCCCTTTATTAACTGCCCCCTGTCACTCTACTGCCCCTTTATTAACTGCCCCCTGTCACCCTACTGCCCCTTTATTAACTGCCCCCTGTCACCCTACTGCCCCTTTATTAACTGCCCCCTGTCACTCTACTGCCCCTTTATTAACTGCCCCCTGTCACTCTACTGCCCCTTTATTAACTGCCCCCTGTCACTCTACTGCCCCTTTATTAACTGCCCCCTGTCACTCTACTGCCCCTTTATTAACTGCCCCCTGTCACACTACTGCCCCTTTATTAACTGCCCCCTGTCACTCTACTGCCCCTTTATTAACTGCCCCCTGTCACTCTACTGCCCCTTTATTAACTGCCCCCTGTCACTCTACTGCCCCTTTATTAACTGCACCCTGTCACTCTACTGCCCCTTTATTAACTGCCCCCTGTCACTCTCTCTCTCTCTCTCTCTCTCTCTCTCTCTCTCTCTCTCTCATTATGTATGTGATGTCCAGGGTTCGTCTTTCCCAGGGGCATATGCCCCTAGCTTTTGCTGTGGGCCCCTAGATTCTTTAGACTAGGGGCCCAAAATAGTATGTATAGTATAATAATATAGAAATGCTGTTTTTGACCACTAAATTGATTAAAATAGCTTTTCGGGCCCCAAGCCTAAAATCTAAGTGTCAGACCCGGGGTGTCACAATATCTTGATTAGTGGGGGCAGGGGTTTGGGGAATTTAAACATGAGTTCTATCAAATTGGCTTGGCAAACTGAACGCCTGGCAGGACTTTCTGATCATGGGTGGCCCATGTCCAACTTGCCCTGCCGGACTACTTGGGTTGGCAGGGTACTGTTGAGCCCTGTCCCCTATGGGGATCTTCTCCCCCTTTCTTTTAAAAAAAGTTGTCGCACCCTCTCTCTCTCTCTCTTATTATTATCATTTAGGTGGTGTTTCAGTATCTTGATTAGTTGGTGCAGGGGTTGGGGAATCTATACATGAGTTAAAAAACAAACAAGAGCGACGTCTATGGTTCTGTAAGGGTTCTATTTTTTTGAGTGGTTAAGGCAGTTTTTTTGAGCTTCACTGAATATGGCTTAGAATCCAAACCCGTGCTGTGCACGGGGGCCTGCTAGTTAACATTTAATAGGCAGCATCTTTAAATGTCTTTTTCTGATGAGTTTGCAAGTTTGCCTTGATTGTCCCATTAAGGACTAGTGGTTGAAAATACACCAGCACCTTAATGTGCCAAATAAGGAAAAATGCTTTGATTCTTTCTGGATTACTGCACAAAGAATAAAACATTACTGTAGAAGATTTTGGTCTTTGCTCCCCTGCTAGAACCCCATGGTGCTAGTAATTGTGAAAGACCAACACACACCAGGTACCAGGATGAGAACTAAGCCCTTGCGATATGATAGGAATGTATGACTATCAGAATATACCATGGAAGCCGACTTGGTGGTTAAAAAGATTTGATATCCAAAGAAATAAGTTCCAATGTAGTTTTCAGATGAGTTTGCAATTTTGCCTTGATTGCCCCATTAAGGACTGGTGGTTGAAAATACACCAGCACCTTAATGTGCCAAATAAGGAAAAAAGCTTTGATTCCTTTCTGGATTGATACATCGAAGTATAAGATAAATCTAGAAGATTTTGGTCTTTGCTCCCCTGCTAGAACCCCATGGTGCTAGTAATTATGAAAAACCAGCACACACTAGGTACCAGGATGAGAACTAGGCCCTTGCAATATGATAGGTATGGCTGATTATCAAAATATACTGTTGAACCAGACTTAATTGTTTAATATATTGAATATCCAAAGAAATAAGTTCCAATATAGTTTTCAGTTAAGTTTGCAATTTTGCCTTGATTGCCCCATTAAGGACTGGTGGTTGACAATACACCAGCACCTTAATGTGCCATATAAGGAAAAAAGCTTTGATTCCTTTCTGGATTGATACATCAATGTATAAGATAAATCTAGAATTTTTTTATCTTTGCTCCCCTGCTAGAACCTCATGGTGCTAGTAATTATGAAAAACCAGCACACACTAGGTACCAGGATGAGAACTAGGCCCTTGCAATATGATAGGTATGGCTGATTATCAAAATATACTGTTGAACCAGACTTATTGTTAAATATATTGAATATCCAAAGAAATAAGTTCCAATATAGTTTTCAGTTGAGTTTGCAATTTTGCCTTGATTGTCCCATTAAGGACTGGTGGTTGGAAATACACCAGCACCTTAATGTGCCAAATAAGGAAAAAAGCTTTGATTCCTTTCTGGATTGATACATCGAAGTATAAGATAAATTTAGAAGATTTTGGTCTTTGCTCCCCTGCTAGAACCCCATGGTGCTAGTAATTGTGAAAAACCAGCACACACTAGGTACCAGGATGAGAACTAGGCCCTTGCAATATGCTAGGTATGGCTGATTATCAAAATATACTGTCGAACCAGACTTTATTGTTAAAGATATTAAATATCCAAAGAAATATGCTCCAATGAGGTTGTAAGATGAGTTTGCAATTTTGCCTTAATTGTCCCATTAAGGACTGGTGGTTGAAAATACACCAGCACCTTAATGTGCCAAATAAGGAAAAAAGCTTTAATTCCTTTCTGGATTGATACATTGAAGAATAAGGCAAATGTAGAAGATTTTGGTCTTTGCTCCCCTGCTAGAACCCCATGGTGCTAGTAATTGTGAAAAACCAGCACACACTAGGTACCAGGATGAGAACTAGGCCCTTGCAATATGTGAGAAACATTTGACTATCGTAATATACTGTGAAAGCACACTTAATTGATAAAGAGAAATAATATCCAAAGAAACATGTTCCAGTGTAGTTGTCAGATGAGTTTGCAATTTTGCCTTGATTGTCCCATTAAGGACTGGTGGTTAGAAATACACCAGCACCTTAATGTGCCAAATAAGGAAAAGAAGCTTTGATTCTTTTCTGGATTGATACATCAAAGAATAAGGCAAATGTAGAAGATTTTGGTCTTTGCTCCCCTGCTAGAACCTCATGGTGCTAGTATTTGTGAAAAACCAGCACACACCAGGTACCAGGATGAGAACTAGGCCCTTGCAGTATGTAAGGAACATTCAATGCCTTACCTAATGCCATAAGCTAGTTGATGTGTTACCTTGATATGTTGACTGAGCTCTGTCTGCCTTAAGCATGAATACCTACCTTTATATAGTATACACCTGTTCCATAAACACCTGTTTTTAACACTTATTTAATTAATTTAGCTTAGTAAGTGAAATCCCTAACTGTAATTAGTTGATTACTGAGCTCATGTCAATGTAAGTATCATGATTACTTATAACTGCTAAGATGAACTCTCATAAATAAATCCAGTTTATATTGCAAAAAACATTTAATAGGCAGCATCTTTAAATGTCTTTTTCTGATGAGTTTGCAAGTTTGCCTTGATTGTCCCATTAAGGACTAGTGGTTGAAAATACACCAGCACCTTAATGTGCCAAATAAGGAAAAATGCTTTGATTCCTTTCTGGATTACTGCACAAAGAATAAAACATTACTGTAGAAGATTTTGGTCTTTGCTCCCCTGCTAGAACCCCATGGTGCTAGTAATTGTGAAAGACCAACACACACCAGGTACCAGGATGAGAACTAAGCCCTTGCGATATGATAGGAATGTATGACTATCAGAATATACCATGGAAGCCGACTTGGTGGTTAAAAAGATTCGATATCCAAAGAAATAAGTTCCAATGTAGTTTTCAGATGAGTTTGCAATTTTGCCTTGATTGCCCCATTAAGGACTGGTGGTTGAAAATACACCAGCACCTTAATGTGCCAAATAAGGAAAAATGCTTTGATTACTTTCTGGATTACTGCACAAAGAGTAAAACATTACTGTAGAAGATTTTGGTCTTTGCTCCCCTGCTAGAACCCCATGGTGCTAGTAATTGTGAAAGACCAACACACACCAGGTACCAGGATGAGAACTAAGCCCTTGCGATATGATAGGAATGTATGACTATCAGAATATACCATGGAAGCCGACTTGGTGGTTAAAAAGATTTGATATCCAAAGAAATAAGTTCCAATGTAGTTTTCAGATGAGTTTGCAATTTTGCCTTGATTGCCCCATTAAGGACTGGTGGTTGAAAATACACCAGCACCTTAATGTGCCAAATAAGGAAAAAAGCTTTAATTCCTTTCTGGATTGATACATCGAAGTATAAGATAAATCTAGAAGATTTTGGTCTTTGCTCCCCTGCTAGAACCCCATGGTGCTAGTAATTATGAAAAACCAGCACACACTAGGTACCAGGATGAGAACTAGGCCCTTGCAATATGATAGGTATGGCTGATTATCAAAATATACTGTCGAACCAGACTTAATTGTTAAAGATATTAAATATCCAAAGAAATAAGTTCCAATATAGTTTTCAGTTGAGTTTGCAATTTTGCCTTGATTGTCCCATTAAGGACTGGTGGTTGGAAATACACCAGCACCTTAATGTGCCAAATAAGGAAAAAAAGCTTTGATTCCTTTCTGGATTGATACATCGAAGAATAAGATAAATCTAGAAGATTTTGGTCTTTGCTCCCCTGCTAGAACCCTATGGTGCTAGTAATTGTGAAAAACCAGCACACACTAGGTACCAGGATGAGAACTAGGCCCTTGCAATATGATAGGTATGGCTGATTATCAAAAAATACTGTAGATCCAGACTTAATTGTTAAAGATATTAATTATCCAAAGAAATATGCTCCAATGCGGTTGTAAGATGAGTTTGCAATTTTGCCTTAATTGTCCCATTTAGGACTGGTGGTTGAAAATACACCAGCACCTTAATGTGCCAAATAAGGAAAAAAGCTTTAATTCCTTTCTGGATTGATACATTGAAGAATAAGATAAATCTAGAAGATTTTGGTCTTTGCTCCCCTGCTAGAACCCCATGGTGCTAGTATAAGCTTAAAACCAGCACACACTAGGTACCAGGATGAGAACTAGGCCCTTGCAATATGTGAGAAACATTTGACTATCGTAATATACTGTGAAAGCACACTTAATTGATAAAGAGAAATAATATTCAAAGAAACATGTTCCAGAGTAGTTGTCAGATGAGTTTGCAATTTTGCCTTGATTGTCCCATTAAGGACTGGTGGTTAGAAATACACCAGCACCTTAATGTGCCAAATAAGGAAAAGAAGCTTTGATTCCTTTCTGGATTGATACATCAAAGAATAAGGCAAATGTAGAAGATTTTGGTCTTTGCTCCCCTGCTAGAACCTCATGGTGCTAGTATTTGTGAAAAACCAGCACACACCAGGTACCAGGATGAGAACTAGGCCCTTGCAGTATGTAAGGAACATTCAATGCCTTACCTAATGCCATAAGCTAGTTGATGTGTTACCTTGATATGTTGACTGAGCTCTGTCTGCCTTAAGCATGAATACCTACCTTTATATAGTATACACCTGTTCCATAAACACCTGTTTTTAACACTTATTTAATTAATTTAGCTTAGTAAGTGAAATCCCTAACTGTAATTAGTTGATTACTGAGCTCATGTCAATGTAAGTATCATGATTACTTATAACTGCTAAGATGAACTCTCATAAATAAATCCAGTTTATATTGCAAAAAACATTTAATAGGCAGCATCTTTAAATGTCTTTTTCTGATGAGTTTGCAAGTTTGCCTTGATTGTCCCATTAAGGACTAGTGGTTGAAAATACACCAGCACCTTAATGTGCCAAATAAGGAAAAATGCTTTGATTCCTTTCTGGATTACTGCACAAAGAATAAAACATTACTGTAGAAGATTTTGGTCTTTGCTCCCCTGCTAGAACCCCATGGTGCTAGTAATTGTGAAAGACCAACACACACCAGGTACCAGGATGAGAACTAAGCCCTTGCGATATGATAGGAATGTATGACTATCAGAATATACCATGGAAGCCGACTTGGTGGTTAAAAAGATTCGATATCCAAAGAAATAAGTTCCAATGTAGTTTTCAGATGAGTTTGCAATTTTGCCTTGATTGCCCCATTAAGGACTGGTGGTTGAAAATACACCAGCACCTTAATGTGCCAAATAAGGAAAAATGCTTTGATTACTTTCTGGATTACTGCACAAAGAGTAAAACATTACTGTAGAAGATTTTGGTCTTTGCTCCCCTGCTAGAACCCCATGGTGCTAGTAATTGTGAAAGACCAACACACACCAGGTACCAGGATGAGAACTAAGCCCTTGCGATATGATAGGAATGTATGACTATCAGAATATACCATGGAAGCCGACTTGGTGGTTAAAAAGATTTGATATCCAAAGAAATAAGTTCCAATGTAGTTTTCAGATGAGTTTGCAATTTTGCCTTGATTGCCCCATTAAGGACTGGTGGTTGAAAATACACCAGCACCTTAATGTGCCAAATAAGGAAAAAAGCTTTAATTCCTTTCTGGATTGATACATCGAAGTATAAGATAAATCTAGAAGATTTTGGTCTTTGCTCCCCTGCTAGAACCCCATGGTGCTAGTAATTATGAAAAACCAGCACACACTAGGTACCAGGATGAGAACTAGGCCCTTGCAATATGATAGGTATGGCTGATTATCAAAATATACTGTCGAACCAGACTTAATTGTTAAAGATATTAAATATCCAAAGAAATAAGTTCCAATATAGTTTTCAGTTGAGTTTGCAATTTTGCCTTGATTGTCCCATTAAGGACTGGTGGTTGGAAATACACCAGCACCTTAATGTGCCAAATAAGGAAAAAAAGCTTTGATTCCTTTCTGGATTGATACATCGAAGAATAAGATAAATCTAGAAGATTTTGGTCTTTGCTCCCCTGCTAGAACCCTATGGTGCTAGTAATTGTGAAAAACCAGCACACACTAGGTACCAGGATGAGAACTAGGCCCTTGCAATATGATAGGTATGGCTGATTATCAAAAAATACTGTAGATCCAGACTTAATTGTTAAAGATATTAATTATCCAAAGAAATATGCTCCAATGCGGTTGTAAGATGAGTTTGCAATTTTGCCTTAATTGTCCCATTTAGGACTGGTGGTTGAAAATACACCAGCACCTTAATGTGCCAAATAAGGAAAAAAGCTTTAATTCCTTTCTGGATTGATACATTGAAGAATAAGATAAATCTAGAAGATTTTGGTCTTTGCTCCCCTGCTAGAACCCCATGGTGCTAGTATAAGCTTAAAACCAGCACACACTAGGTACCAGGATGAGAACTAGGCCCTTGCAATATGTGAGAAACATTTGACTATCGTAATATACTGTGAAAGCACACTTAATTGATAAAGAGAAATAATATTCAAAGAAACATGTTCCAGAGTAGTTGTCAGATGAGTTTGCAATTTTGCCTTGATTGTCCCATTAAGGACTGGTGGTTAGAAATACACCAGCACCTTAATGTGCCAAATAAGGAAAAGAAGCTTTGATTCCTTTCTGGATTGATACATCAAAGAATAAGGCAAATGTAGAAGATTTTGGTCTTTGCTCCCCTGCTAGAACCTCATGGTGCTAGTATTTGTGAAAAACCAGCACACACCAGGTACCAGGATGAGAACTAGGCCCTTGCAGTATGTAAGGAACATTCAATGCCTTACCTAATGCCATAAGCTAGTTGATGTGTTACCTTGATATGTTGACTGAGCTCTGTCTGCCTTAAGCATGAATACCTACCTTTATATAGTATACACCTGTTCCATAAACACCTGTTTTTAACACTTATTTAATTAATTTAGCTTAGTAAGTGAAATCCCTAACTGTAATTAGTTGATTACTGAGCTCATGTCAATGTAAGTATCATGATTACTTATAACTGCTAAGATGAACTCTCATAAATAAATCCAGTTTATATTGCAAAAAACATTTAATAGGCAGCATCTTTAAATGTCTTTTTCTGATGAGTTTGCAAGTTTGCCTTGATTGTCCCATTAAGGACTAGTGGTTGAAAATACACCAGCACCTTAATGTGCCAAATAAGGAAAAATGCTTTGATTCCTTTCTGGATTACTGCACAAAGAATAAAACATTACTGTAGAAGATTTTGGTCTTTGCTCCCCTGCTAGAACCCCATGGTGCTAGTAATTGTGAAAGACCAACACACACCAGGTACCAGGATGAGAACTAAGCCCTTGCGATATGATAGGAATGTATGACTATCAGAATACACCATGGAAGCCGACTTGGTGGTTAAAAAGATTCGATATCCAAAGAAATAAGTTCCAATGTAGTTTTCAGATGAGTTTGCAATTTTGCCTTGATTGCCCCATTAAGGACTGGTGGTTGAAAATACACCAGCACCTTAATGTGCCAAATAAGGAAAAAAGCTTTAATTCCTTTCTGGATTGATACATCGAAGTATAAGATAAATCTAGAAGATTTTGGTCTTTGCTCCCCTGCTAGAACCCCATGGTGCTAGTAATTATGAAAAACCAGCACACACTAGGTACCAGGATGAGAACTAGGCCCTTGCAATATGATAGGTATGGCTGATTATCAAAATATACTGTTGAACCAGACTTAATTGTTTAATATATTGAATATCCAAAGAAATAAGTTCCAATATAGTTTTCAGTTAAGTTTGCAATTTTGCCTTGATTGCCCCATTAAGGACTGGTGGTTGACAATACACCAGCACCTTAATGTGCCATATAAGGAAAAAAGCTTTGATTCCTTTCTGGATTGATACATCAATGTATAAGATAAATCTAGAATTTTTTTATCTTTGCTCCCCTGCTAGAACCTCATGGTGCTAGTAATTATGAAAAACCAGCACACACTAGGTACCAGGATGAGAACTAGGCCCTTGCAATATGAAAGGTATGGCTGATTATCAAAATATACTGTTGAACCAGACTTATTGTTAAATATATTGAATATCCAAAGAAATAAGTTCCAATATAGTTTTCAGTTGAGTTTGCAATTTTGCCTTGATTGTCCCATTAAGGACTGGTGGTTGGAAATACACCAGCACCTTAATGTGCCAAATAAGGAAAAAAGCTTTGATTCCTTTCTGGATTGATACATCGAAGTATAAGATAAATTTAGAAGATTTTGGTCTTTGCTCCCCTGCTAGAACCCCATGGTGCTAGTAATTGTGAAAAACCAGCACACACTAGGTACCAGGATGAGAACTAGGCCCTTGCAATATGCTAGGTATGGCTGATTATCAAAATATACTGTCGAACCAGACTTTATTGTTAAAGATATTAAATATCCAAAGAAATATGCTCCAATGAGGTTGTAAGATGAGTTTGCAATTTTGCCTTAATTGTCCCATTAAGGACTGGTGGTTGAAAATACACCAGCACCTTAATGTGCCAAATAAGGAAAAAAGCTTTAATTCCTTTCTGGATTGATACATTGAAGAATAAGGCAAATGTAGAAGATTTTGGTCTTTGCTCCCCTGCTAGAACCCCATGGTGCTAGTAATTGTGAAAAACCAGCACACACTAGGTACCAGGATGAGAACTAGGCCCTTGCAATATGTGAGAAACATTTGACTATCGTAATATACTGTGAAAGCACACTTAATTGATAAAGAGAAATAATATCCAAAGAAACATGTTCCAGTGTAGTTGTCAGATGAGTTTGCAATTTTGCCTTGATTGTCCCATTAAGGACTGGTGGTTAGAAATACACCAGCACCTTAATGTGCCAAATAAGGAAAAGAAGCTTTGATTCTTTTCTGGATTGATACATCAAAGAATAAGGCAAATGTAGAAGATTTTGGTCTTTGCTCCCCTGCTAGAACCTCATGGTGCTGGTATTTGTGAAAAACCAGCACACACCAGGTACCAGGATGAGAACTAGGCCCTTGCAGTATGTAAGGAACATTCAATGCCTTACCTAATGCCATAAGCTAGTTGATGTGTTACCTTGATATGTTGACTGAGCTCTGTCTGCCTTAAGCATGAATACCTACCTTTATATAGTATACACCTGTTCCATAAACACCTGTTTTTAACACTTATTTAATTAATTTAGCTTAGTAAGTGAAATCCCTAACTGTAATTAGTTGATTACTGAGCTCATGTCAATGTAAGTATCATGATTACTTATAACTGCTAAGATGAACTCTCATAAATAAATCCAGTTTATATTGCAAAAAACATTTAATAGGCAGCATCTTTAAATGTCTTTTTCTGATGAGTTTGCAAGTTTGCCTTGATTGTCCCATTAAGGACTAGTGGTTGAAAATACACCAGCACCTTAATGTGCCAAATAAGGAAAAATGCTTTGATTCCTTTCTGGATTACTGCACAAAGAATAAAACATTACTGTAGAAGATTTTGGTCTTTGCTCCCCTGCTAGAACCCCATGGTGCTAGTAATTGTGAAAGACCAACACACACCAGGTACCAGGATGAGAACTAAGCCCTTGCGATATGATAGGAATGTATGACTATCAGAATATACCATGGAAGCCGACTTGGTGGTTAAAAAGATTCGATATCCAAAGAAATAAGTTCCAATGTAGTTTTCAGATGAGTTTGCAATTTTGCCTTGATTGCCCCATTAAGGACTGGTGGTTGAAAATACACCAGCACCTTAATGTGCCAAATAAGGAAAAATGCTTTGATTACTTTCTGGATTACTGCACAAAGAGTAAAACATTACTGTAGAAGATTTTGGTCTTTGCTCCCCTGCTAGAACCCCATGGTGCTAGTAATTGTGAAAGACCAACACACACCAGGTACCAGGATGAGAACTAAGCCCTTGCGATATGATAGGAATGTATGACTATCAGAATATACCATGGAAGCCGACTTGGTGGTTAAAAAGATTTGATATCCAAAGAAATAAGTTCCAATGTAGTTTTCAGATGAGTTTGCAATTTTGCCTTGATTGCCCCATTAAGGACTGGTGGTTGAAAATACACCAGCACCTTAATGTGCCAAATAAGGAAAAAAGCTTTAATTCCTTTCTGGATTGATACATCGAAGTATAAGATAAATCTAGAAGATTTTGGTCTTTGCTCCCCTGCTAGAACCCCATGGTGCTAGTAATTATGAAAAACCAGCACACACTAGGTACCAGGATGAGAACTAGGCCCTTGCAATATGATAGGTATGGCTGATTATCAAAATATACTGTCGAACCAGACTTAATTGTTAAAGATATTAAATATCCAAAGAAATAAGTTCCAATATAGTTTTCAGTTGAGTTTGCAATTTTGCCTTGATTGTCCCATTAAGGACTGGTGGTTGGAAATACACCAGCACCTTAATGTGCCAAATAAGGAAAAAAAGCTTTGATTCCTTTCTGGATTGATACATCGAAGAATAAGATAAATCTAGAAGATTTTGGTCTTTGCTCCCCTGCTAGAACCCTATGGTGCTAGTAATTGTGAAAAACCAGCACACACTAGGTACCAGGATGAGAACTAGGCCCTTGCAATATGATAGGTATGGCTGATTATCAAAAAATACTGTAGATCCAGACTTAATTGTTAAAGATATTAAATATCCAAAGAAATATGCTCCAATGCGGTTGTAAGATGAGTTTGCAATTTTGCCTTAATTGTCCCATTTAGGACTGGTGGTTGAAAATACACCAGCACCTTAATGTGCCAAATAAGGAAAAAAGCTTTAATTCCTTTCTGGATTGATACATTGAAGAATAAGATAAATCTAGAAGATTTTGGTCTTTGCTCCCCTGCTAGAACCCCATGGTGCTAGTATAAGCTTAAAACCAGCACACACTAGGTACCAGGATGAGAACTAGGCCCTTGCAATATGTGAGAAACATTTGACTATCGTAATATACTGTGAAAGCACACTTAATTGATAAAGAGAAATAATATTCAAAGAAACATGTTCCAGAGTAGTTGTCAGATGAGTTTGCAATTTTGCCTTGATTGTCCCATTAAGGACTGGTGGTTAGAAATACACCAGCACCTTAATGTGCCAAATAAGGAAAAGAAGCTTTGATTCCTTTCTGGATTGATACATCAAAGAATAAGGCAAATGTAGAAGATTTTGGTCTTTGCTCCCCTGCTAGAACCTCATGGTGCTAGTATTTGTGAAAAACCAGCACACACCAGGTACCAGGATGAGAACTAGGCCCTTGCAGTATGTAAGGAACATTCAATGCCTTACCTAATGCCATAAGCTAGTTGATGCGTTACCTTGATATGTTGACTGAGCTCTGTCTGCCTTAAGCATGAATACCTACCTTTATATAGTATACACCTGTTCCATAAACACCTGTTTTTAACACTTATTTAATTAATTTAGCTTAGTAAGTGAAATCCCTAACTGTAATTAGTTGATTACTGAGCTCATGTCAATGTAAGTATCATGATTACTTATAACTGCTAAGATGAACTCTCATAAATAAATCCAGTTTATATTGCAAAAAACATTTAATAGGCAGCATCTTTAAATGTCTTTTTCTGATGAGTTTGCAAGTTTGCCTTGATTGTCCCATTAAGGACTAGTGGTTGAAAATACACCAGCACCTTAATGTGCCAAATAAGGAAAAATGCTTTGATTCCTTTCTGGATTACTGCACAAAGAATAAAACATTACTGTAGAAGATTTTGGTCTTTGCTCCCCTGCTAGAACCCCATGGTGCTAGTAATTGTGAAAGACCAACACACACCAGGTACCAGGATGAGAACTAAGCCCTTGCGATATGATAGGAATGTATGACTATCAGAATATACCATGGAAGCCGACTTGGTGGTTAAAAAGATTCGATATCCAAAGAAATAAGTTCCAATGTAGTTTTCAGATGAGTTTGCAATTTTGCCTTGATTGCCCCATTAAGGACTGGTGGTTGAAAATACACCAGCACCTTAATGTGCCAAATAAGGAAAAATGCTTTGATTACTTTCTGGATTACTGCACAAAGAGTAAAACATTACTGTAGAAGATTTTGGTCTTTGCTCCCCTGCTAGAACCCCATGGTGCTAGTAATTGTGAAAGACCAACACACACCAGGTACCAGGATGAGAACTAAGCCCTTGCGATATGATAGGAATGTATGACTATCAGAATATACCATGGAAGCCGACTTGGTGGTTAAAAAGATTTGATATCCAAAGAAATAAGTTCCAATGTAGTTTTCAGATGAGTTTGCAATTTTGCCTTGATTGCCCCATTAAGGACTGGTGGTTGAAAATACACCAGCACCTTAATGTGCCAAATAAGGAAAAAAGCTTTAATTCCTTTCTGGATTGATACATCGAAGTATAAGATAAATCTAGAAGATTTTGGTCTTTGCTCCCCTGCTAGAACCCCATGGTGCTAGTAATTATGAAAAACCAGCACACACTAGGTACCAGGATGAGAACTAGGCCCTTGCAATATGATAGGTATGGCTGATTATCAAAATATACTGTCGAACCAGACTTAATTGTTAAAGATATTAAATATCCAAAGAAATAAGTTCCAATATAGTTTTCAGTTGAGTTTGCAATTTTGCCTTGATTGTCCCATTAAGGACTGGTGGTTGGAAATACACCAGCACCTTAATGTGCCAAATAAGGAAAAAAAGCTTTGATTCCTTTCTGGATTGATACATCGAAGAATAAGATAAATCTAGAAGATTTTGGTCTTTGCTCCCCTGCTAGAACCCTATGGTGCTAGTAATTGTGAAAAACCAGCACACACTAGGTACCAGGATGAGAACTAGGCCCTTGCAATATGATAGGTATGGCTGATTATCAAAAAATACTGTAGATCCAGACTTAATTGTTAAAGATATTAATTATCCAAAGAAATATGCTCCAATGCGGTTGTAAGATGAGTTTGCAATTTTGCCTTAATTGTCCCATTTAGGACTGGTGGTTGAAAATACACCAGCACCTTAATGTGCCAAATAAGGAAAAAAGCTTTAATTCCTTTCTGGATTGATACATTGAAGAATAAGATAAATCTAGAAGATTTTGGTCTTTGCTCCCCTGCTAGAACCCCATGGTGCTAGTATAAGCTTAAAACCAGCACACACTAGGTACCAGGATGAGAACTAGGCCCTTGCAATATGTGAGAAACATTTGACTATCGTAATATACTGTGAAAGCACACTTAATTGATAAAGAGAAATAATATTCAAAGAAACATGTTCCAGAGTAGTTGTCAGATGAGTTTGCAATTTTGCCTTGATTGTCCCATTAAGGACTGGTGGTTAGAAATACACCAGCACCTTAATGTGCCAAATAAGGAAAAGAAGCTTTGATTCCTTTCTGGATTGATACATCAAAGAATAAGGCAAATGTAGAAGATTTTGGTCTTTGCTCCCCTGCTAGAACCTCATGGTGCTAGTATTTGTGAAAAACCAGCACACACCAGGTACCAGGATGAGAACTAGGCCCTTGCAGTATGTAAGGAACATTCAATGCCTTACCTAATGCCATAAGCTAGTTGATGTGTTACCTTGATATGTTGACTGAGCTCTGTCTGCCTTAAGCATGAATACCTACCTTTATATAGTATACACCTGTTCCATAAACACCTGTTTTTAACACTTATTTAATTAATTTAGCTTAGTAAGTGAAATCCCTAACTGTAATTAGTTGATTACTGAGCTCATGTCAATGTAAGTATCATGATTACTTATAACTGCTAAGATGAACTCTCATAAATAAATCCAGTTTATATTGCAAAAAACATTTAATAGGCAGCATCTTTAAATGTCTTTTTCTGATGAGTTTGCAAGTTTGCCTTGATTGTCCCATTAAGGACTAGTGGTTGAAAATACACCAGCACCTTAATGTGCCAAATAAGGAAAAATGCTTTGATTCCTTTCTGGATTACTGCACAAAGAATAAAACATTACTGTAGAAGATTTTGGTCTTTGCTCCCCTGCTAGAACCCCATGGTGCTAGTAATTGTGAAAGACCAACACACACCAGGTACCAGGATGAGAACTAAGCCCTTGCGATATGATAGGAATGTATGACTATCAGAATATACCATGGAAGCCGACTTGGTGGTTAAAAAGATTCGATATCCAAAGAAATAAGTTCCAATGTAGTTTTCAGATGAGTTTGCAATTTTGCCTTGATTGCCCCATTAAGGACTGGTGGTTGAAAATACACCAGCACCTTAATGTGCCAAATAAGGAAAAATGCTTTGATTACTTTCTGGATTACTGCACAAAGAGTAAAACATTACTGTAGAAGATTTTGGTCTTTGCTCCCCTGCTAGAACCCCATGGTGCTAGTAATTGTGAAAGACCAACACACACCAGGTACCAGGATGAGAACTAAGCCCTTGCGATATGATAGGAATGTATGACTATCAGAATATACCATGGAAGCCGACTTGGTGGTTAAAAAGATTTGATATCCAAAGAAATAAGTTCCAATGTAGTTTTCAGATGAGTTTGCAATTTTGCCGTGATTGCCCCATTAAGGACTGGTGGTTGAAAATACACCAGCACCTTAATGTGCCAAATAAGGAAAAAAGCTTTAATTCCTTTCTGGATTGATACATCGAAGTATAAGATAAATCTAGAAGATTTTGGTCTTTGCTCCCCTGCTAGAACCCCATGGTGCTAGTAATTATGAAAAACCAGCACACACTAGGTACCAGGATGAGAACTAGGCCCTTGCAATATGATAGGTATGGCTGATTATCAAAATATACTGTCGAACCAGACTTAATTGTTAAAGATATTAAATATCCAAAGAAATAAGTTCCAATATAGTTTTCAGTTGAGTTTGCAATTTTGCCTTGATTGTCCCATTAAGGACTGGTGGTTGGAAATACACCAGCACCTTAATGTGCCAAATAAGGAAAAAAAGCTTTGATTCCTTTCTGGATTGATACATCGAAGAATAAGATAAATCTAGAAGATTTTGGTCTTTGCTCCCCTGCTAGAACCCTATGGTGCTAGTAATTGTGAAAAACCAGCACACACTAGGTACCAGGATGAGAACTAGGCCCTTGCAATATGATAGGTATGGCTGATTATCAAAAAATACTGTAGATCCAGACTTAATTGTTAAAGATATTAATTATCCAAAGAAATATGCTCCAATGCGGTTGTAAGATGAGTTTGCAATTTTGCCTTAATTGTCCCATTTAGGACTGGTGGTTGAAAATACACCAGCACCTTAATGTGCCAAATAAGGAAAAAAGCTTTAATTCCTTTCTGGATTGATACATTGAAGAATAAGATAAATCTAGAAGATTTTGGTCTTTGCTCCCCTGCTAGAACCCCATGGTGCTAGTATAAGCTTAAAACCAGCACACACTAGGTACCAGGATGAGAACTAGGCCCTTGCAATATGTGAGAAACATTTGACTATCGTAATATACTGTGAAAGCACACTTAATTGATAAAGAGAAATAATATTCAAAGAAACATGTTCCAGAGTAGTTGTCAGATGAGTTTGCAATTTTGCCTTGATTGTCCCATTAAGGACTGGTGGTTAGAAATACACCAGCACCTTAATGTGCCAAATAAGGAAAAGAAGCTTTGATTCCTTTCTGGATTGATACATCAAAGAATAAGGCAAATGTAGAAGATTTTGGTCTTTGCTCCCCTGCTAGAACCTCATGGTGCTAGTATTTGTGAAAAACCAGCACACACCAGGTACCAGGATGAGAACTAGGCCCTTGCAGTATGTAAGGAACATTCAATGCCTTACCTAATGCCATAAGCTAGTTGATGTGTTACCTTGATATGTTGACTGAGCTCTGTCTGCCTTTAGCATGAATACCTACCTTTATATAGTATACACCTGTTTCATAAACACCTGTTTTTAACACTTATTTAATTAATTTAGCTTTGGTTAGTAAGTGAAATCCCTAACTGTAATTAGTTGATTACTGAGCTCATGTCAATGTAAGTATCATGATTACTTATAACTGCTATGATGAACTCTCATAAATAAATCCAGTTTATATTGCAATTAACATTTAATAGGCAGCATCTTTAAATGTCTTTTTCTGATGAGTTTGCAAGTTTGCCTTGATTGTCCCATTAAGGACTAGTGGTTGAAAATACACCAGCACCTTAATGTGCCAAATAAGGAAAAGAAGCTTTGATTCTTTTCTGGATTGATACATCAAAGAATAAGGCAAATGTAGAAGATTTTGGTCTTTGCTCCCCTGCTAGAACCTCATGGTGCTAGTATTTGTGATAAACCAGCACACACCAGGTACCAGGATGAGAACTAGGCCCTTGCAGTATGTAAGGAACATTCAATGCCTTACCTAATGCCATAAGCTAGTTGATGTGTTACCTTGATATGTTGACTGAGCTCTGTCTGCCTTAAGCATGAATACCTACCTTTATATAGTATACACCTGTTCCATAAACACCTGTTTTTAGCACTTATTTGATTAATTTAGCTTAGTAAGTGAAATCCCTAACTGTAATTAGTTGATTACTGAGCTCATGTCAATGTAAGTATCATGATTACTTATAACTGCTACGATGAACTCTCATAAATAAATCCAGTTTATATTGCAATTAACATTTAATAGGCAGCATCTTTAAATGTCTTTTTCTGATGAGTTTGCAAGTTTGCCTTGATTGTCCCATTAAGGACTAGTGGTTGAAAATACACCAGCACCTTAATGTGCCAAATAAGGAAAAATGCTTTGATTCCTTTCTGGATTACTGCACAAAGAATAAAACATTACTGTAGAAGATTTTGGTCTTTGCTCCCCTGCTAGAACCCCATGGTGCTAGTAATTGTGAAAGACCAACACACACCAGGTACCAGGATGAGAACTAAGCCCTTGCGATATGATAGGAATGTATGACTATCAGAATATACCATGGAAGCCGACTTGGTGGTTAAAAAGATTTGATATCCAAAGAAATAAGTTCCAATGTAGTTTTCAGATGAGTTTGCAATTTTGCCTTGATTGCCCCATTAAGGACTGGTGGTTGAAAATACACCAGCACCTTAATGTGCCAAATAAGGAAAAAAGCTTTAATTCCTTTCTGGATTGATACATCGAAGTATAAGATAAATCTAGAAGATTTTGGTCTTTGCTCCCCTGCTAGAACCCCATGGTGCTAGTAATTATGAAAAACCAGCACACACCAGGTACCAGGATGAGAACTAGGCCCTTGCAATATGATAGGTATGGCTGATTATCAAAATATACTGTCGAACCAGACTTAATTGTTAAAGATATTAAATATCCAAAGAAATAAGTTCCAATATAGTTTTCAGTTGAGTTTGCAATTTTGCCTTGATTGTCCCATTAAGGACTGGTGGTTGGAAATACACCAGCACCTTAATGTGCCAAATAAGGAAAAAAAGCTTTGATTCCTTTCTGGATTGATACATCGAAGAATAAGATAAATCTATAAGATTTTGGTCTTTGCTCCCCTGCTAGAACCCCATGGTGCTAGTAATTGTGAAAAACCAGCACACACCAGGTACCAGGATGAGAACTAGGCCCTTGCAATATGATAGGTATGGCTGATTATCAAAAAATACTGTAGAGCCAGACTTAATTGTTAAAGATATTAAATATGCAAAGAAATATGCTCGAATGCGGGTGTAAGATGAGTTTGCAATTTTGCCTTAATTGTCCCATTAAGGACTGGTGGTTGAAAATACACCAGCACCTTAATGTGCCAAATAAGGAAAAAAGCTTTAATTCCTTTCTGGATTGATACATTGAAGAATAAGGCAAATGTAGAAGATTTTGGTCTTTGCTCCCCTGCTAGAACCCCATGGTGCTAGTATAAGTTAAAAACCAGCACACACTAGGTACCATAGATAAGATAAGATAAGATAAGAAAATTTTATTAAGGTCTCACCCATAGATAAATAATACATACAAGACAAGATAAAACAAAGGACGGTCAACTTTGACCTACGAGAGACCAAGGTACCAGGATGAGAACTAGGCCCTTGCAATATGTGAGAAACATTTGACTATCGTAATATACTGTGAAAGCACACTTAATTGATAAAGAGAAATGATATCCAAAGAAATAAGTTCCAATGTAGTTTTCAGGTGAGTTTGCAATTTTGCCTTGATTGCCCCATTAAGGACTGGTGGTTGAAAATACACCAGCACCTTAATGTGCCAAATAAGGAAAAAATGCACTGATTCCTTTCTTGATTGATACATCGAAGAATAAGATAAATCTAGAAGATTTTGGTCTTTGCTCCCCTGCTAGAACCCCATGGTGCTAGTAATTGTGAAAAACCAGCACACACTAGGTACCAGGATGAGAACTAGGCCCTTGGCACTTTTGCCTTGATTGCCCCTTGAAGGACTGGTGGTTGAAAATACACCAGCACCTTAATGTGCCAAATAAGGAAAAAAAGCTTTGATTCCTTTCTTGATTGATACATCGAAGAATAAGATAAATCTAGAAGATTTTGGTCTTTGCTCCCCTGCTAGAACCCCATGGTGCTAGTAATTGTGAAAAACCAGCACACACCAGGTACCAGGATGAGAACTTGGCCCTTGCAATATGATAGGTATGGCTGATTATCAAAAAATACTGTAGAACCAGACTTAATTGTTAAAGATATTAAATATCCAAAGAAATACACTCCAATGCGGTTGTAAGATGAGTTTGCAATTTTGCCTTAATTGTCCCATTAAGGACTGGTGGTTGAAAATACACCAGCACCATAATGTGCCAAATAAGGAAAAAAGCTTTCATTCCTTTCTGGATTGATACATTGAAGAATAAGATAAATCTAGAAGATTTTGGTCTTTGCTCCCCTGCTAGAACCCCATGGTGCTAGTATAAGCTTAAAACCAGCACACACTGGGTACCAGGATGAGAACTAGGCCCTTGCAATATGTGAGAAACATTTGACTATCGTAATATACTGTGAAAGCACACTTAATTGATAAAGAGAAATAATATCCAAAGAAACATGTTCCAGTGTAGTTGTCAGATGAGTTTGCAATTTTGCCTTGATTGTCCCATTAAGGACTGGTGGTTAGAAATACACCAGCACCTTAATGTGCCAAATAAGGAAAAGAAGCTTTGATTCCTTTCTGGATTGATACATCAAAGAATAAGGCAAATGTAGAAGATTTTGGTCTTTGCTCCCCTGCTAGAACCTCATGGTGCTAGTATTTGTGAAAAACCAGCACACACCAGGTACCAGGATGAGAACTAGGCCCTTGCAGTATGTAAGGAACATTCAATGCCTTACCTAATGCCATAATCTAGTTGATGCGTTACCTTGATATGTTGACTGAGCTCTGTCTGCCTTTAGCATGAATACCTACCTTTATATAGTATACACCTGTTCCATAAACACCTGTTTTTAACACTTATTTAATTAATTTAGCTTAGTAAGTGAAATCCCTAACTGTAATTAGTTGATTACTGAGCTCATGTCAATGGTAGTATCATGATTACTTATAACAGTTACGATGAACTCTCATAAATAAATCCACTTTATATTGCAATTAACATTTAATAGGCAGCATCTTTAAATGTCTTTTTCTGAGGAGTTTGCAAGTTTGCCTTGATTGTCCCATGAAGGACTAGTGGTTGAAAATACACCAGCACCTTAATGTGCCAAATAAGGAAAAATGCTTTGATTCCTTTCTGGATTACTGCACAAAGAATAAAACATTAATGTAGAAGATTTTGGTCTTTGCTCCCCTGCTAGAACCCCATGGTGCTAGTAATTGTGAAAGACCAACACACACCAAGTAGCAGGATGAGAACTAAGCCCTTGCCATATGATAGGAATGTATGACTATCAGAATATACCATGGAAGCCGACTTGGTGGTTAAAAAGATTTGATATCCAAAGAAATAAGTTCCAATGTAGTTTTCAGTTGAGTTTGCAATTTTGCCTTGATTGCCCCATTAAGGACTGGTGATTGAAAATACACCAGCACCTTAATGTGCCAAATAAGGAAAAAAGCTTTGATTCCTTTCTGGATTGATACATCGAAGTATAAGATAAATCTAGAAGATTTTGGTCTTTGCTCCCCTGCTAGAACCCCATGGTGCTAGTAATTGTGAAAAACCAGCACACACTAGGTACCAGGATGAGAACTAGGCCCTTGCAATATGATAGGTATGGCTGATTATCAAAATATACTGTCAAACCAGACATAATTGTTAAAGATATTAAATAACCAAAGAAATAAGTTCCAATATAGTTTTCAGTTGAGTTTGCAATTTTGCCTTGATTGCCCCAATAAGGACTGGTGGTTGGAAATACACCAGCACCTTAATGTGCCAAATAAGGAAAAAATGCTTTGATTCCTTTCTTGATTGATACATCGAAGAATAAGATAAATCTAGAAGATTTTGGTCTTTGCTCCCCTGCTAGAACCCCATGGTGCTAGTAATTGTGAAAAACCAGCACACACCAGGTACCAGGATGAGAACTTGGCCCTTGCAATATGATAGGTATGGCTGATTATCAAAAAATACTGTAGAACCAGACTTAATTGTTAAAGATATTAAATATACAAAGAAATACGCTCCAATGCGGTTGTAAGATGAGTTTGCAATTTTGCCTTGATTGTCCCATTAAGGACTGGTGGTTAGAAATACACCAGCACCTTAATGTGCCAAATAAGGAAAAAAGCTTTGATTCCTTTCTGGATTGATACATCAAAGAATAAGGCAAATGTAGAAGATTTTGGTCTTTGCTCCCCTGCTAGAACCTCATGGTGCTAGTATTTGTGAAAAACCAGCACACACCAGGTACTAGGATGAGAACTAGGCCCTTGCAGTATGTAAGGAACATTCAATGCCTTACCTAATGCCATAATCTAGTTGATGCGTTACCTTGATCTGTTGACTGAGCTCTGTCTGCCTTTAGCATGAATACCTACCTTTATATAGTATACAACTGTTCCATAAACACCTGTTTTTAACACTTATTTAATTAATCTAGCTTAGTAAGTGAAATCCCTAACTGTAATTAGTTGATTACTGAGCTCATGTCAATGTAAGTATCATGATTACTTATAACTGCTAAGATGAACTCTCATAAATAAATCCACTTTATATTGCAATTAACATTTAACGGGCAGCATCTTTAAATGTCTTTTTCTGATGAGTTTGCAAGTTTGCCTTGATTGTCCCATTAAGGACTAGTGGTTGAAAATACACCAGCACCTTAATGTGCCAAATAAGGAAAAATGCTTTGATTCCTTTCAGGATTACTGCACAAAGAATAATACATTAATGTAGAAGATTTTGGTCTTTGCTCCCCTGCTAGAACCCCATGGTGCTAGTAATTGTGGAAGACCAACACACACCAGGTACCAGGATGAGAACTAAGCCCTTGTGATATGATAGGAATGTATGACTATCAGAATATACCATGGAAGCCGACTTGGTGGTTAAAAAGATTTGATATCCAAAGAAATAAGTTCCAATGTAGTTTTCAGGTGAGTTTGCAATTTTGCCTTGATTGCCCCATTAAGGACTGGTGGTTGAAAATACACCAGCACCTTAATGTGCCAAATAAGGAAAAAATGCACTGATTCCTTTCTTGATTGATACATCGAAGAATAAGATAAATCTAGAAGATTTTGGTCTTTGCTCCCCTGCTAGAACCCCATGGTGCTAGTAATTGTGAAAAACCAGCACACACTAGGTACCAGGATGAGAACTAGGCCCTTGGCACTTTTGCCTTGATTGCCCCTTGAAGGACTGGTGGTTGAAAATATACCAGCACCTTAATGTGCCAAATAAGGAAAAAAAGCTTTGATTCCTTTCTTGATTGATACATCGAAGAATAAGATAAATCTAGAAGATTTTGGTCTTTGCTCCCCTGCTAGAACCCCATGGTGCTAGTAATTGTGAAAAACCAGCACACACCAGGTACCAGGATGAGAACTTGGCCCTTGCAATATGATAGGTATGGCTGATTATCAAAAAATACTGTAGAACCAGACTTAATTGTTAAAGATATTAAATATACAAAGAAATACGCTCCAATGCGGTTGTAAGATGAGTTTGCAATTTTGCCTTAATTGTCCCATTAAGGACTGGTGGTTGAAAATACACCAGCACCTTAATGTGCCAAATAAGGAAAAAAGCTTTCATTCCTTTCTGGATTGATACATTGAAGAATAAGATAAATCTAGAAGATTTTGGTCTTTGCTCCCCTGCTAGAACCCCATGGTGCTAGTATAAGCTTAAAACCAGCACACACTAGGTACCAGGATGAGAACTAGGCCCTTGCAATATGTGAGAAACATTTGACTATCGTAATATACTGTGAAAGCACACTTAATTGATAAAGAGAAATAATATCCAAAGAAACATGTTCCAGTGTAGTTGTCAGATGAGTTTGCAATTTTGCCTTGATTGCCCCATTAAGGACTGGTGGTTGAAAATACACCAGCACCTTAATGTGCCAAATAAGGAAAAGAAGCTTTGATTCCTTTCTGGATTGATACATCAAAGAATAAGGCAAATGTAGAAGATTTTGGTCTTTGCTCCCCTGCTAGAACCTCATGGTGCTAGTATTTGTGAAAAACCAGCACACACCAGGTACCAGGATGAGAACTAGGCCCTTGCAGTATGTAAGGAACATTCAATGCCTTACCTAATGCCATAATCTAGTTGATGCGTTACCTTGATATGTTGACTGAGCTCTGTCTGCCTTTAGCATGAATACCTACCTTTATATAGTATACACCTGTTCCATAAACACCTGTTTTTAACAGTTATTTAATTAATTTAGCTTAGTAAGTGAAATCCCTAACTGTAATTAGTTGATTACTGAGCTCATGTCAATGTAAGTATCATGATTACTTATAACTGCTACGATGAACTCTCATAAATAAATCCACTTTATATTGCAATTAACATTTAATAGGCAGCATCTTTAAATGTCTTTTTCTGAGGAGTTTGCAAGTTTGCCTTGATTGTCCCATGAAGGACTAGTGGTTGAAAATACACCAGCACCTTAATGTGCCAAATAAGGAAAAATGCTTTGATTCCTTTCTGGATTACTGCACAAAGAATAAAACATTAATGTAGAAGATTTTGGTCTTTGCTCCCCTGCTAGAACCCCATGGTGCTAGTACATGTGAAAGACCAACACACACCAGGTAGCAGGATGAGAACTAAGCCCTTGCCATATGATAGGAATGTATGACTATCAGAATATACCATGGAAGCCGACTTGGTGGTTAAAAAGATTTGATATCCAAAGAAATAAGTTCCAATGTAGTTTTCAGTTGAGTTTGCAATTTTGCCTTGATTGCCCCATTAAGGACTGGTGATTGAAAATACACCAGCACCTTAATGTGCCAAATAAGGAAAAAAGCTTTGATTCCTTTCTGGATTGATACATTGAAGTATAAGATAAATCTAGAAGATTTTGGTCTTTGCTCCCCTGCTAGAACCCCATGGTGCTAGTAATTGTGAAAAACCAGCACACACTAGGTACCAGGATGAGAACTAGGCCCTTGCAATATGATAGGTATGGCTGATTATCAAAATATACTGTCAAACCAGACTTAATTGTTAAAGATATTAAATAACCAAAGAAATAAGTTCCAATATAGTTTTCAGTTGAGTTTGCAATTTTGCCTTGATTGCCCCAATAAGGACTGGTGGTTGGAAATACACCAGCACCTTAATGTGCCAAATAAGGAAAAAATGCTTTGATTCCTTTCTTGATTGATACATCGAAGAATAAGATAAATCTAGAAGATTTTGGTCTTTGCTCCCCTGCTAGAACCCCATGGTGCTAGTAATTGTGAAAAACCAGCACACACCAGGTACCAGGATGAGAACTTGGCCCTTGCAATATGATAGGTATGGCTGATTATCAAAAAATACTGTAGAACCAGACTTAATTGTTAAAGATATTAAATATACAAAGAAATACGCTCCAATGCGGTTGTAAGATGAGTTTGCAATTTTGCCTTGATTGTCCCATTAAGGACTGGTGGTTAGAAATACACCAGCACCTTAATGTGCCAAATAAGGAAAAAAGCTTTGATTCCTTTCTGGATTGATACATCAAAGAATAAGGCAAATGTAGAAGATTTTGGTCTTTGCTCCCCTGCTAGAAACCTCATGGTGCTAGTATTTGTGAAAAACCAGCACACACCAGGTACTAGGATGAGAACTAGGCCCTTGCAGTATGTAAGGAACATTCAATGCCTTACCTAATGCCATAATCTAGTTGATGCGTTACCTTGATCTGTTGACTGAGCTCTGTCTGCCTTTAGCATGAATACCTACCTTTATATAGTATACAACTGTTCCATAAACACCTGTTTTTAACACTTATTTAATTAATTTAGCTTAGTAAGTGAAATCCCTAACTGTAATTAGTTGATTACTGAGCTCATGTCAATGTAAGTATCATGATTACTTATAACTGCTACGATGAACTCTCATAAATAAATCCACTTTATATTGCAATTAACATTTAATAGGCAGCATCTTTAAATGTCTTTTTCTGATGAGTTTGCAAGTTTGCCTTGATTGTCCCATGAAGGACTAGTGGTTGAAAATACACCAGCACCTTAATGTGCCAAATAAGGAAAAATGCTTTGATTCCTTTCTGGATTACTGCACAAAGAATAAAACATTAATGTAGAAGATTTTGGTCTTTGCTCCCCTGCTAGAACCCCATGGTGCTAGTAATTGTGAAAGACCAACACACACCAGGTAGCAGGATGAGAACTAAGCCCTTGCCATATGATAGGAATGTATGACTATCAGAATATACCATGGAAGCCGACTTGGTGGTTAAAAAGATTTGATATCCAAAGAAATAAGTTCCAATGTAGTTTTCAGTTGAGTTTGCAATTTTGCCTTGATTGCCCCATTAAGGACTGGTGATTGAAAATACACCAGCACCTTAATGTGCCAAATAAGGAAAAAAGCTTTGATTCCTTTCTGGATTGATACATCGAAGTATAAGATAAATCTAGAAGATTTTGGTCTTTGCTCCCCTGCTAGAACCCCATGGTGCTAGTAATTGTGAAAAAACAGCACACACTAGGTACCAGGATGAGAACTAGGCCCTTGCAATATGATAGGTATGGCTGATTATCAAAATATACTGTCGAACCAGACTTAATTGTTAAAGATATTAAATAACCAAAGAAATAAGTTCCAATATAGTTTTCAGTTGAGTTTGCAATTTTGCCTTGATTGCCCCAATAAGGACTGGTGGTTGGAAATACACCAGCACCTTAATGTGCCAAATAAGGAAAAAATGCTTTGATTCCTTTCTTGATTGATACATCGAAGAATAAGATAAATCTAGAAGATTTTGGTCTTTGCTCCCCTGCTAGAACCCCATGGTGCTAGTAATTGTGAAAAACCAGCACACACTAGGTACCAGGATGAGAACTTGGCCCTTGCAATATGATAGGTATGGCTGATTATCAAAAAATACTGTAGAACCAGACTTAATTGTTAAAGATATTAAATATACAAAGAAATACGCTCCAATGCAGTTGTAAGATGAGTTTGCAATTTTGCCTTAATTGTCCCATTAAGGACTGGTGGTTGAAAATACACCAGCACCTTAATGTGCCAAATAAGGAAAAAAGCTTTCATTCCTTTCTGGATTGATACATTGAAGAATAAGATAAATCTAGAAGATTTTGGTCTTTGCTCCCCTGCTAGAACCCCATGGTGCTAGTATAAGCTTAAAACCAGCACACACTAGGTACCAGGATGAGAACTAGGCCCTTGCAATATGTGAGAAACATTTGACTATCGTAATATACTGTGAAAGCACACTTAATTGATAAAGAGAAATAATATCCAAAGAAACATGTTCCAGTGTAGTTGTCAGATGAGTTTGCAATTTTGCCTTGATTGTCCCATTAAGGACTGGTGGTTAGAAATACACCAGCACCTTAATGTGCCAAATAAGGAAAAAAGCTTTGATTCCTTTCTGGATTGATACATCAAAGAATAAGGCAAATGTAGAAGATTTTGGTCTTTGCTCCCCTGCTAGAACCTCATGGTGCTAGTATTTGTGAAAAACCAGCACACACCAGGTACTAGGATGAGAACTAGGCCCTTGCAGTATGTAAGGAACATTCAATGCCTTACCTAATGCCATAATCTAGTTGATGCGTTACCTTGATCTGTTGACTGAGCTCTGTCTGCCTTTAGCATGAATACCTACCTTTATATAGTATACAACTGTTCCATAAACACCTGTTTTTAACACTTATTTAATTAATTTAGCTTAGCAAGTGAAATCCCTAACTGTAATTAGTTGATTACTGAGCTCATGTCAATGTAAGTATCATGATTACTTATAACTGCTACGATGAACTCTCATAAATAAATCCACTTTATATTGCAATTAACATTTAACGGGCAGCATCTTTAAAGGGCAAATGCACCATCATGATGATTTAGGTTCAAAATGTGCCTATACGTGTCACCTTTCAAATAAGACCACCCGCAAGTCTGTCCTCCTCAGCACTCCTCAGATATGGCTTATGAAAGTTAGTAAAAATCTAGCCTGAGTCTGGGCATGGAGGCTGACATTGCAGGCCAATTAAGCACAATTAAGCACAATCAGTGGTATGAAGTGACTGCCAGTCCTGCTTCTGATTGGTTGAGAGATATCAGTGGCTGGAAGTGACTGCAACTGATATCTCTCAACCAATCAGAAGCAGGGCTGGCAGTCACTTCATTAGCACCACTTCTGATAATGGCAGCCTCTATACCCAGACTCAGGCTAGTTTTTTACTAACTTTCATAAGCCATATCTAAGGAGTGCTGAGAGGGACAGACTTGCGGGTGGTCTTATTTGAAAGGTGACACATATAGGCACATTTTGAACCTAAATCATCATGATGGTGCATTTGCCCTTTAAATGTCTTTTTCTGATGAGTTTGCAAGTTTGCCTTGATTGTCCCATTAAGGACTAGTGGTTGAAAATACACCAGCACCTTAATGTGCCAAATAAGGAAAAATGCTTTGATTCCTTTCAGGATTACTGCACAAAGAATAAAACATTAATGTAGAAGATTTTGGTCTTTGCTCCCCTGCTAGAACCCCATGGTGCTAGTAATTGTGGAAGACCAACACACACCAGGTACCAGGATGAGAACTAAGCCCTTGTGATATGATAGGAATGTATGACTATCAGAATATACCATGGAAGCCGACTTGGTGGTTAAAAAGATTTGATATCCAAAGAAATAAGTTCCAATGTAGTTTTCAGGTGAGTTTGCAATTTTGCCTTGATTGCCCCATTAAGGACTGGTGGTTGAAAATACACCAGCACCTTAATGTGCCAAATAAGGAAAAAATGCACTGATTCCTTTCTTGATTGATACATCGAAGAATAAGAGAAATCTAGAAGATTTTGGTCTTTGCTCCCCTGCTAGAACCCCATGGTGCTAGTAATTGTGAAAAACCAGCACACACTAGGTACCAGGATGAGAACTAGGCCCTTGGCACTTTTGCCTTGATTGCCCCTTGAAGGACTGGTGGTTGAAAATATACCAGCACCTTAATGTGCCAAATAAGGAAAAAAAGCTTTGATTCCTTTCTTGATTGATACATCGAAGAATAAGATAAATCTAGAAGATTTTGGTCTTTGCTCCCCTGCTAGAACCCCATGGTGCTAGTAATTGTGAAAAACCAGCACACACCAGGTACCAGGATGAGAACTTGGCCCTTGCAATATGATAGGTATGGCTGATTATCAAAAAATACTGTAGAACCAGACTTAATTGTTAAAGATATTAAATATACAAAGAAATACGCTCCAATGCGGTTGTAAGATGAGTTTGCAATTTTGCCTTAATTGTCCCATTAAGGACTGGTGGTTGAAAATACACCAGCACCTTAATGTGCCAAATAAGGAAAAAAGCTTTCATTCCTTTCTGGATTGATACATTGAAGAATAAGATAAATCTAGAAGATTTTGGTCTTTGCTCCCCTGCTAGAACCCCATGGTGCTAGTATAAGCTTAAAACCAGCACACACTAGGTACTAGGATGAGAACTAGGCCCTTGCAATATGTGAGAAACATTTGACTATCGTAATATACTGTGAAAGCACACTTAATTGATAAAGAGAAATAATATCCAAAGAAACATGTTCCAGTGTAGTTGTCAGATGAGTTTGCAATTTTGCCTTGATTGTCCCATTAAGGACTGGTGGTTAGAAATACACCAGCACCTTAATGTGCCAAATAAGGAAAAGAAGCTTTGATTCCTTTCTGGATTGATACATCAAAGAATAAGGCAAATGTAGAAGATTTTGGTCTTTGCTCCCCTGCTAGAACCTCATGGTGCTAGTATTTGTGAAAAACCAGCACACACCAGGTACCAGGATGAGAACTAGGCCCTTGCAGTATGTAAGGAACATTCAATGCCTTACCTAATGCCATAATCTAGTTGATGCGTTACCTTGATATGTTGACTGAGCTCTGTCTGCCTTTAGCATGAATACCTACCTTTATATAGTATACAACTGTTCCATAAACACCTGTTTTTAACACTTATTTAATTAATTTAGCTTAGTAAGTGAAATCCCTAACTGTAATTAGTTGATTACTGAGCTCATGTCAATGTAAGTATCATGATTACTTATAACTGCTACGATGAACTCTCATAAATAAATCCACTTTATATTGCAATTAACATTTAACGGGCAGCATCTTTAAATGTCTTTTTCTGATGAGTTTGCAAGTTTGCCTTGATTGTCCCATGAAGGACTAGTGGTTGAAAATACACCAGCACCTTAATGTGCCAAATAAGGAAAAATACTTTGATTCCTTTCAGGATTACTGCACAAAGAATAAAACATTAATGTAGAAGATTTTGGTCTTTGCTCCCCTGCTAGAACCCCATGGTGCTAGTAATTGTGGAAGACCAACACACACCAGGTACCAGGATGAGAACTAAGCCCTTGTGATATGATAGGAATGTATGACTATCAGAATATACCATGGAAGCCGACTTGGTGGTTAAAAAGATTTGATATCCAAAGAAATAAGTTCCAATGTAGTTTTCAGGTGAGTTTGCAATTTTGCCTTGATTGCCCCATTAAGGACTGGTGGTTGAAAATACACCAGCACCTTAATGTGCCAAATAAGGAAAAAATGCACTGATTCCTTTCTTGATTGATACATCGAAGAATAAGATAAATCTAGAAGATTTTGGTCTTTGCTCCCCTGCTAGAACCCCATGGTGCTAGTAATTGTGAAAAACCAGCACACACTAGGTACCAGGATGAGAACTAGGCCCTTGGCACTTTTGCCTTGATTGCCCCTTGAAGGACTGGTGGTTGAAAATATACCAGCACCTTAATGTGCCAAATAAGGAAAAAAAGCTTTGATTCCTTTCTTGATTGATACATCGAAGAATAAGATAAATCTAGAAGATTTTGGTCTTTGCTCCCCTGCTAGAACCCCATGGTGCTAGTAATTGTGAAAAACCAGCACACACCAGGTACCAGGATGAGAACTTGGCCCTTGCAATATGATAGGTATGGCTGATTATCAAAAAATACTGTAGAACCAGACTTAATTGTTAAAGATATTAAATATACAAAGAAATACGCTCCAATGCGGTTGTAAGATGAGTTTGCAATTTTGCCTTAATTGTCCCATTAAGGACTGGTGGTTGAAAATACACCAGCACCTTAATGTGCCAAATAAGGAAAAAAGCTTTCATTCCTTTCTGGATTGATACATTGAAGAATAAGATAAATCTAGAAGATTTTGGTCTTTGCTCCCCTGCTAGAACCCCATGGTGCTAGTATAAGCTTAAAACCAGCACACACTAGGTACCAGGATGAGAACTAGGCCCTTGCAATATGTGAGAAACATTTGACTATCGTAATATACTGTGAAAGCACACTTAATTGATAAAGAGAAATAATATCCAAAGAAACATGTTCCAGTGTAGTTGTCAGATGAGTTTGCAATTTTGCCTTGATTGTCCCATTAAGGACTGGTGGTTAGAAATACACCAGCACCTTAATGTGCCAAATAAGGAAAAGAAGCTTTGATTCCTTTCTGGATTGATACATCAAAGAATAAGGCAAATGTAGAAGATTTTGGTCTTTGCTCCCCTGCTAGAACCTCATGGTGCTAGTATTTGTGAAAAACCAGCACACACCAGGTACCAGGATGAGAACTAGGCCCTTGCAGTATGTAAGGAACATTCAATGCCTTACCTAATGCCATAATCTAGTTGATGCGTTACCTTGATATGTTGACTGAGCTCTGTCTGCCTTTAGCATGAATACCTACCTTTATATAGTATACACCTGTTCCATAAACACCTGTTTTTAACACTTATTTAATTAATTTAGCTTAGTAAGTGAAATCCCTAACTGTAATTAGTTGATTACTGAGCTCATGTCAATGTAAGTATCATGATTACTTATAACTGCTACGATGAACTCTCATAAATAAATCCACTTTATATTGCAATTAACATTTAATAGGCAGCATCTTTAAATGTCTTTTTCTGAGGAGTTTGCAAGTTTGCCTTGATTGTCCCATGAAGGACTAGTGGTTGAAAATACACCAGCACCTTAATGTGCCAAATAAGGAAAAATGCTTTGATTCCTTTCTGGATTACTGCACAAAGAATAAAACATTAATGTAGAAGATTTTGGTCTTTGCTCCCCTGCTAGAACCCCATGGTGCTAGTAATTGTGAAAGACCAACACACACCAGGTAGCAGGATGAGAACTAAGCCCTTGCCATATGATAGGAATGTATGACTATCAGAATATACCATGGAAGCCGACTTGGTGGTTAAAATGATTTGATATCCAAAGAAATAAGTTCCAATGTAGTTTTCAGTTGAGTTTGCAATTTTGCCTTGATTGCCCCATTAAGGACTGGTGATTGAAAATACACCAGCACCTTAATGTGCCAAATAAGGAAAAAAGCTTTGATTCCTTTCTGGATTGATACATTGAAGTATAAGATAAATCTAGAAGATTTTGGTCTTTGCTCCCCTGCTAGAACCCCATGGTGCTAGTAATTGTGAAAAACCAGCACACACTAGGTACCAGGATGAGAACTAGGCCCTTGCAATATGATAGGTATGGCTGATTATCAAAATATACTGTCAAACCAGACTTAATTGTTAAAGATATTAAATTACCAAAGAAATAAGTTCCAATATAGTTTTCAGTTGAGTTTGCAATTTTGCCTTGATTGCCCCAATAAGGACTGGTGGTTGGAAATACACCAGCACCTTAATGTGCCAAATAAGGAAAAAATGCTTTGATTCCTTTCTTGATTGATACATCGAAGAATAAGATAAATCTAGAAGATTTTGGTCTTTGCTCCCCTGCTAGAACCCCATGGTGCTAGTAATTGTGAAAAACCAGCACACACCAGGTACCAGGATGAGAACTTGGCCCTTGCAATATGATAGGTATGGCTGATTATCAAAAAATACTGTAGAACCAGACTTAATTGTTAAAGATATTAAATATACAAAGAAATACGCTCCAATGCGGTTGTAAGATGAGTTTGCAATTTTGCCTTGATTGTCCCATTAAGGACTGGTGGTTAGAAATACACCAGCACCTTAATGTGCCAAATAAGGAAAAAAGCTTTGATTCCTTTCTGGATTGATACATCAAAGAATAAGGCAAATGTAGAAGATTTTGGTCTTTGCTCCCCTGCTAGAACCTCATGGTGCTAGTATTTGTGAAAAACCAGCACACACCAGGTACTAGGATGAGAACTAGGCCCTTGCAGTATGTAAGGAACATTCAATGCCTTACCTAATGCCATAATCTAGTTGATGCGTTACCTTGATCTGTTGACTGAGCTCTGTCTGCCTTTAGCATGAATACCTACCTTTATATAGTATACAACTGTTCCATAAACACCTGTTTTTAACACTTATTTAATTAATTTAGCTTAGTAAGTGAAATCCCTAACTGTAATTAGTTGATTACTGAGCTCATGTCAATGTAAGTATCATGATTACTTATAACTGCTACGATGAACTCTCATAAATAAATCCACTTTATATTGCAATTAACATTTAATAGGCAGCATCTTTAAATTTTTTTTTTTGTGATGAGTTTGCAAGTTTGCCTTGATTGTCCCATGAAGGACTAGTGGTTGAAAATACACCAGCACCTTAATGTGCCAAATAAGGAAAAATGCTTTGATTCCTTTCTGGATTACTGCACAAAGAATAAAACATTAATGTAGAAGATTTTGGTCTTTGCTCCCCTGCTAGAACCCCATGGTGCTAGTAATTGTGAAAGACCAACACACACCAGGTAGCAGGATGAGAACTAAGCCCTTGCCATATGATAGGAATGTATGACTATCAGAATATACCATGGAAGCCGACTTGGTGGTTAAAAAGATTTGATATCCAAAGAAATATGTTCCAATGTAGTTTTCAGTTGAGTTTGCAATTTTGCCTTGATTGCCCCATTAAGGACTGGTGATTGAAAATATACCAGCACCTTAATGTGCCAAATAAGGAAAAAAGCTTTGATTCCTTTCTGGATTGATACATCGAAGTATAAGATAAATCTAGAAGATTTTGGTCTTTGCTCCCCTGCTAGAACCCCATGGTGCTAGTAATTGTGAAAAACCAGCACACACTAGGTACCAGGATGAGAACTAGGCCCTTGCAATATGATAGGTATGGCTGATTATCAAAATATACTGTCGAACCAGACTTAATTGTTAAAGATATTAAATAACCAAAGAAATAAGTTCCAATATAGTTTTCAGTTGAGTTTGCAATTTTGCCTTGATTGCCCCAATAAGGACTGGTGGTTGGAAATACACCAGCACCTTAATGTGCCAAATAAGGAAAAAATGCTTTGATTCCTTTCTTGATTGATACATCGAAGAATAAGATAAATCTAGAAGATTTTGGTCTTTGCTCCCCTGCTAGAACCCCATGGTGCTAGTAATTGTGAAAAACCAGCACACACCAGGTACCAGGATGAGAACTTGGCCCTTGCAATATGATAGGTATGGCTGATTATCAAAAAATACTGTAGAACCAGACTTAATTGTTAAAGATATTAAATATACAAAGAAATACGCTCCAATGCGGTTGTAAGATGAGTTAGCAATTTTGCCTTGATTGTCCCATTAAGGACTGGTGGTTAGAAATACACCAGCACCTTAATGTGCCAAATAAGGAAAAAAGCTTTGATTCCTTTCTGGATTGATACATCAAAGAATAAGGCAAATGTAGAAGATTTTGGTCTTTGCTCCCCTGCTAGAACCTCATGGTGCTGGTATTTGTGAAAAACCAGCACACAACAGGTACCAGGATGAGAACTAGGCCCTTGCAGTATGTAAGGAACATTCAATGCCTTACCTAATGCCATAATCTAGTTGATGCGTTACCTTGATCTGTTGACTGAGCTCTGTCTGCCTTTAGCATGAATACCTACCTTTATATAGTATACAACTATTCCATAAACACCTGTTTTTAACACTTATTTAATTAATTTAGCTTAGTAAGTGAAATCCCTAACTGTAATTAGTTGATTACTGAGCTCATGTCAATGTAAGTATCATGATTACTTATAACTGCTACGATGAACTCTCATAAATAAATCCACTTTATATTGCAATTAACATTTAATAGGCAGCATCTTTAAATTTTTTTTTTTTGTGATGAGTTTGCAAGTTTGCCTTGATTGTCCCATGAAGGACTAGTGGTTGAAAATACACCAGCACCTTAATGTGCCAAATAAGGAAAAATGCTTTGATTCCTTTCTGGATTACTGCACAAAGAATAAAACATTAATGTAGAAGATTTTGGTCTTTGCTCCCCTGCTAGAACCCCATGGTGCTAGTAATTGTGAAAGACCAACACACACCAGGTAGCAGGATGAGAACTAAGCCCTTGCCATATGATAGGAATGTATGACTATCAGAATATACCATGGAAGCCGACTTGGTGGTTAAAAAGATTTGATATCCAAAGAAATAAGTTCCAATGTAGTTTTCAGTTGAGTTTGCAATTTTGCCTTGATTGCCCCATTAAGGACTGGTGATTGAAAATACACCAGCACCTTAATGTGCCAAATAAGGAAAAAAGCTTTGATTCCTTTCTGGATTGATACATCGAAGTATAAGATAAATCTAGAAGATTTTGGTCTTTGCTCCCCTGCTAGAACCCCATGGTGCTAGTAATTGTGAAAAACCAGCACACACTAGGTACCAGGATGAGAACTAGGCCCTTGCAATATGCTAGGTATGGCTGATTATCAAAATATACTGTCGAACCAGACTTAATTGTTAAAGATATTAAATAACCAAAGAAATAAGTTCCAATATAGTTTTCAGTTGAGTTTGCAAGTTTGCCTTGATTGTCCCATGAAGGACTAGTGGTTGAAAATACACCAGCACCTTAATGTGCCAAATAAGGAAAAATGCTTTGATTCCTTTCTGGATTACTGCACAAAGAATAAAACATTAATGTAGAAGATTTTGGTCTTTGCTCCCCTGCTAGAACCCCATGGTGCTAGTAATTGTGAAAGACCAACACACACCAGGTACCAGGATGAGAACTAAGCCCTTGCAACATGATAGGAATGTATGACTATCAGAATATACCATGGAAGCCGACTTGGTGGTTAAAAAGATTTGATATCCAAAGAAATAAGTTCCAATGTAGTTTTCAGATGAGTTTGCAATTTTGCCTTGATTGCCCCATTAAAGACTGGTGGTTGAAAATACACCAGCACCTTAATGTGCCAAATAAGGAAAAAAAGCTTTGAATCCTTTCTGGATTGATACATCGAAGAATAAGATAAATCTAGAAGATTTTGGTCTTTGCTCCCCTGCTAGAACCCCATGGTGCTAGTAATTGTGAAAAACCAGCACACACTAGGTACCAGGATGAGAACTAGGCCCTTGCAATATGATAGGTATGGCTGATTATCAAAATATACTGTCGAACCAGACTTAATTGTTAAAGATATTAAATAACCAAAGAAATACGCTCCAATGGGGTTGTAAGATGAGTTTGCAATTTTGCCTTAATTGTCCCATTAAGGACTGGTGGTTGAAAATACACCAGCACCTTAATGTGCCAAATAAGGAAAAAAGCTTTAATTCCTTTCTGGATTGATACATTGAAGAATAAGATAAATCTAGAAGATTTTGGTCTTTGCTCCCCTGCTAGAACCCCATGGTGCTAGTATAAGTTAAAAACCAGCACACACTAGGTACCAGGATGAGAACTAGGCCCTTGCAATACGTGAGAAATATTTGACTATCGTAATATACTGTGAAAGCACACTTAATTGATAAAGAGAAATAATATCCAAAGAAACATGTTCCAGTGTAGTTGTCAGATGAGTTTGCAATTTTGCCTTGATTGTCCCATTAAGGACTGGTGGTTAGAAATACACCAGCACCTTAATGTGCCAAATAAGGAAAAGAAGCTTTGATTCCTTACTGGATTGATACATCAAAGAATAAGGCAAATGTAGATGATGTTGGTCTTTGCTCCCCTGCTAGAACCTCATGGTGCTAGTATCTGTGAAAAACCAGCACACACCAGGTACCAGGATGAGA
This sequence comes from Maea johnstoni, assembly GCA_963942565.1. NCBI lineage: Eukaryota > Metazoa > Annelida > Polychaeta > Spionida > Magelonidae > Maea > Maea johnstoni. The sequence goes on along the minus strand of OZ012685.1, from coordinate 16,921,345 downwards.
ACTAGGCCCTTGCAATATGATAGGTATGGCTGATTATCAAAATATACTGTCAAACCAGACTTAATTGTTAAAGATATTAAATAACCAAAGAAATAAGTTCCAATATAGTTTTCAGTTGAGTTTGCAATTTTGCCTTGATTGCCCCAATAAGGACTGGTGGTTGGAAATACACCAGCACCTTAATGTGCCAAATAAGGAAAAAATGCTTTGATTCCTTTCTTGATTGATACATCGAAGAATAAGATAAATCTAGAAGATTTTGGTCTTTGCTCCCCTGCTAGAACCCCATGGTGCTAGTAATTGTGAAAAACCAGCACACACCAGGTACCAGGATGAGAACTTGGCCCTTGCAATATGATAGGTATGGCTGATTATCAAAAAATACTGTAGAACCAGACTTAATTGTTAAAGATATTAAATATACAAAGAAATACGCTCCAATGCGGTTGTAAGATGAGTTTGCAATTTTGCCTTGATTGTCCCATTAAGGACTGGTGGTTAGAAATACACCAGCACCTTAATGTGCCAAATAAGGAAAAAAGCTTTGATTCCTTTCTGGATTGATACATCAAAGAATAAGGCAAATGTAGAAGATTTTGGTCTTTGCTCCCCTGCTAGAACCTCATGGTGCTAGTATTTGTGAAAAACCAGCACACACCAGGTACTAGGATGAGAACTAGGCCCTTGCAGTATGTAAGGAACATTCAATGCCTTACCTAATGCCATAATCTAGTTGATGCGTTACCTTGATCTGTTGACTGAGCTCTGTCTGCCTTTAGCATGAATACCTACCTTTATATAGTATACAACTGTTCCATAAACACCTGTTTTTAACACTTATTTAATTAATTTAGCTTAGTAAGTGAAATCCCTAACTATAATTAGTTGATTACTGAGCTCATGTCAATGTAAGTATCATGATTACTTATAACTGCTACGATGAACTCTCATAAATAAATCCACTTTATATTGCAATTAACATTTAATAGGCAGCATCTTTAAATGTCTTTTTCTGATGAGTTTGCAAGTTTGCCTTGATTGTCCCATGAAGGACTAGTGGTTGAAAATACACCAGCACCTTAATGTGCCAAATAAGGAAAAATGCTTTGATTCCTTTCTGGATTACTGCACAAAGAATAAAACATTAATGTAGAAGATTTTGGTCTTTGCTCCCCTGCTAGAACCCCATGGTGCTAGTAATTGTGAAAGACCAACACACACCAGGTAGCAGGATGAGAACTAAGCCCTTGCCATATGATAGGAATGTCTGACTATCAGAATATACCATGGAAGCCGACTTGGTGGTTAAAAAGATTTGATATCCAAAGAAATAAGTTCCAATGTAGTTTTCAGTTGAGTTTGCAATTTTGCCTTGATTGCCCCATTAAGGACTGGTGATTGAAAATACACCAGCACCTTAATGTGCCAAATAAGGAAAAAAGCTTTGATTCCTTTCTGGATTGATACATCGAAGTATAAGATAAATCTAGAAGATTTTGGTCTTTGCTCCCCTGCTAGAACCCCATGGTGCTAGTAATTGTGAAAAACCAGCACACACTAGGTACCATGATGAGAACTAGGCCCTTGCAGTATGTAAGGAACATTCAATGCCTTACCTAATGCCATAATCTAGTTGATGCGTTACCTTGATCTGTTGACTGAGCTCTGTCTGCCTTAAGCATGAATACCTACCTTTATATAGTATACAACTGTTCCATAAACACCTGTTTTTAACACTTATTTAATTAATTTAGCTTAGTAAGTGAAATCCCTAACTGTAATTAGTTGATTACTGAGCTCATGGCAATGTAAGTATCATGATTACTTATAACTGCTACGATGAACTCTCATAAATAAATCCACTTTATATTGCAATTAACATTTAATAGGCAGCATCTTTAAATGTCTTTTTCTGATGAGTTTGCAAGTTTGCCTTGATTGTCCCATGAAGGACTAGTGGTTGAAAATACACCAGCACCTTAATGTGCCAAATAAGGAAAAATGCTTTGATTCCTTTCTGGATTACTGCACAAAGAATAAAACATTAATGTAGAAGATTTTGGTCTTTGCTCCCCTGCTAGAACCCCATGGTGCTAGTAATTTTGAAAGACCAACACACACCAGGTAGCAGGATGAGAACTAAGCCCTTGCCATATGATAGGAATGTATGACTATCAGAATATACCATGGAAGCCGACTTGGTGGTTAAAAAGATTTGATATCCAAAGAAATAAGTTCCAATGTAGTTTTCAGTTGAGTTTGCAATTTTGCCTTGATTGCCCCATTAAGGACTGGTGATTGAAAATACACCAGCACCTTAATGTGCCAAATAAGGAAAAAAGCTTTGATTCCTTTCTGGATTGATACATCGAAGTATAAGATAAATCTAGAAGATTTTGGTCTTTGCTCCCCTGCTAGAACCCCATGGTGCTAGTAATTGTGAAAAACCAGCACACACTAGGTACCAGGATGAGAACTTGGCCCTTGCAATATGCTAGGTATGGCTGATTATCAAAATATACTGTCGAACCAGACTTAATTGTTAAAGATATTAAATAACCAAAGAAATAAGTTCCAATATAGTTTTCAGTTGAGTTTGCAATTTTGCCTTGATTGTCCCATGAAGGACTAGTGGTTGGAAATACACCAGCACCTTAATGTGCCAAATAAGGAAAAATGCTTTGATTCCTTTCTGGATTACTGCACAAAGAATAAAACATTAATGTAGAAGATTTTGGTCTTTGCTCCCCTGCTAGAACCCCATGGTGCTAGTAATTGTGAAAAACCAGCACACACCAGGTACCAGGATGAGAACTTGGCCCTTGCAATATGATAGGTATGGCTGATTATCAAAAAATACTGTAGAACCAGACTTAATTGTTAAAGATATTAAATATACAAAGAAATACGCTCCAATGCGGTTGTAAGATGAGTTTGCAATTTTGCCTTGATTGTCCCATTAAGGACTGGTGGTTAGAAATACACCAGCACCTTAATGTGCCAAATAAGGAAAAAAGTTTTAATTCCTTTCTGGATTGATACATTGAAGAATAAGATAAATCTAGAAGATTTTGGTCTTCGCTCCCCTGCTAGAACCCCATGGTGCTAGTATAAGTTAAAAACCAGCACACACTAGGTACCAGGATGAGAACTAGGCCCTTGCAATATGTGAGAAATATTTGACTATCGTAATATACTGTGAAAGCACACTTAATTGATAAAGAGAAATAATATCCAAAGAAACATGTTCTAGTGTAGTTGTCAGATGAGTTTGCAATTTTGCCTTGATTGTCCCATTAAGGACTGGTGGTTAGAAATACACCAGCACCTTAATGTGCCAATTAAGGAAAAGAAGCTTTGATTCCTTTCTGGATTGATACATCAAAGAATAAGGCAAATGTAGAAGATTTTGGTCTTTGCTCCCCTGCTAGAACCTCATGGTGCTAGTATTTGTGAAAAACCAACACACACCAGGTACCAGGATGAGAACTAGGCCTTTGCAGTATGTAAGGAACATTCAATGCCTTACCTAATGCCATAAGCTAGTTGATGTGTTACCTTGATCTGTTGACTGAGCTCTGTCTGCCTTTAGCATGAATACCTACCTTTATATAGTATACACCTGTTCCATAAACACCTGTTTTTAACACTTATTTAATTAATTTAGCTTAGTAAGTGAAATCCCTAACTGTAATTAGTTGATTACTGAGCTCATGTCAATGTAAGTATCATGATTACTTATAACTGCTATGATGAACTCTCATGAATAAATCCACTTTATATTGCAATTAACATTTAATAGGCAGCATCTTTAAATGTCTTTTTCTGATGAGTTTGCAAGTTTGCCTTGATTGTCCCATTAAGGACTAGTGGTTGAAAATACACCAGCACCTTAATGTGCCAAGTAAGGAAAAATGCTTTGATTCCTTTCTGGATTACTGCACAAAGAATAAAACATTAATGTAGAAGATTTTGGTCTTTGCTCCCCTGCTAGAACCCCATGGTGCTAGTAATTGTGAAAGACCAACACACACCAGGTACCAGGATGAGAACTAAGCCCTTGCAACATGATAGGAATGTATGACTATCAGAATATACCATGGAAGCCGACTTGGTGGTTAAAAAGATTTGATATCCAAAGAAATAAGTTCCAATGTAGTTTTCAGATGAGTTTGCAATTTTGCCTTGATTGCCCCATTAAAGACTGGTGGTTGAAAATACACCAGCACCTTAATGTGCCAAATAAGGAAAAAAGCTTTGATTCCTTTCTGGATTGATACATCGAAGTATAAGATAAATCTAGAAGATTTTGGTCTTTGCTTCCCTGCTAGAACCCCATGGTGCTAGTAATTATGAAAAACCAGCACACACTAGGTACCAGGATGAGAACTAGGCCCTTGCAATATGATAGGTATGGCTGATTATCAAAATATACTGTCGAACCAGACTTAATTGTTAAAGATATTGAATATCCAAAGAAATATGTTCCAACATAGTTTTAAGTTGAGTTTGCAATTTTGCCTTGATTGTCCCATTAAGGACTGGTGGTTGGAAATACACCAGCACCTTAATGTGCCAAATAAGGAAAAAAAGCTTTGAATCCTTTCTGGATTGATACATCGAAGAATAAGATAAATCTAGAAGATTTTGGTCTTTGCTCCCCTGCTAGAACCCCATGGTGCTAGTAATTGTGAAAAACCAGCACACACTAGGTACCAGGATGAGAACTAGGCCCTTGCAATATGATAGGTATGGCTGATTATCAAAAAATACTGTAGAACCAGACTTAATTGTTAAAGATATTAAATATCCAAAGAAATACGCTCCAATGCGGTTGTAAGATGAGTTTGCAATTTTGCCTTAATTGTCCCATTAAGGACTGGTGGTTGAAAATACACCAGCACCTTAATGTGCCAAATAAGGAAAAAAGCTTTAATTCCTTTCTGGATTGATACATTGAAGAATAAGATAAATCTAGAAGATTTTGGTCTTTGCTCCCCTGCTAGAACCCCATGGTGCTAGTATAAGTTAAAAACCAGCACACACTAGGTACCAGGATGAGAACTAGGCCCTTGCAATACGTGAGAAATATTTGACTATCGTAATATACTGTGAAAGCACACTTAATTGATAAAGAGAAATAATATCCAAAGAAACATGTTCCAGTGTAGTTGTCAGATGAGTTTGCAATTTTGCCTTGATTGTCCCATTAAGGACTGGTGGTTAGAAATACACCAGCACCTTAATGTGCCAAATAAGGAAAAGAAGCTTTGATTCCTTACTGGATTGATACATCAAAGAATAAGGCAAATGTAGATGATGTTGGTCTTTGCTCCCCTGCTAGAACCTCATGGTGCTAGTATCTGTGAAAAACCAGCACACACCAGGTACCAGGATGAGAACTAGGCCCTTGCAATATGATAGGTGTGGCTGATTATCAAAATATACTGTCAAACCAGACTTAATTGTTAAAGATATTAAATAACCAAAGAAATAAGTTCCAATATAGTTTTCAGTTGAGTTTGCAATTTTGCCTTGATTGCCCCAATAAGGACTGGTGGTTGGAAATACACCAGCACCTTAATGTGCCAAATAAGGAAAAAATGCTTTGATTCCTTTCTTGATTGATACATCGAAGAATAAGATAAATCTAGAAGATTTTGGTCTTTGCTCCCCTGCTAGAACCCCATGGTGCTAGTAATTGTGAAAAACCAGCACACACCAGGTACCAGGATGAGAACTTGGCCCTTGCAATATGATAGGTATGGCTGATTATCAAAAAATACTGTAGAACCAGACTTAATTGTTAAAGATATTAAATATACAAAGAAATACGCTCCAATGCGGTTGTAAGATGAGTTTGCAATTTTGCCTTGATTGTCCCATTAAGGACTGGTGGTTAGAAATACACCAGCACCTTAATGTGCCAAATAAGGAAAAAAGCTTTGATTCCTTTCTGGATTGATACATCAAAGAATAAGGCAAATGTAGAAGATTTTGGTCTTTGCTCCCCTGCTAGAACCTCATGGTGCTAGTATTTGTGAAAAACCAGCACACACCAGGTACTAGGATGAGAACTAGGCCCTTGCAGTTTGTAAGGAACATTCAATGCCTTACCTAATGCCATAATCTAGTTGATGCGTTACCTTGATCTGTTGACTGAGCTCTGTCTGCCTTTAGCATGAATACCTACCTTTATATAGTATACAACTGTTCCATAAACACCTGTTTTTAACACTTATTTAATTAATTTAGCTTAGTAAGTGAAATCCCTAACTATAATTAGTTGATTACTGAGCTCATGTCAATGTAAGTATCATGATTACTTATAACTGCTACGATGAACTCTCATAAATAAATCCACTTTATATTGCAATTAACATTTAATAGGCAGCATCTTTAAATGTCTTTTTCTGATGAGTTTGCAAGTTTGCCTTGATTGTCCCATGAAGGACTAGTGGTTGAAAATACACCAGCACCTTAATGTGCCAAATAAGGAAAAATGCTTTGATTCCTTTCTGGATTACTGCACAAAGAATAAAACATTAATGTAGAAGATTTTGGTCTTTGCTCCCCTGCTAGAACCCCATGGTGCTAGTAATTGTGAAAGACCAACACACACCAGGTAGCAGGATGAGAACTAAGCCCTTGCCATATGATAGGAATGTCTGACTATCAGAATATACCATGGAAGCCGACTTGGTGGTTAAAAAGATTTGATATCCAAAGAAATAAGTTCCAATGTAGTTTTCAGTTGAGTTTGCAATTTTGCCTTGATTGCCCCATTAAGGACTGGTGATTGAAAATACACCAGCACCTTAATGTGCCAAATAAGGAAAAAAGCTTTGATTCCTTTCTGGATTGATACATCGAAGTATAAGATAAATCTAGAAGATTTTGGTCTTTGCTCCCCTGCTAGAACCCCATGGTGCTAGTAATTGTGAAAAACCAGCACACACTAGGTACCAGGATGAGAACTAGGCCCTTGCAATATGATAGGTATGGCTGATTATCAAAATATACTGTCGAACCAGACTTAATTGTTAAAGATATTAAATAACCAAAGAAATAAGTTCCAATATAGTTTTCAGTTGAGTTTGCAATTTTGCCTTGATTGCCCCAATAAGGACTGGTGGTTGGAAATACACCAGCACCTTAATGTGCCAAATAAGGAAAAAATGCTTTGATTCCTTTCTTGATTGATACATCGAAGAATAAGATAAATCTAGAAGATTTTGGTCTTTGCTCCCCTGCTAGAACCCCATGGTGCTAGTAATTGTGAAAAACCAGCACACACCAGGTACCAGGATGAGAACTTGGCCCTTGCAATATGATAGGTATGGCTGATTATCAAAAAATACTGTAGAACCAGACTTAATTGTTAAAGATATTAAATATACAAAGAAATACGCTCCAATGCGGTTGTAAGATGAGTTTGCAATTTTGCCTTGATTGTCCCATTAAGGACTGGTGGTTAGAAATACACCAGCACCTTAATGTGCCAAATAAGGAAAAAAGCTTTGATTCCTTTCTGGATTGATACATCAAAGAATAAGGCAAATGTAGAAGATTTTGGTCTTTGCTCCCCTGCTAGAACCTCATGGTGCTGGTATTTGTGAAAAACCAGCACACACCAGGTACCAGGATGAGAACTAGGCCCTTGCAGTATGTAAGGAACATTCAATGCCTTAACTTATGCCATAATCTAGTTGATGCGTTACCTTGATCTGTTGACTGAGCTCTGTCTGCCTTTAGCATGAATACCTACCTTTATATAGTATACAACTGTTCCATAAACACCTGTTTTTAACACTTATTCAATTAATTTAGCTTAGTAAGTGAAATCCCTAACTGTAATTAGTTGATTACTGAGCTCATGTCAATGTAAGTATCATGATTACTTATAACTGCTACGATGAACTCCCATAAATAAATCCACTTTATATTGCAATTAACATTTAATAGGCAGCATCTTTAAATGTCTTTTTCTGATGAGTTTGCAAGTTTGCCTTGATTGTCCCATGAAGGACTAGTGGTTGAAAATACACCAGCACCTTAATGTGCCAAATAAGGAAAAATGCTTTGATTCCTTTCTGGATTACTGCACAAAGAATAAAACATTAATGTAGAAGATTTTGGTCTTTGCTCCCCTGCTAGAACCCCATGGTGCTAGTAATTGTGAAAGACCAACACACACCAGGTAGCAGGATGAGAACTAAGCCCTTGCCATATGATAGGAATGTATGACTATCAGAATATACCATGGAAGCCGACTTGGTGGTTAAAAAGATTTGATATCCAAAGAAATAAGTTCCAATGTAGTTTTCAGTTGAGTTTGCAATTTTGCCTTGATTGCCCCATTAAGGACTGGTGATTGAAAATACACCAGCACCTTAATGTGCCAAATAAGGAAAAAAGCTTTGATTCCTTTCTGGATTGATACATCGAAGTATAAGATAAATCTAGAAGATTTTGGTCTTTGCTCCCCTGCTAGAACCCCATGGTGCTAGTAATTGTGAAAAACCAGCACACACTAGGTACCAGGATGAGAACTAGGCCCTTGCAATATGATAGGTATGGCTGATTATCAAAATATACTGTCGAACCAGACTTAATTGTTAAAGATATTAAATAACCAAAGAAATAAGTTCCAATATAGTTTTCAGTTGAGTTTGCAAGTTTGCCTTGATTGTCCCATGAAGGACTAGTGGTTGAAAATACACCAGCACCTTAATGTGCCAAATAAGGAAAAATGCTTTGATTCCTTTCTGGATTACTGCACAAAGAATAAAACATTAATGTAGAAGATTTTGGTCTTTGCTCCCCTGCTAGAACCCCATGGTGCTAGTAATTGTGAAAGACCAACACACACCAGGTAGCAGGATGAGAACTAAGCCCTTGCCATATGATAGGAATGTCTGACTATCAGAATATACCATGGAAGCCGACTTGGTGGTTAAAAAGATTTGATATCCAAAGAAATAAGTTCCAATGTAGTTTTCAGTTGAGTTTGCAATTTTGCCTTGATTGCCCCATTAAGGACTGGTGATTGAAAATACACCAGCACCTTAATGTGCCAAATAAGGAAAAAAGCTTTGATTCCTTTCTGGATTGATACATCGAAGTATAAGATAAATCTAGAAGATTTTGGTCTTTGCTCCCCTGCTAGAACCCCATGGTGCTAGTAATTGTGAAAAACCAGCACACACTAGGTACCAGGATGAGAACTAGGCCCTTGCAATATGATAGGTATGGCTGATTATCAAAATATACTGTCGAACCAGACTTAATTGTTAAAGATATTAAATAACCAAAGAAATAAGTTCCAATATAGTTTTCAGTTGAGTTTGCAAGTTTGCCTTGATTGTCCCATGAAGGACTAGTGGTTGAAAATACACCAGCACCTTAATGTGCCAAATAAGGAAAAATGCTTTGATTCCTTTCTGGATTACTGCACAAAGAATAAAACATTAATGTAGAAGATTTTGGTCTTTGCTCCCCTGCTAGAACCCCATGGTGCTAGTAATTGTGAAAGACCAACACACACCAGGTAGCAGGATGAGAACTAAGCCCTTGCCATATGATAGGAATGTCTGACTATCAGAATATACCATGGAAGCCGACTTGGTGGTTAAAAAGATTTGATATCCAAAGAAATAAGTTCCAATGTAGTTTTCAGTTGAGTTTGCAATTTTGCCTTGATTGCCCCATTAAGGACTGGTGATTGAAAATACACCAGCACCTTAATGTGCCAAATAAGGAAAAAAGCTTTGATTCCTTTCTGGATTGATACATCGAAGTATAAGATAAATCTAGAAGATTTTGGTCTTTGCTCCCCTGCTAGAACCCCATGGTGCTAGTAATTGTGAAAAACCAGCACACACTAGGTACCAGGATGAGAACTAGGCCCTTGCAATATGATAGGTATGGCTGATTATCAAAATATACTGTCGAACCAGACTTAATTGTTAAAGATATTAAATAACCAAAGAAATAAGTTCCAATATAGTTTTCAGTTGAGTTTGCAATTTTGCCTTGATTGCCCCAATAAGGACTGGTGGTTGGAAATACACCAGCACCTTAATGTGCCAAATAAGGAAAAAATGCTTTGATTCCTTTCTTGATTGATACATCGAAGAATAAGATAAATCTAGAAGATTTTGGTCTTTGCTCCCCTGCTAGAACCCCATGGTGCTAGTAATTGTGAAAAACCAGCACACACCAGGTACCAGGATGAGAACTTGGCCCTTGCAATATGATAGGTATGGCTGATTATCAAAAAATACTGTAGAACCAGACTTAATTGTTAAAGATATTAAATATACAAAGAAATACGCTCCAATGCGGTTGTAAGATGAGTTTGCAATTTTGCCTTGATTGTCCCATTAAGGACTGGTGGTTAGAAATACACCAGCACCTTAATGTGCCAAATAAGGAAAAAAGCTTTGATTCCTTTCTGGATTGATACATCAAAGAATAAGGCAAATGTAGAAGATTTTGGTCTTTGCTCCCCTGCTAGAACCTCATGGTGCTGGTATTTGTGAAAAACCAGCACACACCAGGTACCAGGATGAGAACTAGGCCCTTGCAGTATGTAAGGAACATTCAATGCCTTAACTTATGCCATAATCTAGTTGATGCGTTACCTTGATCTGTTGACTGAGCTCTGTCTGCCTTTAGCATGAATACCTACCTTTATATAGTATACAACTGTTCCATAAACACCTGTTTTTAACACTTATTTAATTAATTTAGCTTAGTAAGTGAAATCCCTAACTGTAATTAGTTGATTACTGAGCTCATGTCAATGTAAGTATCATGATTACTTATAACTGCTACGATGAACTCCCATAAATAAATCCACTTTATATTGCAATTAACATTTAATAGGCAGCATCTTTAAATGTCTTTTTCTGATGAGTTTGCAAGTTTGCCTTGATTGTCCCATGAAGGACTAGTGGTTGAAAATACACCAGCACCTTAATGTGCCAAATAAGGAAAAATGCTTTGATTCCTTTCTGGATTACTGCACAAAGAATAAAACATTAATGTAGAAGATTTTGGTCTTTGCTCCCCTGCTAGAACCCCATGGTGCTAGTAATTGTGAAAGACCAACACACACCAGGTAGCAGGATGAGAACTAAGCCCTTGCCATATGATAGGAATGTCTGACTATCAGAATATACCATGGAAGCCGACTTGGTGGTTAAAAAGATTTGATATCCAAAGAAATAAGTTCCAATGTAGTTTTCAGTTGAGTTTGCAATTTTGCCTTGATTGCCCCATTAAGGACTGGTGATTGAAAATACACCAGCACCTTAATGTGCCAAATAAGGAAAAAAGCTTTGATTCCTTTCTGGATTGATACATCGAAGTATAAGATAAATCTAGAAGATTTTGGTCTTTGCTCCCCTGCTAGAACCCCATGGTGCTAGTAATTGTGAAAAACCAGCACACACTAGGTACCAGGATGAGAACTAGGCCCTTGCAATATGATAGGTATGGCTGATTATCAAAATATACTGTCGAACCAGACTTAATTGTTAAAGATATTAAATAACCAAAGAAATAAGTTCCAATATAGTTTTCAGTTGAGTTTGCAAGTTTGCCTTGATTGTCCCATGAAGGACTAGTGGTTGAAAATACACCAGCACCTTAATGTGCCAAATAAGGAAAAATGCTTTGATTCCTTTCTGGATTACTGCACAAAGAATAAAACATTAATGTAGAAGATTTTGGTCTTTGCTCCCCTGCTAGAACCCCATGGTGCTAGTAATTGTGAAAGACCAACACACACCAGGTAGCAGGATGAGAACTAAGCCCTTGCCATATGATAGGAATGTCTGACTATCAGAATATACCATGGAAGCCGACTTGGTGGTTAAAAAGATTTGATATCCAAAGAAATAAGTTCCAATGTAGTTTTCAGTTGAGTTTGCAATTTTGCCTTGATTGCCCCATTAAGGACTGGTGATTGAAAATACACCAGCACCTTAATGTGCCAAATAAGGAAAAAAGCTTTGATTCCTTTCTGGATTGATACATCGAAGTATAAGATAAATCTAGAAGATTTTGGTCTTTGCTCCCCTGCTAGAACCCCATGGTGCTAGTAATTGTGAAAAACCAGCACACACTAGGTACCAGGATGAGAACTAGGCCCTTGCAATATGATAGGTATGGCTGATTATCAAAATATACTGTCGAACCAGACTTAATTGTTAAAGATATTAAATAACCAAAGAAATAAGTTCCAATATAGTTTTCAGTTGAGTTTGCAAGTTTGCCTTGATTGTCCCATGAAGGACTAGTGGTTGAAAATACACCAGCACCTTAATGTGCCAAATAAGGAAAAATGCTTTGATTCCTTTCTGGATTACTGCACAAAGAATAAAACATTAATGTAGAAGATTTTGGTCTTTGCTCCCCTGCTAGAACCCCATGGTGCTAGTAATTGTGAAAGACCAACACACACCAGGTAGCAGGATGAGAACTAAGCCCTTGCCATATGATAGGAATGTATGACTATCAGAATATACCATGGAAGCCGACTTGGTGGTTAAAAAGATTTGATATCCAAAGAAATAAGTTCCAATGTAGTTTTCAGTTGAGTTTGCAATTTTGCCTTGATTGCCCCATTAAGGACTGGTGATTGAAAATACACCAGCACCTTAATGTGCCAAATAAGGAAAAAAGCTTTGATTCCTTTCTGGATTGATACATCGAAGTATAAGATAAATCTAGAAGATTTTGGTCTTTGCTCCCCTGCTAGAACCCCATGGTGCTAGTAATTGTGAAAAACCAGCACACACTAGGTACCAGGATGAGAACTAGGCCCTTGCAATATGATAGGTATGGCTGATTATCAAAATATACTGTCGAACCAGACTTAATTGTTAAAGATATTAAATAACCAAAGAAATAAGTTCCAATATAGTTTTCAGTTGAGTTTGCAATTTTGCCTTGATTGCCCCAATAAGGACTGGTGGTTGGAAATACACCAGCACCTTAATGTGCCAAATAAGGAAAAAATGCTTTGATTCCTTTCTTGATTGATACATCGAAGAATAAGATAAATCTAGAAGATTTTGGTCTTTGCTCCCCTGCTAGAACCCCATGGTGCTAGTAATTGTGAAAAACCAGCACACACCAGGTACCAGGATGAGAACTTGGCCCTTGCAATATGATAGGTATGGCTGATTATCAAAAAATACTGTAGAACCAGACTTAATTGTTAAAGATATTAAATATACAAAGAAATACGCTCCAATGCGGTTGTAAGATGAGTTTGCAATTTTGCCTTGATTGTCCCATTAAGGACTGGTGGTTAGAAATACACCAGCACCTTAATGTGCCAAATAAGGAAAAGAAGCTTTGATTCCTTTCTGGATTGATACATCAAAGAATAAGGCAAATGTAGAAGATTTTGGTCTTTGCTCCCCTGCTAGAACCTCATGGTGCTAGTATTTGTGAAAAACCAGCACACACCAGGTACCAGGATGAGAACTAGGCCCTTGCAGTATGTAAGGAACATTCAATGCCTTACCTAATGCCATAAGCTAGTTGATGTGTTACCTTGATATGTTGACTGAGCTCTGTCTGCCTTTAGCATGAATACCTACCTTTATATAGTATACACCTGTTCCATAAACACCTGTTTTTAACACTTATTTAATTAATTTAGCTTAGTAAGTGAAATTCCTAACTGTAATTAGTTGATTACTGAGCTCATGTCAATGTAAGTATCATGATTACTTATAACTGCTACGATGAACTCTCATAAATAAATCCACTTTATATTGCAATTAACATTTTATAGGCAGCATCTTTAAATGTCTTTTTCTGATGAGTTTGCAAGTTTGCCTTGATTGTCCCATTAAGGACTAGTGGTTGAAAATACACCAGCACCTTAATGTGCCAAATAAGGAAAAATGCTTTGATTCCTTTCTGGATTACTGCACAAAGAATAAAACATTACTGTAGAAGATTTTGGTCTTTGCTCCCCTGCTAGAACCCCATGGTGCTAGTAATTGTGAAAGACCAACACACACCAGGTACCAGGATGAGAACTAAGCCCTTGCGATATGATAGGAATGTCTGACTATCAGAATATACCATGGAAGCCGACTTGGTGGTTAAAAAGATTTGATATCCAAAGAAATAAGTTCCAATGTAGTTTTCAGGTGAGTTTGCAATTTTGCCTTGATTGCCCCATTAAGGACTGGTGGTTGAAAATACACCAGCACCTTAATGTGCCAAATAAGGAAAAAAGCTTTGATTCCTTTCTGGATTGATACATCGAAGTATAAGATAAATCTAGAAGATTTTGGTCTTTGCTCCCCTGCTAGAACCCCATGGTGCTAGTAATTGTGAAAAACCAGCACACACTAGGTACCAGGATGAGAACTAGGCCCTTGCAATATGATAGGTATGGCTGATTATCAAAATATACTGTCGAACCAGACTTAATTGTTAAAGATATTAAATATCCAAAGAAATAAGTTCCAATATAGTTTTCAGTTGAGTTTGCAATTTTGCCTTGATTGCCCCATTAAGGACTGGTGGTTGGAAATACACCAGCACCTTAATGTGCCAAATAAGGAAAAAATGCTTTGATTCCTTTCTTGATTGATACATCGAAGAATAAGATAAATCTAGAAGATTTTGGTCTTTGCTCCCCTGCTAGAACCCCATGGTGCTAGTAATTGTGAAAAACCAGCACACACCAGGTACCAGGATGAGAACTTGGCCCTTGCAATATGATAGGTATGGCTGATTATCAAAAAATACTGTAGAACCAGACTTAATTGTTAAAGATATTAAATATACAAAGAAATACGCTCCAATGCGGTTGTAAGATGAGTTTGCAATTTTGCCTTAATTGTCCCATTAAGGACTGGTGGTTGAAAATACACCAGCACCTTAATGTGCCAAATAAGGAAAAAAGCTTTAATTCCTTTCTGGATTGATACATTGAAGAATAAGATAAATCTAGAAGATTTTGGTCTTCGCTCCCCTGCTAGAACCCCATGGTGCTAGTATAAGTTAAAAACCAGCACACACTAGGTACCAGGATGAGAACTAGGCCCTTGCAATATGTGAGAAATATTTGACTATCGTAATATACTGTGAAAGCACACTTAATTGATAATGAGAAATAATATCCAAAGAAACATGTTCTAGTGTAGTTGTCAGATGAGTTTGCAATTTTGCCTTGATTGTCCCATTAAGGACTGGTGGTTAGAAATACACCAGCACCTTAATGTGCCAATTAAGGAAAAGAAGCTTTGATTCCTTTCTGGATTGATACATCAAAGAATAAGGCAAATGTAGAAGATTTTGGTCTTTGCTCCCCTGCTAGAACCTCATGGTGCTAGTATTTGTGAAAAACCAACACACACCAGGTACCAGGATGAGAACTAGGCCTTTGCAGTATGTAAGGAACATTCAATGCCTTACCTAATGCCATAAGCTAGTTGATGTGTTACCTTGATATGTTGACTGAGCTCTGTCTGCCTTTAGCATGAATACCTACCTTTATATAGTATACACCTGTTCCATAAACACCTGTTTTTAACACTTATTTAATTAATTTAGCTTAGTAAGTGAAATCCCTAACTGTAATTAGTTGATTACTGAGCTCATGTCAATGTAAGTATCATGATTACTTATAACTGCTATGATGAACTCTCATGAATAAATCCACTTTATATTGCAATTAACATTTAATAGGCAGCATCTTTAAATGTCTTTTTCTGATGAGTTTGCAAGTTTGCCTTGATTGTCCCATGAAGGACTAGTGGTTGAAAATACACCAGCACCTTAATGTGCCAAATAAGGAAAAATGCTTTGATTCCTTTCTGGATTACTGCACAAAGAATAAAACATTAATGTAGAAGATTTTGGTCTTTGCTCCCCTGCTAGAACCCCATGGTGCTAGTAATTGTGAAAGACCAACACACACCAGGTAGCAGGATGAGAACTAAGCCCTTGCCATATGATAGGAATGTATGACTATCAGAATATACCATGGAAGCCGACTTGGTGGTTAAAAAGATTTGATATCCAAAGAAATAAGTTCCAATGTAGTTTTCAGTTGAGTTTGCAATTTTGCCTTGATTGCCCCATTAAGGACTGGTGATTGAAAATACACCAGCACCTTAATGTGCCAAATAAGGAAAAAAGCTTTGATTCCTTTCTGGATTGATACATCGAAGTATAAGATAAATCTAGAAGATTTTGGTCTTTGCTCCCCTGCTAGAACCCCATGGTGCTAGTAATTGTGAAAAACCAGCACACACTAGGTACCAGGATGAGAACTAGGCCCTTGCAATATGATAGGTATGGCTGATTATCAAAATATACTGTCGAACCAGACTTAATTGTTAAAGATATTAAATAACCAAAGAAATAAGTTCCAATATAGTTTTCAGTTGAGTTTGCAATTTTGCCTTGATTGCCCCAATAAGGACTGGTGGTTGGAAATACACCAGCACCTTAATGTGCCAAATAAGGAAAAAATGCTTTGATTCCTTTCTTGATTGATACATCGAAGAATAAGATAAATCTAGAAGATTTTGGTCTTTGCTCCCCTGCTAGAACCCCATGGAGCTAGTAATTGTGAAAAACCAGCACACACCAGGTACCAGGATGAGAACTTGGCCCTTGCAATATGATAGGTATGGCTGATTATCAAAAAATACTGTAGAACCAGACTTAATTGTTAAAGATATTAAATATACAAAGAAATACGCTCCAATGCGGTTGTAAGATGAGTTTGCAATTTTGCCTTGATTGTCCCATTAAGGACTGGTGGTTAGAAATACACCAGCACCTTAATGTGCCAAATAAGGAAAAGAAGCTTTGATTCCTTTCTGGATTGATACATCAAAGAATAAGGCAAATGTAGAAGATTTTGGTCTTTGCTCCCCTGCTAGAACCTCATGGTGCTAGTATTTGTGAAAAACCAGCACACACCAGGTACCAGGATGAGAACTAGGCCCTTGCAGTATGTAAGGAACATTCAATGCCTTACCTAATGCCATAAGCTAGTTGATGTGTTACCTTGATATGTTGACTGAGCTCTGTCTGCCTTTAGCATGAATACCTACCTTTATATAGTATACACCTGTTCCATAAACACCTGTTTTTAACACTTATTTAATTAATTTAGCTTAGTAAGTGAAATCCCTAACTGTAATTAGTTGATTACTGAGCTCATGTCAATGTAAGTATCATGATTACTTATAACTGCTACGATGAACTCTCATAAATAAATCCACTTTATATTGCAATTAACATTTAATAGGCAGCATCTTTAAATGTCTTTTTCTGATGAGTTTGCAAGTTTGCCTTGATTGTCCCATTAAGGACTAGTGGTTGAAAATACACCAGCACCTTAATGTGCCAAATAAGGAAAAATGCTTTGATTCCTTTCTGGATTACTGCACAAAGAATAAAACATTACTGTAGAAGATTTTGGTCTTTGCTCCCCTGCTAGAACCCCATGGTGCTAGTAATTGTGAAAGACCAACACACACCAGGTACCAGGATGAGAACTAAGCCCTTGCGATATGATAGGAATGTCTGACTATCAGAATATACCATGGAAGCCGACTTGGTGGTTAAAAAGATTTGATATCCAAAGAAATAAGTTCCAATGTAGTTTTCAGGTGAGTTTGCAATTTTGCCTTGATTGCCCCATTAAGGACTGGTGGTTGAAAATACACCAGCACCTTAATGTGCCAAATAAGGAAAAAAGCTTTGATTCCTTTCTGGATTGATACATCGAAGTATAAGATAA
This sequence comes from Maea johnstoni, assembly GCA_963942565.1. NCBI lineage: Eukaryota > Metazoa > Annelida > Polychaeta > Spionida > Magelonidae > Maea > Maea johnstoni. The sequence continues at coordinate 16,903,545 of OZ012685.1, read as the reverse complement.
ATCTAGAAGATTTTGGTCTTTGCTCCCCTGCTAGAACCCCATGGTGCTAGTAATTGTGAAAAACCAGCACACACTAGGTACCAGGATGAGAACTAGGCCCTTGCAATATGATAGGTATGGCTGATTATCAAAATATACTGTCGAACCAGACTTAATTGTTAAAGATATTAAATATCCAAAGAAATAAGTTCCAATATAGTTTTCAGTTGAGTTTGCAATTTTGCCTTGATTGCCCCATTAAGGACTGGTGGTTGGAAATACACCAGCACCTTAATGTGCCAAATAAGGAAAAAATGCTTTGATTCCTTTCTTGATTGATACATCGAAGAATAAGATAAATCTAGAAGATTTTGGTCTTTGCTCCCCTGCTAGAACCCCATGGTGCTAGTAATTGTGAAAAACCAGCACACACCAGGTACCAGGATGAGAACTTGGCCCTTGCAATATGATAGGTATGGCTGATTATCAAAAAATACTGTAGAACCAGACTTAATTGTTAAAGATATTAAATATACAAAGAAATACGCTCCAATGCGGTTGTAAGATGAGTTTGCAATTTTGCCTTAATTGTCCCATTAAGGACTGGTGGTTGAAAATACACCAGCACCTTAATGTGCCAAATAAGGAAAAAAGCTTTAATTCCTTTCTGGATTGATACATTGAAGAATAAGATAAATCTAGAAGATTTTGGTCTTCGCTCCCCTGCTAGAACCCCATGGTGCTAGTATAAGTTAAAAACCAGCACACACTAGGTACCAGGATGAGAACTAGGCCCTTGCAATATGTGAGAAATATTTGACTATCGTAATATACTGTGAAAGCACACTTAATTGATAAAGAGAAATAATATCCAAAGAAACATGTTCTAGTGTAGTTGTCAGATGAGTTTGCAATTTTGCCTTGATTGTCCCATTAAGGACTGGTGGTTAGAAATACACCAGCACCTTAATGTGCCAATTAAGGAAAAGAAGCTTTGATTCCTTTCTGGATTGATACATCAAAGAATAAGGCAAATGTAGAAGATTTTGGTCTTTGCTCCCCTGCTAGAACCTCATGGTGCTAGTATTTGTGAAAAACCAACACACACCAGGTACCAGGATGAGAACTAGGCCTTTGCAGTATGTAAGGAACATTCAATGCCTTACCTAATGCCATAAGCTAGTTGATGTGTTACCTTGATATGTTGACTGAGCTCTGTCTGCCTTTAGCATGAATACCTACCTTTATATAGTATACACCTGTTCCATAAACACCTGTTTTTAACACTTATTTAATTAATTTAGCTTAGTAAGTGAAATCCCTAACTGTAATTAGTTGATTACTGAGCTCATGTCAATGTAAGTATCATGATTACTTATAACTGCTATGATGAACTCTCATGAATAAATCCACTTTATATTGCAATTAACATTTAATAGGCAGCATCTTTAAATGTCTTTTTCTGATGAGTTTGCAAGTTTGCCTTGATTGTCCCATTAAGGACTAGTGGTTGAAAATACACCAGCACCTTAATGTGCCAAATAAGGAAAAATGCTTTGATTCCTTTCTGGATTACTGCACAAAGAATAAAACATTAATGTAGAAGATTTTGGTCTTTGCTCCCCTGCTAGAACCCCATGGTGCTAGTAATTGTGAAAGACCAACACACACCAGGTACCAGGATGAAAACTAAGCCCTTGCGATATGATAGAAATGTATGACTATCAGAATATACCATGGAAGCCGACTTGGTGGTTAAAAAGATTTGATATCCAAAGAAATAAGTTCCAATGTAGTTTTCAGATGAGTTTGCAATTTTGCCTTGATTGCCCCATTAAGGACTGGTGGTTGAAAATACACCAGCACCTTAATGTGCCAAATAAGGAAAAAAAGCTTTGATTCCTTTCTGGATTGATACATCGAAGTATAAGATAAATCTAGAAGATTTTGGTCTTTGCTCCCCTGCTAGAACCCCATGGTGCTAGCAATTATGAAAAACCAGCACACACTAGGTACCAGGATGAGAACTAGGCCCTTGCTATATGATAGGTATGGCTGATTATCAAAATATACTGTCGAACCAGACTTAATTGTTAAAGATATTAAATATCCAAAGAAATAAGTTCCAATATAGTTTTCAGTTGAGTTTGCAATTTTGCCTTGATTGTCCCATTAAGGACTGGTGGTTGGAAATACACCAGCACCTTAATGTGCCAAATAAGGAAAAAAAGCTTTGATTCCTTTCTGGATTGATACATCGAAGAATAAGATAAATCTAGAAGGTTTTGGTCTTTGCTCCCCTGCTAGAACCCCATGGTGCTAGTAATTGTGAAAAACCAGCACACACCAGGTACCAGGATGAGAACTAGGCCCTTGCAATATGATAGGTATGGCTGATTATCAAAAAATACTCTAGAACCAGACTTAATTGTTAAAGATATTAAATATCCAAAGAAATACGCTCCAATGCGGTTGTAAGATGAGTTTGCAATTTTGCCTTAATTGTCCCATTAAGGACTGGTGGTTGAAAATACACCAGCACCTTAATGTGCCAAATGAGGAAAAAAGCTTTAATTCCTTTCTGGATTGATACATTGAAGAATAAGATAAATCTAGAAGATTTTGGTCTTTGCTCCCCTGCTAGAACCCCATGGTGCTAGTATAAGTTAAAAACCAGCACACACTAGGTACCAGGATGAGAACTAGGCCCTTGCAATATGTGAGAAACATTTGACTATCGTAATATACTGTGAAAGCACACTTAATTGATAAAGAGAAATAATATCCAAAGAAACATGTTCCAGTGTAGTTATCAGATGAGTTTGCAATTTTGCCTTGATTGTCCCTTTAAGGACTGGGACTTCATATTGCAACATTTAATTGGCAGCATCTTTAAATGTCTTTTTCTGATAAGTTTGCAAGCTTGCCTTGATTGTCCCATTAAGGACTAGTGGTTGAAAATACACCAGCACCTTAATGTGCCAAATAAGGAAAAATGCTTTGATTCCTTTCTGGATTACTGCACAAAGAATAAAACATTAATGTAGAAGATTTGGGTCTTTGCTCCCCTGCTAGAACCCCATGGTGCTAGTAATTGTGAAAGACCAACACACACCAGGTACCAGGATGAGAACTAAGCCCTTGCGATATGATAGGAATGTATGACTATCAGAATATACCATGGAAGCCGACTTGGTGGTTAAAAAGATTCGATATCCAAAGAAATAAGTTCCAATGTAGTTTTCAGATGAGTTTGCAATTTTGCCTTGATTGCCCCATTAAGGACTGGTGGTTGAAAATACACCAGCACCTTAATGTGCCAAATAAGGAAAAATGCTTTGATTCCTTTCTGGATTACTGCACAAAGAATAAAACATTACTGTAGAAGATTTTGGTCTTTGCTCCCCTGCTAGAACCCCATGGTGCTAGTAATTGTGAAAGACCAACACACACCAGGTACCAGGATGAGAACTAAGCCCTTGCGATATGATAGGAATGTATGACTATCAGAATATACCATGGAAGCCGACTTGGTGGTTAAAAAGATTTGATATCCAAAGAAATAAGTTCCAATGTAGTTTTCAGATGAGTTTGCAATTTTGCCTTGATTGCCCCATTAAGGACTGGTGGTTGAAAATACACCAGCACCTTAATGTGCCAAATAAGGAAAAAAGCTTTAATTCCTTTCTGGATTGATACATCGAAGTATAAGATAAATCTAGAAGATTTTGGTCTTTGCTCCCCTGCTAGAACCCCATGGTGCTAGTAATTGTGAAAAACCAGCACACACCAGGTACCAGGATGAGAACTAGGCCCTTGCAATATGATAGGTATGGCTGATTATCAAAAAATACTCTAGAACCAGACTTAATTGTTAAAGATATTAAATATCCAAAGAAATACGCTCCAATGCGGTTGTAAGATGAGTTTGCAATTTTGCCTTAATTGTCCCATTAAGGACTGGTGGTTGAAAATACACCAGCACCTTAATGTGCCAAATAAGGAAAAGAAGCTTTGATTCCTTTCTGGATTGATACATCAAAGAATAAGGCAAATGTAGAAGATGTTGGTCTTTGCTCCCCTGCTAGAACCTCATGGTGCTAGTATTTGTGAAAAACCAGCACACACCACGTACCAGGATGAGAACTCGGCCCTTGCAGTATGTAAGGAACATTCAATGCCTTACCTAATGCCATAAGCTAGTTGATGTGTTACCTTGATATGTTGACTGAGCTCTGTCTGCCTTTAGCCCGAATACCTACCTTTATATAGTATACACCTGTTCCATAAACACCTGTTTTTAACGCTTATTTAATTAATCTAGCTTAGTGAGTGGCGTACCTAACTGTAATTAGTTGATTATTGAGCTCATGTCAATGTAAGTATCATGATTACTTATAACTGCTATGATGAACTCTCATGAATAAATCCACTTTATATTGCAATTAACATTTAATAGGCAGCATCTTTAAATGTCTTTTTTCTGATGAGTTTGCAAGTTTGCCTTGATTGTCCCATTAAGGACTAGTGGTTGAAAATACACCAGCACCTTAATGTGCCAAATAAGGAAAAAAGCTTTGATTCCTTTCTGGATTGATACATTGAAGAATAAGATAAATCTAGATGATTTTGGTCTTTGCTCCCCCGCTAGAACCCCATGGTGCTAGTATAAGTTAAAAACCAGCAATCACTAGGTACCAGGATGAGAACTAGGCCCTTGCAATATGTGAGAAACATTTGACTATTGTAATATACTGTGAAAGCACACTTAATTGATAAAGAGAAATAATATCCAAAGAAACATGTTCCAGTGTAGTTGTCAGATGAGTTTGCAATTTTGCCTTGATTGTCCCATTAAGGACTGGTGGTTAGAGATACACCAGCACCTTAATGTGCCAAATAAGGAAAAAAGCTTTGATTCCTTTCTGGATTGATACATCGAAGAATAAGATAATTCTAGAAGATTTTGGTCTTTGCTCCCCTGCTAGAACCCCATGGTGCTAGTAATTGTAAAAACCAGCACACGCCGGGTACCAGGATGAGAACTAGGCCCTTGCAATATGATAGGTATGGCTGATTATCAAAAAATACTGTAGAACCAGACTTATTTGTTAATAAAGATATTAAATATCCAAAGAAATACGCTCCATTGCAGTTGTAAGATGAGTATGCAATTTTCCCTTAATTGTCCCATTAAGGACTGGTGGTTGAAAATAAACCAGCACCTTAATGTGCCAAATAAGGAAAAAAGCTTTGATTCCTTTCTGGATTGATACATTGAAGAATAAGATAAATCTAGAACATGTTGGTCTTTGCTCCCCTGCTAGAACCCCATGGTGCTATTATTAGTTAAAAACCAGCACACACTAGGTACCAGGATGAGAACTAGGCCCTTCATAAATAAATCCACTTTATATTGCAATTAACATTTAAAAGGCAGCATCTTTAAATGTCTTTTTCTGATGAGTTTGCAAGTTTGCCTTGATTGTCCCATTAAGGACTAGTGGTTGAAAATACACCAGCACCTTAATGTGCCAAATAAGGAAAAAAGCTTTGATTCCTTTCTGGATTGATACATTGAAGAATGAGATAAATCTAGAAGATTTTGGTCTTTGCTCCCCTGCTAGAACCCCATGGTGCTAGTATAAGTTAAAAACCAGCACACACTAGGTACCAGGATGAGAACTAGGCCCTTGCAATATGTGAGAAACATTTGACTATCGTAATATACTGTGAAAGCACACTTAATTGATAAAGAGAAATAATATCCAAAGAAACATGTTCCAGTGTAGTTGTCAGATGAGTTTGCAATTTTGCCTTGATTGTCCCATTAAGGACTGGTGGTTAGAAATACACCAGCACCTTAATGTGCAAAATAAGGAAAAAAGCTTTGATTCCTTTCTGGATTGATACATCAAAGAATAAGGCAAATATAGAAGATTTTGGTATTTGCTCCCCTGCTAGAACCTCATGGTGCTAGTATTTGTGAAAACCAGCACACACCAGGTACCAGGATGAGAACTAGGCCCTTGCAGTATGTAAGGAACATTCAATGCCTTACCTAATGCCATAAGCTAGTTGATGTGTTACCTTGATATGTTGACTGAGCTCTGTCTGCCTTTAGCATGAATACCTACCTTTATATAGTATACACCTGTTCCATAAACACCTGTTTTTAACACTTATTTAATTAATTTAGCTTAGTAAGTGACATACCTAACTGTAATGAGTTGATTACTGAGCTCATGTCAGTGTAAGTATCATGATTACTTATAACTGCTATGATGAACTCTCATAAATAAATCCACTTTATATTGCAATTAATATTTAATAGGCAGCATCTTTAAATGTCTTTTTCTGATGAGTTTGCAAGTTTGCCTTGATTGTCCCATTAAGGACTAGTGGTTGGAAATACACCAGCACCTTAATGTGCCAAATAAGGAAAAAAGCTTTGATTCCTTTCTGGATTGATACATTGAAGAATAAGATAAATCTAGATGATTTTGGTCTTTGCTCCCCTGCTAGAACCCCATGGTGCTAGTATAAGTTAAAAACCAGCAATCACTAGGTACCAGGATGAGAACTAGGCCCTTGCAATATGTGAGAAACATTTGACTATTGTAATATACTGTGAAAGCACAATTAATTGATAAAGAGAAATAATATCCAAAGAAACATGTTCCAGTGTAGTTGTCAGATGAGTTTGCAATTTTGCCTTGATTGTCCCATTAAGGACTGGTGGTTAGAAATACACCAGCACCTTAATGTGCCAAATAAGGAAAAGAAGCTTTGATTCCTTTCTGGATTGATACATCAAAGAATAAGGCAAATATAGAAGATTTTGGTCTTTGCCCCCCTGCTACAACTCATGGTGCTAGTATTTGTGAAAAACCAGCACACACCAGGTACCAGGATGAGAACTAGGCCCTTGCAGTATGTAAGGAACATTCAATGCCTTACCTAATGCCATAAGCTAGTTGATGTGTTACCTTGATATGTTGACTGAGCTCTGTCTGCCTTTAGCATGAATACCTACCTTTATATAGTATACACCTGTTCCATAAACACCTGTTTTTAACACTTATTTAATTAATCTAGCTTAGTAAGTGACATACCTAAATGTAATTAGTTGATTATTGAGCTCATGTCAATGTATGTATCATGATTACTTATAACTGCTATGATGAACTCTCATAAATAAATCCACTTTATATTGCAATTAACATTTAATAGGCAGCATCTTTAAATGTCTTTTTTCTGATGAGTTTGCAAGTTTGCCTTGATTGTCCCATTAAGGACTAGTGGTTGAAAATACACCAGCACCTTAATGTGCCAAATAAGGAAAAATGCTTTGCTTCCTTTATGGATTAATGCACAAAGAATAAAACATTAATGTAGAAGATGTGGTCTTTGCTCCCCTGCTAGAACCCCATGGTGCTAGTAATTATGAAAAACCAGCACACACTAGGTACCAGGATGAGAACTAGGCCCTTGCAAAATGATAGGTATGGATGATTATCAAAATATACTGTCGAACCATACTTAATTGTTAAAGATATTAAATATCCAAAGAAATAAGTTCCAATATAGTTTTCAGTTGAGTTTGCAATTTTGCCTTGATTGTCCCATTAAGGACTAGTGGTTGGAAATACACCAGCACCTTAATGTGCCAAATAAGGAAAAAAGCTTTGATTTCTTTCTGGATTGATACATCGAAGAATAAGATAATTCTAGAAGATTTTGGTCTTTGCTCCCCTGCTAGAACCCCATGGTGCTAGTAATTGTAAAAACCAGCACACACCAGGTACCAGGATGAGAACTAGGCCCTTGCAATATGATAGGTATTGCTGATTATCAAAAAATACTGTAGAACCAGACTTAATTGTTAAAGATATTAAATATCCAAAGATATACGTTCCAATGCGGTTGTAAGATGAGTTTGCAATTTTGCCTTGATTGTCCCATTAAGGACTGGTGGTTAGAAATACACCAGCACCTTAATGTGCCAAATAAGGAAAAGAAGCTTTGATTCCTTTCTGGATTGATACATCAAAGAATAAGGCAGATGTAGAAGATTTTGGTCTTTGCTCCCCTGCTAGAACCTCATGGTGCTAGTATTTGTGAAAAACCAGCACACACCAGGTACCAGGATGAGAACTAGGCCCTTGCAGTATGTAAGGAACATTCAATGCCTTACCTAATGCCATAAGCTAGTTGATGTGTTACCTTGATATGTTGACTGAGCTCTGTCTGCCTTTAGCATGAATACCTACCTTTATATAGTATACACCTGCTCATAAACACCTGTTTTTAACACTTATTTAATTAATCTAGCTTAGTAAGTGACATACCTAAATGTAATTAGTTGATTATTGAGCTCATGTCAATGTATGTATCATGATTACTTATAACTGCTATGATGAACTCTCATAAATAAATCCACTTTATATTGCAATTAACATTTAATAGGCAGCATCTTTAAATGTCTTTTTTCTGATGAGTTTGCAAGTTTGCCTTGATTGTTCCATTAAGGACTAGTGGTTGAAAATACACCAGCACCTTAATGTGCCAAATAAGGAAAAAAGCTTTGATTCCTTTCTGGATTGATACATTGAAGAATAAGATAAATCTAGATGATTTTGGTCTTTGCTCCCCTGCTAGAACCCCATGGTGCTAGTATAAGTTAAAAACCAGCAATCACTAGGTACCAGGATGAGAACTAGGCCCTTGCAATATGTGAGAAACATTTGACTATTGTAATATACTGTGAAAGCACACTTAATTGATAAAGAGAAATAATATCCAAAGAAACATGTTCCAGTGTAGTTGTCAGATGAGTTTGCAATTTTGCCTTAATTGTCCCATTAAGGACTGGTGGTTAGAAATACACCAGCACCTTAATGTGCCAAATAAGGAAAAGAAGCGTTGATTCCTTTCTGGATTAATACATGGAAGCATAAGGTAAATGTAGAAGATTTTGGTCTTTGCTCCCCTGCTAGAACCTCATGGTGCTAGTATTTGTGAAAAACCAGCACACACCAGGTACTAGGATGAGAACTAGGCCTTTGCAGTATGTAAGGAACATTCAATGCCTTACCTAATGCCAGAAGCTAGTTGATGTGTTACCTTGATATGTTGACTGAGCTCTGTCTGCCTTTAGCATGAATACCTACCTTTATATAGTATACACCTGTTCCATAAACACCTGTTTTTAACACTTATTTAATTAATTTAGCTTAGTAAGTGAAATACCTAACGATGTAATTAGTTGATTTTTGAGCTCACGTTAATGTATGTATTATGATTACTTTTAACTGCTATGATGAACTGTCCCAAGTAAATCCACTTTATATTGCAATTATATTTATTTATTTTTTCAATTCAATTACATGTACTCATTTTTTGTTGGGCTGATTTTGTGTTGAATAAAATATTGCATTGGATGAATTAACAACAGGACTTTTATATGATATTTTATTGGAATCCTGAATGAAGCACTTGTATAAATGATCATATCCCAATGTGAAAACGTTTATTATATACTTTACATTTTGCATTCATTTTTCAATATGTATATATGTTTTGAGTTTTATGTATGTGGAAATATATCTTTTTATTTCATAATGTATCATTTGACTTTAATAAATATCTTAAATAGTATTCAGACATTGTCAAGTCTCATGCATCACTAATTGACATTGGGTGAGATGTGACCATATGTTACTAGTAGTCATACTGAGGTAATGGCAATTTATAGGCAGACAGTATCCTTGTTTGATTGTTCATGAGGATTTATGATAACTTGTTGTTGTTGATAAATAGTTTATTGTCCAAACCAGATAATGACATTCATTACATGCATTGCACAAGTGTTAAAAACCTGACCAGCCACAAAGGCTTATAATGGACCAAATATAATCAGAAATATAGTTATAAATGGTGCTACATGTAGTCATGTTTATCTATTCAACATAAACTGGGCTGGCTCGATTTTAAATGGGTATTAGAAAATAAATGTGTTAATAAAGTGACTCTCTATAAGATTTTTGTGATTGATTTGATAATATATTGTACAACGTATATGATGAATATCTATCTGATAATATTGATAAGTATATTTATTATTATTATTTATCAACAACAACAACTGATTCTTGTTGTTAAACATTCTATTAATCCAGATTAAAGCAATAGTTATGTAGGGATACAGGGAAGTTAGGCTACTTCAGGCATTGATCATTAAATGCCATATGCACATAAGAAGGGTATTCATGTAGTAGAGATGCATCTATAGTGGGCATCTGACAAAAAAGTGAAAGTTTAAATCTGTCAGATTAAGCAGTCTAGGAAACGATTAGGGATTGGCAAAGGTACTCGATATGATATCATTTATCAAATAGGAAAAAGTTTCGCATCGCTTCGGATCTGTTATACCAATACTGCTTAACAATATAAAGTTGACTTAAATCCTACCTGGACATCTTCACATGAAGGCAGTGTGCAATTTATTAGTGAAATTTCTAACATTGACTGAGCTAAATTTTACAAATTTCAATCGCTGGGAAGCAGGAAGTATCATCAAAAATATTGTCAAGATATCATGTTGTTAAGGAAATATCGAAATTGTATCACATTATGAAATTTTTTAAGGTGCCAATCCCTAAGAACTGATGCTGAATGTCACCACAGAGTAATCCAATCTATGTCCTTGCACTGCTTGAATATCCATTTTCTTTTTTGTAGGTCAGAAAACCCCACAAGATTACTTCACCACATTCTACAAGTCAGAGGGCACTGCTTACTTTTTAGTGAGGTAATGTATGTATTGGATATTCTTGATAGCAAGAGTAAATATGCTCATTTTTATGGAGTCACTATGCTGTTTTAGATGGAAATGCAAACCTCATAAAGAAATTTATTTGCCTTTTCCCTTGACAGGGGATTAAAATTATAAAAGAGAACTTAATCAGGGGTGGAATTACGTAACAATATTGCTTCTAGTGCAAATATGCATGATTTTTAAGAGAATAAATCAGGTTTTGGTGATTTTAGGTTTTTGATATTCTCAGACCAATATCAATGCCAGCCATTGGATATGAATAATTGTTACTTAATATTAGGTTTGAGTTCTTTGGTTACCAAACCCAATTTAATGCCAATTTTGGCCTACCCATAATTTTGCAATTAATTTTTAGGTTTGAGGGTGGCAGGTGAACCAAAATCCATGTAAAAGCTGTATTTTTAATTATAAAGTAATGGATGGTTATGAATAACAAAGTAAAACTTGTCTAAGTTTGCGAGTATGTGTAAATAAATTATGATTATGAATAGGAAATGAAATATATTCTAGTTTTGAGGGTGGCAGATATTAACAGATGTTTATGAATAGTGATGTGAATATTTTCTAGGTTTGAGGGTGGGAGATATTAATGGATGTTTATGAATGGTAATGTGAATATTTTTTAGGTTTGAGGGTGGGAGATATTAATGGATGTTTATGAATAGTGATGTGAATATTTTCTAGGTTTGAGGGTGGCAGATATTAATTGATGTTTTTGAATAGTAATTTGAATATTTTATAGGTTTTGGGGTGGCAGATATTAATTAATGTTTAGGAATAGTGATGTGAATATTTTATAGGTTTGATGGTGGCAGATATTATTGGATGTTTATGAATAGTGATTTTAATAATTCCTAGGTTTGAGGGTGGGAGATATTAGTGGATGTTTATGAATAGTGATGTGAATATTTTCTAGGTTTGAGGGTGGCAGATATTATTGGATGTTTATGAATAGTGATGTGGATATTTTCTAGGTTTGAGGGTGGGAGATATTAGTGGATGTTTATGAATAGTGATGTGAATATTTTCTAGGTTTGAGGGTGGCAGATATTATTGGATGTTTATGAATAGTGATGTGGATATTTTCTAGGTTTGAGGGTGCCAGATATTATTGGATGTTTATGAATAGTGATGTGGATATTTTCTAGGTTTGAGGGTGGCGGGTACAAGGTGAACCATGGAGCAGGGTTGAGTATGTACCCCAAGATGCCAAGTATTGAGAGCAGCTTCAGTCTGAGGATAGCTTTCCAGTGGTTTGACATACTACTAGCCACACTAGACTGTTACACGTGGGTCCTAGGCCAGGATCTCCTTTCTCCAGATCAACTCTTCAACAGTAAGTAATGAGGATTGATATTTTGCGTCCATGGTTCAAGGGAACTGGTTAACCTGAAGAGATTTTTAACCCATTAATGGTCACAGTGCCCAAAAGTAGCCTGTCTATTTTCATAAAATCTTGCTGGCAAAAGCAAGGTTGGGAAAAATATTAGAGGGAGAAATGTTATTATCAAAACATTATTTACAACTCTCCTTCAGATATTTTGGAAAATCATTCTCAATTCAAAAGGTAATGTGAAAAGTACAGATCAAGGCGCCAATTTCTAGAGTAACTTTTAAGCATGAGTGGGTTAATTCGAACTCTTCTGCGTGACCATTCTTTGCCAAATAACAATATTTGTCTTTATCAAGCTAGAGGAATACATAAGTTATCAGCTATCCAATCAGTAGATACAAGAATAGTTCTGGAGAACTGTAACATTGCTTTCACATTAGGAGGTGTTCACAGTAGGAGGTTTGATTTAATTGTTTTTTTTCCGGTCCAGGTCCAGGTCTCATAGTTTGTAAGAAACAAATAGAACTCAAACATTGTTTTCACATTAGGAAATGTTCATAGTTGGAGGTTGACTCAAGATTGTTTTATTTCTGGACCAGAGAGAAACTTCCCACTTAAGAGGATGTTCACATATCAGAGGTCTGATCACAGTTTGTAAGAAACAAATAGAACTCAATCATTATGTTCACATCAGGAGGTGTTCACAATAGGAGGTTTGATTTATTGTTTTATTTCTGGATCAAGGCAACATTGCCCACATAAGGAGATGTTCACATCTCAGAGGTCTCATCACAGTGTGTAAAAAACAAGTAACACTCAAACATTGTTTTCGCATCAAGAGATGTTCACAGTTGGAGGTTTGATTTAATTGTTATGTTTCAATTTTTCCAGGCAAAGGACCGAAGCAGTCGTGTGTGTTCACATCCATGGGTTATTTTCTGGAGAAGCTGATGAGGGGAGGGATTGAGATAGCTGCCCAGCAGTTCACGAGCCGACCTGAAGGTCTCTTCTTTTCACCACGGGAGGTTGAAGACTATAATAGGTACTATGTAGCAAAAAAACATTAAAAGAGCATAATATCTCTGAATCAAATCACTCTGCCAGTTAGTTTTGTGAAACTTGAATTTGACAGACTCAACTTGTAATCTTCACAACACCACTTTTTCCCTTTTTCTTTCAAACTGGAAATGCTTGAATGACATTTTTACTCTTGTTACATTATTTTCTAGTGTAACAGGTTATCAAAATGATAGTGCCATTGGAACTTTAAAAATGAATGGGTTAAGTGGGCACCACCCTACCACACATGTTCGGTTCAGATTTTAGATGTGTTGGTATTTAGAGCCACAATGTACCCAAATGTGTACATGGTATGTATTTATCTTATTTTTAGAGCGAAATGTACGGTTATTATACGGATCATCAATTTCATCACCGTTTTGCTTGGGAAACACCACAAGGAAGCCATGAAGGTGAGTCTTTTTTCTAACCCTCTATATTACATCACACTTTATTTGTGTTATTACTATTCAATTACGCACATCAACTATATAGATTTAACCTGTCATATATTGAGTGGAGTATTTAACCCATTCATAACTATTGCAGTTAAAACACCCAGACTAGTTTGGTGATATCTTTGTAACCAGATATTTTTTTCAAATAATTTGGAGAAGTACTTTTGATCAGTAGAACCTAAACTACAATTTGCCTTCAGATGTTTCACAAAAATCACACAGGTATGGATGATATGGTCAATGAGATCTCCAGGCATGAATGGGTTAAAGGTCTATAATTTATGCAAAATTATCATGTAGCTCAGAAAATATATTAAATTAAAATCCAGGTGTTTACAAAAAGGTATTTATGATATTTTTTGCTGTGTTTTGGGATCAATGGGGACCCTAACACTTGATGTTGCTGATCTAACTATTGAAAGTCTTCTAGGACAATGCCATTTAAATAGAAAGATTGAATATTTATTTTGTTTAATATTTATTCAAATTACTGATGGCTTGTCAGTGAAATATTATATTGTTATTTTGTATATTGTATTTAAACTAATACATGCGATTTATGTGTTACAGAAAAAGAGCACTGTGAGTTTTTTAAAAACAAATTATTTTTCCACCAGAACTAATTGGTTTTCTCTACTTTTCCTCATTTTATTCAGGTGATCCCAGAGGAGTTCTGGAGCAATGAACTGTGGGATATGGTGCTGGGTTGTTGTTTGACTCCCAGAGAAATGGGCTTCAATATGGGAGATGTGGAGGTCATGATGAAACTGCCAGAGACAGTAAGTATATTTCTGCTCAGGGCCTTTCCTCAACAGCACAAAAGGAATTCTTACATTTTTAAAAGAATATTTTTATATATTGCACAGATTTCTATTTTCAGAAGAGGCAAAAAGGGCCTGCTGCTTTATGAATGCCTTATAAATAAAATATTTTGCGAACATTATTATTTAAACAGAAATTATGTTAATCACCGCCAAACCAAGAACTCTCATTCAAGAATATTGCCTTGCGATTTAGGTCATTATAGGAGTTAAGTTTGTGACCCTTTGTATGTATACAGCGTCATGCTTGATGGACAAAATGACACTTTCATTTGGATTAAAAGCAATCCCTCACTCATTATGTAATAAAAATGGTCCCATTACCCCTAAATTAGGTGTGCCCCCTAGATGGAAGTAATTGGTTCATGACTCTCCTCTCGATTTCTCTAGATGGAAGGTCTTTTGATGGTCCTATCTCGGTTCATGCCAGCACCAGCCAAGAAAAATCTGCAGACCGTGATGGCTGCTGCTCTCTCAAAGAACAGGTAAGTACTCTTATTAACACATTATGCCTGAAGCACCCAGATATGTCCAAACTATATTGTTGATATCCTTGTGACAGGGGCATTGTACAGTAAAGATATGAAAAACAAAAAAAAATGAAAATGAGAAAAAAAATATATTGTTCTGAACCTATGTTCAGAACTTTCTTTTAAATAATTTAGGAAATTATGCTTAAATTCAAAGTTATAAAATGTGTTTGTATTCCCAGGAATGAATTAATTAAGAACAGGATACCTGCTGAAATATATTCTTAGAATTGCAGCAAATGAAGTAATAATATTAATTAGCTAAAAATTTGTTAAGTGTGTGTAAGGCTTAACCCATCAAAATCCTAGATTGAATCTATAGAATTCTGAGAAAAATTAAAATGAAAAGTGACAAAGATGTGAAAAATAACCCTTTTCTTTGCTATGGATTGTTGTTTTTAGTTAGCTAGAAGAGTTATCTGAAAACTTCAGTGTGATGCCACAGGACTCGGTGAGATTATCTCATCTCACCACCAGTATGTTTGGTGTACATGGCCATTTTTGTTTGTAACCCAACAACAGTTTTGTGAAATTATTCACTGGTTTTGCTTGTTTAGTATTGATATGTGTTAACTCTATTTGTTCTGAATATTTTTGTTTTTAGTTTACTGGAAGAGTTACCTGAGAACTTGAGTGATACGTCACAGGACTTGGTGAGATTGTCCCATCTGACCGCTGGCTATGAAGAGCTCTACAAGACGGGCTTGCTGTTACCAGCCCTTAAGGAGAGTGGACAAGAGAAAAAGATCGCCCTCAAGTTCATGCATGCCGTATTCAAGGTGATTTTTATCTTTATTTTACAAGTGAATTTCAACTAATGTCACTTTTTCTGCCATGCAAGGCTAATATATGACTAGCCAGTTGTAAGTAGTGGAGGAAATTGGATTACATGTTGAAAGCCACTGCCAAACCACAAATTAATTGTAACTTTCTAACGTGCCCTGGAACTAAGATTGAATTTGGCTTATAACTTTTCAATGCAACTATAGTAATAAATGAAATGGAGGAAATTAAATAGATCGATAATAAACAAGTTGTCTATCTTGTTATCTGTATTATTGAATGAAATGAAGGAATTAAAGTTGGTAGATGATATTCAATATTTGAAATGATATTTGGTAGTTACCAAGAATCTATCAATTTCTTTAAAATTTTGACTAAAATATAATGGCATTTTCCTATTGAAATAATTTGAATTTTCAGTAAGCTTAAGAATCTCATTCATTTTCATCTTATAGATAACTAAGGAATTGGGTTTTCATTTAACAAGTTTTCAGGAATCTAAATCTAGTAAAGCATTTTAAACCAATCCATAATTTTAGTAGTGGTTATATTACCAATTACCCGATTCTTTCTCTGTATTAGTGATACATTGCTGCCACACACTTGCATTGAGTTCACTTTGCAAAGTAATGGCTGAATGCTGTGAAATCTTGAAAATAAATTGGATGTCAATTAAGCATAAACTTTGAAATCATTTGAGCCATGTAGACTGACTTCAACATATCTTCTTTAAATATTTTGTAAATATAAATTTCATAAGAAAGTTTTGATGGAAATGGGAGGCGGTTTTGACTGCTGCAGAGAGGAATGGATCAGTAACTAGAGCTGCACTCACGGAGGGAGATCAACTCATGAGCTCACCACCTGTTTGACTCGTGAGCTCATGAGCTCACGGACATTCCAATTTTCCAAAGATATACTTATTTCCCAGCCCAGCTACTGAAAAATAAATATTTTTTGGCGGAGATTTATTTACATTGCCATGTCTATTCAATTTTTAAACGTGCTGATGAGGTACAGAGGTCAGTATAACATTCAACACCATGTGAATGTATACATTGGAGACTGTAAAGAAGACATGACAGCGATAGGCAGTTATGCATGTTAATAATGTGTGTTAGGTGCTCTGTGTTATGTTTGTATTCCCAACATAGACGAGCTCACGATTTAAACATTTCAGCTCGAGCTCGGCGAGTTTGCCCCAGGGCTCGAGCCACTCGAGTTTGTTAGTGGTGAGTGCAGCTCTATCAGTAACCAAATGTTTTGTACTTGTCCAGGCTACAAAGAAATGTGTTGCGGACGTCAGTCTCAGCCCAAGCTCTCTGGAGCTGACCAGGAAACTCCTTCACCTCTCCTTCCTAATGAGACCCCAGGTATGTACCACATGGTAAACCTGAATCCCTCCTGTGGGTGGTCACTACCAGATCACAGGCTTACTGGCGACTGAATAAGGAAGGTTGCTTGTACAGTTGCTGAGAAATATGCATGAAAAATAATTGAAATATGTGATTAAAAAAATCTGCACTATTTTTTTGTAAATATGTAATTTCTGCGCTAATGTCTTTTTACATGTAGGTGTCAGAATTATTATGATGAGCCTGTTGTTACATTGACCATGTGATTAAAATGATTTCTACATTGTTGATAAATATGTGATGAAGAGATTTTTTGCATTAACTGATGTCTACGAGCAGGTGTCAGATTATGAGCTAATTGTTGCATTGACCAATTGACCATGTAAAAAATAATTCTGCATTATTTGTTGTCTAAGTGTGATAAGCTTATTGTTGCATTGACCATGCAATAAATAGAATTTCTGCATTATTTGTTTTCTACGTGTAGGTGTCAGATTATGAGCTAATTGTTGCATTGACCATGCGATAAATAGAATTCCTGCATTAACTGTTGTCTCTGTGTAGGTTTCCGACGTAATGACCTTGTTGTTAAATAAGTCCCCAGCAGAGGGCGCTGGTAGTCCCACCAACAGCACCGCGGGAGCCGTCTTCTACAGCCGCTTCAGGAGTGTCATCAATGCATATCTCGTGACCGTGTGCGACCAGCTCGTCCCCATTCTGATTGGTCAGATCAACGAGAACCAGGCGCTGGTTGGTGACATCATCCTCGGCATGCTGGAAAAACTTGCTAAAGACAGGACACTCCGAAAACAGTGAGCTAATTTTTGTTTATCAACCCATGTTCACCTTGAAGGCACACATGGTCTGCTAGTGGTGAATGTAACTAGGACTTAATAAAATTGTTTGCTTCCTCTAATGGTTCGAAAACAACTAGTAGGTAAAAAACATTTTAGGGGGGGGGGGGTCCTAACAATGCATGTTTCATGGCAGCTTTAGTTGTAATGCAGTGTTCTAATCCAGTATTTATGTTGATTGGGGGTTTTGGAATTGGGAGGGTGGAAAAAACTCTAGGGTAATGATTTGTTTAGGCCTTGTCAAATAGAACAGTTTTCGGCGGAACAATAGTTGAGGATGTAATGTTAAACTCGAGAATTTTTGGTCAAATATATTTAAAACATTAATTTGTGATTAAGATATTTACATATGATTTCACCAAAAACAACTTTATGATTTAATCAAAATACAGACTGTTGTTGTGATGTTCAAATGGAGATGTTTCAGTTCTTGTATTGATTGTTTGATGTGTATTTCAGGGAAGGCTCAAGGGTTGTGTCTGTGCTGCTGTCCAAGTGGATGTCTTTCAGTACATGGTGGAGTGGCTCCTCCCCTCAGGATCTCCGGGAATCCATCCTCATCATCCTCACCAAACTACTCATCCTCGATGCAAAGGTAACAATCTAGAATACAGGGCACTTTCAAATTAGGTCTGTACTGACTAAAAGGGGGATACAAGATTCTGCCACTCAGAGGTCTGTGCTCTGTGCAGATAACTGTTAACTGTTCAGGATGATTTGTAGGCTAAAACCTGTATAAGTTGGAATAAACATCTGTGAAATGTATGTGCCGTAATATTCTGGGGTTTTCCCAATAACAATTGATACCCAAAAAACACCAAAACTCCCACTGATAGCCTAATGGCTGAGTAGGTTGTCTGGAATGATCCATATGGAACGGTCTATCTGGAACGATCGATCTGGAACGATCGATCTGGAACGAGCCGTCTGGAACGATCGGGCTGGAAAGATCTGTCTGAAACGATCTGGCTGGAACGATCCGGCTGGAACTGCTCGAACTTTGTGACTGATGTGTTTGTGTGATTTCCAGGTTGCCAGTCAAGCAGACCATCCAGCTTTCAGGGATGTGTTTGGAATGTATAGAACAGTGCTGATGGACCCTAAGAACTCACTTGTATTCAAGGTAAGTTTGCCTATGTACATGTAGTACAATCCCACCAAAGTTGTATTGATCAAAATATATTTTGACCTTTTACTTTATGATTAAGATCAATTCAGTGAATGTTAAATCTTCATGCTTTATGCACCTTAGGTTGTTTTGCAGGATTATAGGTTTAACAAAATGATGCAAAAAACCTGAAAAATGACTGAATCCTTGCACATGGGTACTCATCTGAGAGTACTCAGCGAGAGCTATCTTATGAATACCAATATGACAGGGTTTAGATGGTTTTCAAAAATCTTTGCATCTTGGTTCTTTGGACAAAAGGAGCCTTAGCATTGGAAGGGTTAACATTGACCATCTGCTTAATCAGAGCAGCAAAGGGATATGATGAGAATGCTTCTAAAATTGTCACTGCTTAGAGGAGGATCAACAGCCTTTTTTTTTTTTTTTTTTAAATGAATGTCAGATTATACTTATATAAACATCCTACCTAGTACACAGATTTCTCATAGCTTACTGTTTCTATTATTTTCTAACAAGAAGTGAAAATAGTTACTGTAAGGAAATGTGAAGAGTAGAATTGAACATGTCCTCTCTTTCAGACAGTATATTGTATGACAGGTCTTTTTCATTCTTTTTCAGAGCCGTGCATTGGATCTACTCCCATTTTTTACCACTTTACCAGAGAAGGAGCTGAATGAACTCAAGTGAGTATCTTCATAACATTGTTGCATGATTGATCTGAAAATGTCTTTACTTGTAGTAATTAACATGGACACCTCGACTGATTGGTTCTTTTCTTTCCAATCTGCATTTCCCATATCCCACCTCTATCCAACCCAAAAAGTATATCTTTCACATTTTTTTGAAGTTTTAGAAACAAGACACTAGAACCACATTATTTGAGTTCCAATTTTTTCATGGATTGGCAAATTTACCAGCATTGAAAGAACAGAATTTCTTAAACAGGAAAGATAATCATCTTGAAACAAGAAAAATAACACTGCACATAAAAAGTTGCTTATAGTTTATTTGTACATAGGATATGAATATCAGGTGTTAGATCAAATTTTCTGTGGCTTTTGTTATACATTACAGCAACCATAGGAAAGAACCAGGGTGTATTGTGTGTTTTGGTAGTATTCTAGCTATGTAGAATTGTTAGATTGCTTAGCTACATTAACAATGATTTTAATGCCCCATTTGATGCTCCTCTTTCCACAGGGAATGTCTGGACAGATTTGTGGCTGACTGTTTCCCGATGAGGAGTACAGAATTCCCTGTCGGTACATCAAGATACAATGATTATATCACTGCCATCAACAAGGTTGGTATGGCACGAAGCAAGGATTGCTTACAAAATAGTGCTTTTATTTTAGATTATTTTTTGGATAAATATACATTGCCTCCTAATAGCTATAAGAGTTTTAAATGTATTAATTTGTTTACATGCTCCCACTACAATATCTATCAAACATTTAGGAGTACATACTTAATAGTGGGTCATCCCCCATAACCTAGCAATCTAGAGTAATGCAGACTGCTTGCTGTTTTCCACCTCTGCACACATTCTGACCTTCTACATACTGACACAGGCATATTGTGTTCCTTTTATTGCTATTTTAGCATATTATTGTTATTATGTGTTTATATATTTCAAACATTTTCTGTGTTTTGGCCTGTACAACTTCTAGTCATTATTGTACCTATGTATATGGACCACATGTGTCTGAAATGTGAATTGAATTGAATTGAAAAATTTGCAATTATTTGACAGATTCTGTATGCCCTGGAGCTGTCAGGCAGCCTCATGCTCCTGGAGCTGGTCATCAGCATCTTGTGTCGGGAGAGCAGACACGTCTACGAAGAGGAAATACAAAACTCACTCACTAGATTTGTTAAAAGGTAATACATTTGGAAGTTTGTTTTTTTTTTGTCATTTTTTCTGCCGTATTGCAGCATTAATTGGCCAATTAAAGTATACTATCCTTTCTGTTTTCTTTTTTCACTTATTCTAATAAATAACATTCAAGGTAATAATTCATGACACATTCTTCGCAATATGTTTGTACTAATTGGTAAGAAGGACATGTTTCCCAATGTTGGAATATAACATGAGTGGAAAAGAATATGTGTGACTGATTTTATGTGTGATTCTATGCTCCAGGTTACCAGTAGAGAAGCATAAGGTGGCCGTAGAGGTGGCGTATCAGATCTTCAGTGCTGAGGACAGGTACTCGAAGGAGATCCGGCGTTCCGCACTGGAGAGAGTATGCATCCCTCTCCTTAGGTCTGTCAAGCAAGACGCACTCATTGACTTCTTCCTGGCACATGTCAAACACCTGGTGGACACAATACAAATTAAACTCAAGGTATGATGTGAAGCATGCAGTCAAAGGGTAGCTGTAATTTAGTACGAAACAATTATTCTTTACTGTGCTAACAGTATAACCCTGCACAAATGAGACGACTCTGTATTGTGTTATAAATATATGCAACTTTATTTGATATATATTTCTATGTGCAGCATGGCCATGATGCTTGGTGAGCAGGAAAATAAACTAAAGAAATCAATTTTTTTTTACTGCACTGAATTTAAAGTTTTAAGTAAAACTAAGTAGGTAAAAATATAAAAATTGTAAGCAAGGAAATTTGACATTTTGAATTGTCAAACTGGGGTTCCTCAAACCCCTTGATCCCTCTGTATCTGTAAGTGTCCATGTGTGATGACCATGCTATTTTCACTAGGCATCATCAGAGGCTGTGATGGAGGGTCTGCTAGTGTCTAAGGTGTGCTGTCTGGAACTGGTGGAGGTGATGTACTCGAGGCTCTCCATAGAACAGGTGCATAGCCCCAGCTCCAGGCTCAGCAAGCACTATGACCCCAGTGCTGAGGATGGCAAAGCTCTCACAAAAACTCTCACCAGGTAAGCTGTATGAGTTATATCTGAAACTCACTAGGTATACTGTAAAATTCTCACCAGGTATACAATACACATCTCACCATTTAAGCAGCATGAGTAATAGCTGAAACTCTCACTATATAATTATTAAAGTTCTAATCAGTGAATGTCTCACCAGGTATTTTTTTAGCAGTAAACATTCAACCAGTACATCTCACCAGGTAGCCAGAGTTCAGATGATTACCTGTGGTTGTCTTGATTTATTTATGGTATTTAGTCATGTTCTTCTTCCTCCTCATTTATATTGACTCCATGTCCATTACAAGCTTTAATTTTAATTTTAGGTTTGTATTGTTTCAGTGGTTGTTTGATATTTAGAGTGACCTATGGTCATGTTATTTTTGACTCCTCAGTTATATCGGCTCCATGTCCATTATACAAAGCTTTAAATTTATCATAGGTTTGTATTGTTTCCGTGGTTGATTGATATTAATTGTGACGGGGTTACTTTATTTCTGCCTCCTCTGTCCACAGGGCTGTTGATGTCATCAAGAAAGAGAACATGCAGGGTGAGAGCCTTTGTCTTGAGCTGCGCAGACAGTACCACTGTGCTGCCTACAACTGTCTAGTGGCCATTGTGTCCTGTACCCAGACAGACGTCAGGTTCTACCAGGCCTTCCTCTTCAGTGATAAGGTTCAGAAGGTAAGTCTCTCTACCTCTCACAGTACCACTGTGCTGCCTACAACTGTCTAGTGGCCATTGTGTCCTGTACCCAGACAGACGTCAGGTTCTACCAGGCCTTCCTCTTCAGTGATAAGGTGCAGAAGGTAAGTCCCTCTACCTCTCACAGTACCACTGTGCTGCCTACAACTGTCTGGTGGCCATCGTGTCCTGTACCCAGACAGACGTCAGGTTCTACCAGGCCTTCCTCTTCAGTGATAAGGTGCAGAAGGTAAGTCTCTCTACCTCTCACAGTACCACTGTGCTGCCTACAACTGTCTGGTGGCCATCGTGTCCTGTACCCAGACAGACGTCAGGTTCTATCAGGCCTTCCTCTTCAGTGATAAGGTGCAGAAGGTAAGTCCCTCTACCTCTCACAGTACCACTGTGCTGCCTACAACTGTCTGGTGGCCATCGTGTCCTGTACCCAGACAGACGTCAGGTTCTACCAGGCCTTCCTCTTCAGTGATAAGGTGCAGAAGGTAAGTCCCTCTACCTCTCACAGTACCACTGTGCTGCCTACAACTGTCTAGTGGCCATTGTGTCCTGTACCCAGACAGACGTCAGGTTCTACCAGGCCTTCCTCTTCAGTGATAAGGTGCAGAAGGTAAGTCTCTCTACCTCTCACAGTACCACTGTGCTGCCTACAACTGTCTGGTGGCCATCGTGTCCTGTACCCAGACAGACGTCAGGTTCTATCAGGCCTTCCTCTTCAGTGATAAGGTGCAGAAGGTAAGTCTCTCTACCTCTCACAGTACCACTGTGCTGCCTACAACTGTCTAGTGGCCATTGTGTCCTGTACCCAGACAGACGTCAGGTTCTACCAGGCCTTCCTCTTCAGTGATAAGGTGCAGAAGGTAAGTCCCTCTACCTCTCACAGTACCACTGTGCTGCCTACAACTGTCTGGTGGCCATCGTGTCCTGTACCCAGACAGACGTCAGGTTCTACCAGGCCTTCCTCTTCAGCGATAAGGTGCAGAAGGTAAGTCTCTCTACCTCTCACAGTACCACTGTGCTGCCTACAACTGTCTGGTGGCCATCGTGTCCTGTACCCAGACAGACGTCAGGTTCTACCAGGCCTTTCTCTTCAGTGATAAGGTTCAGAAGGTAAGTCTCTCTACCTCTCACAGTACCACTGTGCTGCCTACAACTGTCTGGTGGCCATCGTGTCCTGTACCCAGACAGACGTCAGGTTCTACCAGGCCTTCCTCTTCAGCGATAAGGTGCAGAAGGTAAGTCCCTCTACCTCTCACAGTACCACTGTGCTGCCTACAACTGTCTGGTGGCCATTGTGTCCTGTACCCAGACAGACGTCAGGTTCTACCAGGCCTTCCTCTTCAGTGATAAGGTGCAGAAGGTAAGTCTCTCTACCTCTCACAGTACCACTGTGCTGCCTACAACTGTCTGGTGGCCATCGTGTCCTGCACCCAGACAGACGTCAGGTTCTACCAGGCCTTTCTCTTCAGTGATAAGGTGCAGAAGGTAAGTCTCTCTACCTCTCACAGTACCACTGTGCTGCCTACAACTGTCTGGTGGCCATCGTGTCCTGCACCCAGACAGACGTCAGGTTCTACCAGGCCTTTCTCTTCAGCGATAAGGTGCAGAAGGTAAGTCTCTCTACCTCTCACAGTACCACTGTGCTGCCTACAACTGTCTGGTAGCCATCGTGTCCTGTACCCAGACAGACGTCAGGTTCTACCAGGCCTTCCTCTTCAGTGATAAGGTGCAGAAGGTAAGTCTCTCTACCTCTCACAGTACCACTGTGCTGCCTACAACTGTCTAGTGGCCATTGTGTCCTGTACCCAGACAGACGTCAGGTTCTACCAGGCCTTCCTCTTCAGTGATAAGGTGCAGAAGGTAAGTCCCTCTACCTCTCACAGTACCACTGTGCTGCCTACAACTGTCTGGTGGCCATCGTGTCCTGTACCCAGACAGACGTCAGGTTCTACCAGGCCTTCCTCTTCAGCGATAAGGTGCAGAAGGTAAGTCTCTCTACCTCTCACAGTACCACTGTGCTGCCTACAACTGTCTGGTGGCCATCGTGTCCTGTACCCAGACAGACGTCAGGTTCTACCAGGCCTTTCTCTTCAGTGATAAGGTTCAGAAGGTAAGTCTCTCTACCTCTCACAGTACCACTGTGCTGCCTACAACTGTCTGGTAGCCATCGTGTCCTGCACCCAGACAGACGTCAGGTTCTACCAGGCCTTCCTCTTCAGCGATAAGGTGCAGAAGGTAAGTCTCTCTACCTCTCACAGTACCACTGTGCTGCCTACAACTGTCTGGTAGCCATCGTGTCCTGCACCCAGACAGACGTCAGGTTCTACCAGGCCTTCCTCTTCAGTGATAAGGTGCAGAAGGTAAGTCTCTCTACCTCTCACAGTACCACTGTGCTGCCTACAACTGTCTGGTGGCCATCGTGTCCTGTACCCAGACAGACGTCAGGTTCTACCAGGCCTTCCTCTTCAGTGATAAGGTGCAGAAGGTAAGTCTCTCTACCTCTCACAGTACCACTGTGCTGCCTACAACTGTCTGGTAGCCATCGTGTCCTGTACCCAGACAGACGTCAGGTTCTACCAGGCCTTCCTCTTCAGCGATAAGGTGCAGAAGGTAAGTCTCTCTACCTCTCACAGTACCACTGTGCTGCCTACAACTGTCTGGTAGCCATCGTGTCCTGTACCCAGACAGACGTCAGGTTCTACCAGGCCTTCCTCTTCAGTGATAAGGTGCAGAAGGTAAGTCTCTCTACCTCTCACAGTACCACTGTGCTGCCTACAACTGTCTGGTGGCCATCGTGTCCTGTACCCAGACAGACGTCAGGTTCTACCAGGCCTTTCTCTTCAGTGATAAGGTGCAGAAGGTAAGTCTCTCTACCTCTCACAGTACCACTGTGCTGCCTACAACTGTCTGGTGGCCATCGTGTCCTGTACCCAGACAGACGTCAGGTTCTACCAGGCCTTCCTCTTCAGTGATAAGGTGCAGAAGGTAAGTCTCTCTACCTCTCACAGTACCACTGTGCTGCCTACAACTGTCTGGTGGCCATCGTGTCCTGTACCCAGACAGACGTCAGGTTCTACCAGGCCTTCCTCTTCAGTGATAAGGTGCAGAAGGTAAGTCTCTCTACCTCTCACAGTACCACTGTGCTGCCTACAACTGTCTGGTAGCCATCGTGTCCTGTACCCAGACAGACGTCAGGTTCTACCAGGCCTTCCTCTTCAGTGATAAGGTGCAGAAGGTAAGTCCCTCATGCTCTACCTCTCGCAGTACCACTGTGCTGCCTACAACTGTCTGGTGGCCATCGTGTCCTGTACCCAGACAGACGTCAGGTTCTACCAGGCCTTTCTCTTCAGTGATAAGGTGCAGAAGGTAAGTCTCTCTACCTCTCACAGTACCACTGTGCTGCCTACAACTGTCTGGTGGCCATCGTGTCCTGCACCCAGACAGACGTCAGGTTCTACCAGGCCTTTCTCTTCAGTGATAAGGTGCAGAAAGTAAGTCTCTCTACCTCTCACAGTACCACTGTGCTGCCTACAACTGTCTGGTGGCCATCGTGTCCTGCACCCAGACAGACGTCAGGTTCTACCAGGCCTTTCTCTTCAGTGATAAGGTGCAGAAAGTAAGTCTCTCTACCTCTCACAGTACCACTGTGCTGCCTACAACTGTCTGGTGGCCATCGTGTCCTGTACCCAGACAGACGTCAGGTTCTACCAGGCCTTCCTCTGCAGTGATAAGGTGCAGAAGGTAAGTCTCTCTACCTCTCACAGTACCACTGTGCTGCCTACAACTGTCTAGTGGCCATCGTGTCCTGCACCCAGACAGACGTCAGGTTCTACCAGGCCTTCCTCTTCAGTGATAAGGTGCAGAAGGTAAGTCTCTCTACCTCTCACAGTACCACTGTGCTGCCTACAACTGTCTGGTGGCCATCGTGTCCTGTACCCAGACAGACGTCAGGTTCTACCAGGCCTTCCTCTTCAGTGATAAGGTGCAGAAGGTAAGTCTCTCTACCTCTCACAGTACCACTGTGCTGCCTACAACTGTCTGGTAGCCATCGTGTCCTGTACCCAGACAGACGTCAGGTTCTACCAGGCCTTTCTCTTCAGTGATAAGGTGCAGAAGGTAAGTCTCTCTACCTCTCACAGTACCACTGTGCTGCCTACAACTGTCTGGTGGCCATCGTGTCCTGCACCCAGACAGACGTCAGGTTCTACCAGGCCTTCCTCTTCAGCGATAAGGTGCAGAAGGTAAGTCTCTCTACCTCTCACAGTACCACTGTGCTGCCTACAACTGTCTGGTGGCCATCGTGTCCTGTACCCAGACAGACGTCAGGTTCTACCAGGCCTTCCTCTTCAGTGATAAGGTGCAGAAGGTAAGTCTCTCTACCTCTCACAGTACCACTGTGCTGCCTACAACTGTCTGGTAGCCATCGTGTCCTGTACCCAGACAGACGTCAGGTTCTACCAGGCCTTTCTCTTCAGTGATAAGGTGCAGAAGGTAAGTCTCTCTACCTCTCACAGTACCACTGTGCTGCCTACAACTGTCTGGTAGCCATCGTGTCCTGTACCCAGACAGACGTCAGGTTCTACCAGGCCTTCCTCTTCAGTGATAAGGTGCAGAAGGTAAGTCTCTCTACCTCTCACAGTACCACTGTGCTGCCTACAACTGTCTGGTAGCCATCGTGTCCTGTACCCAGACAGACGTCAGGTTCTACCAGGCCTTTCTCTTCAGTGATAAGGTGCAGAAGGTAAGTCTCTCTACCTCTCACAGTACCACTGTGCTGCCTACAACTGTCTGGTAGCCATCGTGTCCTGTACCCAGACAGACGTCAGGTTCTACCAGGCCTTTCTCTTCAGTGATAAGGTGCAGAAGGTAAGTCTCTCTACCTCTCACAGTACCACTGTGCTGCCTACAACTGTCTGGTAGCCATCGTGTCCTGTACCCAGACAGACGTCAGGTTCTACCAGGCCTTTCTCTTCAGTGATAAGGTGCAGAAGGTAAGTCTCTCTACCTCTCACAGTACCACTGTGCTGCCTACAACTGTCTGGTGGCCATCGTGTCCTGCACCCAGACAGACGTCAGGTTCTACCAGGCCTTCCTCTGCAGTGATAAGGTGCAGAAGGTAAGTCCCTCTACCTCTCACAGTACCACTGTGCTGCCTACAACTGTCTGGTGGCCATCGTGTCCTGCACCCAGACAGACGTCAGGTTCTACCAGGCCTTCCTCTTCAGTGATAAGGTGCAGAAGGTAAGTCCCTCTACCTCTCACAGTACCACTGTGCTGCCTACAACTGTCTGGTGGCCATCGTGTCCTGCACCCAGACAGACGTCAGGTTCTACCAGGCCTTCCTCTTCAGTGATAAGGTTCAGAAGGTAAGTCTCTCTACCTCTCACAGTACCACTGTGCTGCCTACAACTGTCTGGTGGCCATCGTGTCCTGCACCCAGACAGACGTCAGGTTCTACCAGGCCTTCCTCTTCAGTGATAAGGTGCAGAAGGTAAGTCCCTCTACCTCTCACAGTACCACTGTGCTGCCTACAACTGTCTAGTGGCCATTGTGTCCTGTACCCAGACAGACGTCAGGTTCTACCAGGCCTTCCTCTTCAGCGATAAGGTGCAGAAAGTAAGTCTCTCTACCTCTCACAGTACCACTGTGCTGCCTACAACTGTCTGGTGGCCATCGTGTCCTGTACCCAGACAGACGTCAGGTTCTACCAGGCCTTCCTCTTCAGCGATAAGGTGCAGAAAGTAAGTCTATCATACTGTCACAGTACCACTGTGCTGCCTACAACTGTCTAGTGGCCATTGTGTCCTGTACCCAGACAGACGTCAGGTTCTATCAGGCCTTCCTCTTCAGCGATAAGGTGCAGAAGGTAAGTCTCTCTACCTCTCACAGTACCACTGTGCTGCCTACAACTGTCTGGTAGCCATCGTGTCCTGTACCCAGACAGACGTCAGGTTCTACCAGGCCTTCCTCTTCAGTGATAAGGTGCAGAAGGTAAGTCTCTCTACCTCTCACAGTACCACTGTGCTGCCTACAACTGTCTGGTGGCCATCGTGTCCTGTACCCAGACAGACGTCAGGTTCTACCAGGCCTTCCTCTTCAGTGATAAGGTGCAGAAGGTAAGTCTCTCTACCTCTCACAGTACCACTGTGCTGCCTACAACTGTCTAGTGGCCATTGTGTCCTGTACCCAGACAGACGTCAGGTTCTACCAGGCCTTCCTCTTCAGTGATAAGGTGCAGAAGGTAAGTCTCTCTACCTCTCACAGTACCACTGTGCTGCCTACAACTGTCTGGTAGCCATCGTGTCCTGTACCCAGACAGACGTCAGGTTCTACCAGGCCTTCCTCTTCAGTGATAAGGTGCAGAAGGTAAGTCTCTCTACCTCTCACAGTACCACTGTGCTGCCTACAACTGTCTAGTGGCCATCGTGTCCTGTACCCAGACAGACGTCAGGTTCTACCAGGCCTTCCTCTTCAGCGATAAGGTGCAGAAAGTAAGTCTCTCATACTCTACCTCTCAGCTGCAGATACAGACAAACCCCTTTTGACCACTCATATGTTTACTTTTGTGATAAGATTTTTCACTTTCCTTTAATATGCTTAAACCAATGAGGTAAATCTATCTCTCTATTAAAACAATTGTCTACACAGAAGTCCTGGCTCCACCGCTGCCCCTTGAAGAAAAGTTTTCAATTTATGTCCTTGGCTGATCAGCCAGATATGAAATAAGAGTGGTATTTGAAGGGTTTCACTAACCCCTTAGGCCACTCCAATTTATATACTTGTCTTACATGCTCAGGAGGTAGGAAATGAGCCATTTTGGAATAAAAAAAAAAGTTGAAAAATGTGACTTTTTTTATTTATTTTATTTTATTTAGAGTCTGACGACTAGGACTGGTAGCGATATGTTTCTACCAGCCTATTCTCAACTAAATAAAAATCAATCAATCTGTTAATCCCTGTTACCTGAAGGGTGGTAGGTATACCTCCTCAAGTCTGAGGCTCTACTACAGCAATGATAGCTTCCTGTAGTTGATTGAATCACACTTACAAAGAATATTCTTAAAACTTGCACTTTTTTTTTTTTTTTTTTTTGGAGTCTGACAGAAAATTTCAAAACCACTTTCGTCCGTAAGACACCAAAGATGACTTTTTTTTTCTTTTTTTTTGGAGTCTGACAGGATTTTTTTTCCAAAAAAAGCTCGTAAGACAAGTAATTAAATTGGAGTGGCCTTATATTGTTTTAAACATGTTTATGATATATTTTCAGAAATGTACTACCTTTCTTTGATCCTGGTTAAAAACAACTAAACCTGTTAGAAAACTTTTTTTCTCTTAAGATAAAGCCCTCTTCTTCAATATTGTATTTGACCCTTCAGTATATCCCCTGTTAGTGAAAGTTATAGAGGATTTCTGAAAAGAGATAATATGATGGAGTAATGGTATCATATATTTTGTACAGTTGTATTTAATTGTAGCACTTAAATCTTTTAGAAAGTGAGGTCAAACCTATAGGAAATATATCTTGAATAGTCGTTTTGCATTGTTTCACCGCTGAAAAAGTTAATTCTCTTTTACGTAAAATTCTTTTGATAGATCATTTTTAGATAATCATATTAAAAATGCTCTCTTTGAATTCCAATATTCCTGTATCTCTTACTGTAATTGCCTTCCAGGGAGAGTTCTGTTTGGATAACCTGATAGACAAAGAGAGAAAATACACATTTGAAGTGGAGATGGCTGTAAGTATGAGATCATTCTGCTCAAGATGTGTCCAAGTGGGTGACCGCTTTCTCATTTGGAATTATCAAAAAACAATTTCAACTTCCTGTTTGTAGAAGTGTAAAATAAAAATGAAATCTTAACCCAAATAGGTACCCAGAATAGTGGGGGAGCTAGGGCACCATTTTGGGCCAAATTGTGCACTTTTTGTTAAAAGGGTGAAACTTGGCAGAAGTATACTTTCATATATACTGATCAATTCTGGAAATGGATCCTCCATGCGGGACTTTGGATACACTTATTTTGGGGGGCATTTTAGAAAGCATGAGTTGTGTTTAATTATAGCATGACTTACCATACTCTTCCGATTAAGCGCACATGCCCAAATAAGCGCACAGGGCCTATTTTTCACGGTTAGAAGGGGAATGGCCAGCGCAAATGTCATGAAAAACGAAGAAGTAAGAAAAGCGAAATCACATACCTTTCCTCTTGCCGTGTCTGCAATCCAGCGCTGAATTCCGTAATTTCAGCAGTTCCTTCGCGCTCTCACTGTTCATATTCGTCGCATGCTCTTACTATTGACCAATTAACAATCTTTTCACGTGCGTGCTTGTAGCTGCAAATGTCTATGCAAACTGAACAGCGAGAGCGCAAATGTGCAATAACAGCCAATACTCTCCGATCGGCAATCATTGAGATGTGCGGTAAAACGGAAGATCGCCAATACCCCTACTTCAGAAAAATTTCCCAACCTCTACCCGCACCATGCGATTAATCAGAAGAATACGGTATTTGTTATTAAGTTCAGAAATACTAATCCATTTTTTTTATCATGAATGACTTAAATACCATTTAGGCAGATAGTTCCAAAAGTGCTTCAGTGCCAAATTATTTTATTGATTTAAGTCTCCTTTTGCAAAAATGATATTGTTTGTTTATCTAACTCAATGAGGAAGTGTTGTTTGATTTGGGAAGAATCTACCCCACTGGTGAAATGATGTTTGATTTGGGAAGTATCTACCCCTCTGGTGAAATGATGTTTGATGTCACACACCTGAGTCTCTATTAATGTCATTGCTGATTTTTTGTTTGGTTTCAGACACCTATGGCAAGAAAAAAGAAGTTTGTTTCCATCCGTAATGATCTGAGGGAGAGTCGCCTTGAAGATGGAGAGGAAGGCAGCCAATTGAGCCCCTCTGCCCACTACCTCCCCTCACAGTACCTGGCTGATAGCAGTCTCAGTGCTGAGGTCAGTCAGTACGACTTCTCAGCACGCTCTCAGGTAAGTCACAGCCCCTCTGCCCACTACCTCCCCTCACAGTACCTGACTGACAGCAGTCTCAGTGCTGAGGTCAGTCAGTACGACTTCTCAGCACGCTCTCAGGTAGGTAGCAATATACAAATATGACATCCCAGTGGGGGTAACATGATGGAATGGATATATCACGTTACCCCCGCTGGGATGACGTACTTGTTTTATTATACGGAACAAATCCCCACAGTGGTAAAATATCAAAGTTCTCGCTGACCATATCAAACCACTGCCAGTCACTGATGTGGGGGAAAAGACTGTCTGCTGTTCTGGATGAGGTCAAGGTCACAGAGGACTGATGACTCATACTTTCCCCACTAGGCATCACCTGCAGCGGGAAGGAACTTTTCATTAGAAGTCAGAGAATGTTTAACGGAGGTGTGTCATTGCCTTGTTAGCACAACAGCATGGGAAGTTGAACCACAGTTAGCTAATCACGGCTTACAATTTTCACGTGAGGTATGATAATGTAAAATGAGTCAGCTTGAGTGTATATTTATGCTAGGCCACTTCAGTATGATTTCCAATCAAAAAAATGTTGATCAATTCTCTTTTTGCTATTGATTGCACCATCAGGGCATTACAATTTCATAGTAAGTGGATGCTTTTTTGTAAAGTAAAGTCATTTACATTCATTGTACAAAGTAGGTGTTTGTATTACCTTTAGAAAATGGCATACCATAGACGGTTTGATATCAGTGACGGTCCATTTCTTTCTGTGCATTTGTGTGATAGAGATATTTACAGTCAGTATTTAAAGTATGTTCTCATTGCCCAGCCTAGAATGTGCTTTAATTTCTCTTTTGCAGATGGCATATTTGAGTTTGTTTATTATTGATGATAATCTGTTTCTTCATTCAGGCTTTCGCCAGCACCCTGGACAGGGAGAGAGAGAAGGAGAGAATCTCCAGCATCAGGAGGGAAATGGACACACAGGTAAAATTACAAATCTCTCTCTGCTAGATGAAATATAAAAAGAATATTACTATTTGAATATTTCCTAAGGGAGCAGTAACCTTGGATTGGGGGAATGTCAAACCGCAAGCTGTAGGCAAATCAAAAATCTTTAATATTCTATTTCAAGAATAGCCTGTGTCTGTCTATTGGTTTTGCTGATTTTTAACCATATTCAAATAAAGGAGGAGTCTGTGCCTCTCTACTGTTTTTACTTATTTTCCACCATGTCCTGATTCAGGGGGGGTCGGTGTCTCAGTACTGTTTTTGCTTAATATCCACCATGTTCAGATTGAGGGGGAGTCTGGCTCTCTGTACTGTTGTTTCTTATTTCCAGGAGGGTTCTGTGTCTGTGGTGGAGGACTACGTAGAGATGGAGATGGATGCCCTCAATCAGCACGAGTGCATGGCGGCCATGACAGCCCTGCTGCAGCACATGAAACGCAACAAGATAACGCCCCCCATAGAGCAGGGCACCACGCCCTCCTCCCTCCCGCCCTGGATGGACTACCTCAACAAGAAACTCACCAGCAACTCCACCCATAGGAACATCAAGCTCTTCATTGCCAAGCTCATCATTAACACAGAGGAGGTGTTCCGTCCCTACGCCAAGTTCTGGTTTGGCCCCATCGTCCAGCTGATACTGTGTGGAGACTGTGGGGACGAGGGGATACATTATATGGTGGTGGACCTGGTGGTCACCATGCTGTCCTGGGCTACAGTAGCTATTCCTGAGGTGAGTGGTTATGTGTATAGTTAAGTATATATATTTATTATCATTATGATCATTATTGTTACTATTATTGTTATTATTATTATTATTATTATTATTATTATTATTATTATTATTATTATTGTTATTATTCTATGCATATTTGATACATCACTCAGTATGTTCACATTTCAGGATAGCGTTGTTGATAGGACAATGTGCACTCGACTGCTGGAGTACCTGATGTCCCATGCTCATTACCAGACCCGCAGTGTCCTCAGGAATAACCTGGAGATGATCAAAACACTGGTAGAGTGCTGGAAAGGCAGATTTGACGTCCCAACAAGGTCAGATAACAATAGATATTTTCTATTTCTTTCTCATTTTTATGGTTACATTTTGAATGTGTTATTAAGTAAAACTATGTTAATCAAAAGCAGTTTAAAGTCATTTATGAATATTTTGCATCACTAATTTGTATGTCATTGGTTCCTGTTGGGTGAAAGAGACCTTCAGTCATGATTTTGAAATTCAGTATTTGCTTTGCATTCATGTTTTGTGTTTATTTGGTGATTTTAGGGTGATTTATGACCTGTTCAGGGATCCAGATCCTAACAGTTTGAAAAACGCCACTGGAATCCAACTTCTCGGTGTGATTCTGGCCAACAAACTTCCTCCTTACAACAGTGCAGCAGTAGTAGATAAAGAAAGGTGAGTACTTGTTGACCTGGGAGAAAGAACCAGGGACCAGAAGCCAAGAATTATCAAATAGAAATAATGATACTTCAGTTTAGGTTAAGTGGTCTCTTACTAAAGTCATTTCTGATTATAGCTCTTTTTGACTTGTCAGATTCCTTGCACAATGATGTAATTGTTTATGACTTGTCCGTTTCCCTGCCAGGTATTTCCATGGGCTGACAGGTAGTTTTAGCTATAGTCTGATTGCCATGTATGCCCCAGCAATTTCCATGGGCGACTGGTAAAGTTAGCTATCGTCTGAATGCCATGTATGCCCCAGCAGTCAAGGTGATCTGTATGATACTACCATACATACATCTAAAAGCAATCATGCATTTAGTTGGGTACCATGTTCATTTCTTAACTAGGTATTTCTGTGGCCTTGATGGTATTACCTCACATCATGCCTAAAACCTTGTTAGTTGTATGCCCCAGTGTTGGAGGTGATAGGTATAGCTTTACAATGCCTGTAACCCACATCAATCCTCAATTATTGATATGGTAAATGTTTTGTGTATTTCCTTGTTAGGTATTTCCATAGCCTGGCAGGCAAGATCAGTCACCATCTGAAGGCGGTCTTTGCCCCAGCAGCGGAGGTGGTTGGTACGGCCCTACAATACCTGTGTCCTAAAGCAGTAATATATAACTGTTCATATATGTATGTCCTTCATTATTGTTAGGTATTTCCATAGCCTGGCAGGCAACCTCAGCCACCGTTTGAAGGCGGTGTATGCCCCGGCAGCTGAGGTGGTGGGTATGGCGCTACAGTACATGGAAGAGAATGAGAAGGAGAGTGAGCAGTTCCAGGCAGAGTTCAAGGACCACGTATACAACCTGCTCAACACCGTCCAGCTCACCAAGATGGACAACTTCATCACCATCCTGCACAAGATGGCAAAACACTATCCCAGCATGGCAGACAGGTATGTCCATATTATTATACCAGCATGCAACATAATTGCATGCCCCGTTGCAAGTTGCAAGTGAATTCGGCAAAATTTGACCCTAACTTGCCCCACTCAGCAAATAATGTTTTGGGTGGAGTCCTCACAATGTAACTCACCCTGAATACATAATTATATACATTGTCATTTCTTCACTCTCAATCTTCATGATATTCATTAGTTTATTGTCATGTTCAGCTTAGGCATGAATTCTCAAGGGACCCAGGATATGAAGCAATTATATTATCCATAACTTATGGTCTATCTATTGCTTCTTGTTTTGTTACATATTACCCCTTATATAATGATAAAAGCATGGTCTCTACTCTCTCTATAACTGAGTTATGATGAGTTGGAATATAAACATAATCATTTTAGGTACATATGATTAAATCAACTTTGAATCAGAATTAAACAATATCAAATGAGGTGTAAATAGAAGAAATTTTTATGGCAATTGGATGATTTTAATTTCATTAAATAGTGAAATAAAACAATTGATTACATGGTATTTAAGACAAAATATTCAGTGCACTTTCAAATCAGCCTGTCCCAGTCGCACAATGTCAGAATTTTACATTATTACATTAAAATGTCTTTGTTTATTTTTATTTGTAAATAAGGAACTGTTCCTGTCACCAAATTACTTTTCATTTTATTTTAGATTTGTGAACAAGGTTCTGTTCCTGTTGCCAAGTCAGCATGGGGAGTATAAGACTCACTGCCTGGAGATTCTGCTCTGGCGCATCGATAAGATTGAAGATGCCTTCTTACAGTTAAAGGCAAAAGGCATTATGGATATGCTCAAACACAGGTAGGGCCAACCCATTTAATTTTTCATGGTTGGATAGGCATTGCATGTAATCTTAAGATAAAGTTTAAATATTACATTGATAAACTGTAGAATGAATCATATTTCTGATTGAGTTATTTGCCAAAATTTATTGATATAGTAAAAGCAAATTTCAATGAATGTGATAACCCACATAGGCAAAAATATTCAATATTCTAATAATAGAAAGGTGAATGAAATACAACATGAGTAGGATCAGGATTTCATATTTACTAGTATTGCTGCCATATTAGGCATACAAAAGAAAGTTAAGTGTGCGGTGTAATTCATGTGAGTGAGAAGTATTGCATAGCAGTTGCTTTAAACAGCCATTAGGTAAATAGCTTTGAATCACCCCTTACTAAAGATTATGTATCATAATGCACTTGTATTTACATATAATCTATGTCTTTAAGAGAAAAACATATTTTCAAGTTTTAGAAACACAATTGTATTATTCATTTTTTACGAAGCATTTCTTGTTATCTTTCTTAGGCATGAGGCCACCCAGCAGGTGGCGCTGTATGTAGTGAAAGGTCTCCTAGAGAAATTGACGCCTCAAGAGTTGGTCCAGCTTCTACCCTTCATAACAGCCAGTAGAGGTCAGCTGAGCGGGGCCAGCAGAGCCATTATGTACGACATCAACATGTGGATATACGACCACTACAGGTAAATCTTCACCTCTTCCTGCAATTTTATTGCTTTCTGGAAATACACAGAAAAGCTATTAATAGACTAAAATGGCCGCTCTCTGTAGCTCCATTTTTTGTGTGTTTGGATAAGTTTAAACAGCAAATGATATACTTCTTGTATGAAGGATGACAGTGGTGAGAACTTAGGTTCAGGTATAAAATACTCAAAGAAACTGTTTGGGCCTATGTTTTATTCATGGTGCAATTGTCCTTTAATGATGTCCTTTGATGACTATGTTTTAGAGAGGAAGATTCTGAGGCTGGCAATGAGATTCTTGGAATGGCTAAAGACAGTTTGCTACAGGGACTCTCTGATGACAACCTCAAGAATCGGTAAGTGTATAGTACAATTGTAGTGGTAATCAATAGAGATTGTAGAGAATTGTAATATAAATGTAAGTATTTAGCTCATTATGCAATTATGAGATTTGTATAAGCCTTATATCAGGTCTGTATTGTGTTTTTGCAACATTCTCAATTTTGTCTGACTACAAAACACTTATGCATGAATGGATTCAAAAGTTGTTGAGGGACATCACTGTAGAGTTATGACACCTTCCTTATGGAGTTTCCACTTAGTGGAGCAACTTTTATCATAAATCATTAAATATATTGATATTCGAAATATATTTTATAAGGCTTTGTTAAACCCAACAGAGACCTCAACTTTCAGTCAAATATTCATCAGCTAATTGATTATAAGATATTTCCTTATGTGTCAGACCATGTGTTTTCTCATGATATGAATGTATGTATATTTATTGACACTTCCATCGATGGTACAAATACATTGCATACTAAAACTTATTGAACATTACTGAGTGAAAAACAAACTTAATACACATAGTGCATAAATTGAATCTAACTGGTGGAGTAGAGCTCTAGAAAAGAGGAAAAACTAATGCTGGAATGGAATAAAACGAATTACTCCACTCCAGATTGACAGTGCAGAACTTCTGGAGCCACGAGACACGCCTTCCCACAGGCACCCTGGATCGCATGGTGGCCATGTTGGAAGCCATGTACTCTCCCTCCACGGAGTCGCAGTACCTGAGCTACGCCACCAACCTGCTGCTGGAGATGACCTCCAGGAGCCCCGACTACAACCGGGAGATCTTCGAGCAGCCTCTCTCTGAATGCAAGTTTCAGGTAAGCTTTTCATGTATAATTTTCTTTTTGGTCAAGGGAAAAGATCTTAGAATTTGGAAGACAGATAAGATGTGTTTTCTTCTCTGAGCTGATTGGTTAAATCACTTTATGTGCAGAATTATTTTTGGATCTCATTATTGCATTTCACAATTGTCAATGTTAGGATCAAAAATGAAAAGCCTGTATTCAAGAGTAACATGGTAACAAAAGAAATGTATGTGGCAGCCATGACATTGAATTCTAACCCACTTGAAAGTATAAAAAAAGATGAATATTTTGGCATTGTTGTCTGTAGATTTTGGAAGATAAAGAAATTGAAAGTAATCAAGATTGATTTGAATGTGGAACTTGCAAATTGCTTAAAATAAATAGTGTGTCTGGCTGTTATGTTTCAGTATCTAAATGCCAGCCATGATTGCATGATAACATTACTGTTGCCTTTTTCCATGAATATCAAGTTGTATATTTGTTTGTTTTGTATATTTTAGGAGTATTCTGTGCAGTCATCTTGGAAGCAGCGCTACATGGCGATGACTCCAATGTTTGTTGAGACACAGGCATCACAGTCACCCTCCTCCCAGTCCCTGAGTCCAGATACCTCCATGCAGGGAGTGAGGGCCACGCAGGACGTCCAGCAGTTCTCAGCTACACAGCAGCAAGATACAGGTAATAGGGCACCCTTACTTAGTTGTCCCAGCATCACTGGGTATGTGAATATACAGCCCTCAATATCTTAACTCTCAGTCCCTGAGTCCAGATACCTCCATGCAGGGAGTGAGGGCAACGCAGGACGTCCAGCAGTTCTCAGCTACACAGCAGCAAGACACAGGTAACAAGGCACCCTTACTTAGTTGTCCCAGCATCACAAGGTATGTGAATATACAGCCCTCAATATCTCAACTACCAGTCCCTGAGTCCAGATACCTCCATGCAGGGAGTGAGGGCCACGCAGGACGTCCAGCAGTTCTCAGCTACACAGCAGCAAGATACAGGTAATAGGGCACCCTTACTTAGTTATTCTAGCATCACTAGGTATGTGAATATACAGCCCTCAATATCTCAACTACCAGTCCCTGAGTCCAGATACCTCCATGCAGGGAGTGAGGGCCACGCAGGACGTCCAGCAGTTCTCAGCTACACAGCAGCAAGACACAGGTAACAAGGCACCCTTACTTAGTTGTCCCAGCATCACAAGGTATGTGAATATACAGCCCTCAATATCTTAACTCTCAGTCCCTGAGTCCAGATACCTCCATGCAGGGAGTGAGGGCCACGCAGGACGTCCAGCAGTTCTCAGCTACACAGCAGCAAGATACAGGTAATAGGGCACCCTTACTTAGTTATCCT
Source organism: Maea johnstoni (assembly GCA_963942565.1). NCBI lineage: Eukaryota > Metazoa > Annelida > Polychaeta > Spionida > Magelonidae > Maea > Maea johnstoni. The sequence continues at coordinate 16,864,408 of OZ012685.1, read as the reverse complement.
AGTATCACTTGGTATGTGAATATACAAGGTTTTCCCGTAATATTTTAACTCCAAGTCTCTGAGTCCAGACATTTTCATACAGGTAGTGAGGCCAAGCTACACTGCAGAATGGATCTTGAGGTATCGGCATTATACAAATAGATTTCATTGTGATATAATGTGGTTTCTTACTTGATGATTCCATTTCTCCAAAAATGGCAAAACCTACAGTTTTCAAAGGTGATAAGAGCCACATTTATGCACTTTCCTTTACTTATAATCTACAACAATGTTAAGACTCCACTGCAAGCTTACATTATTGTGTGTGTTTTTACTTGATGATTCTATTTCTCCAAAAATGGCAAAACCTACAGTTTTCAAAGGTGAAGAGCCACATTTATGCACTTTCCTTTACTTATAATCTACAACAATGCCAAGACTCCACTGTAAGCTTACATTATTGCATGTTCCTGCTCTCTGTGTGTTTGTGTAGGTGCAGGCAATAAGGCGCCCTTCAACTGGCTCACCCAGAGCAGCATGGATACATATGCCGACTACGGCAGCCTCAGCTTGGCCTCTCAGTCTGCGGCATCCTCGCAATCGGCTCTCCTCTTCACGGTCGGCACGGGACCCGCCAAGCCAGCACGCAGGAAACTCAAACCTGCAGGGCCCGGGTTTGGTCAAGGTCACCTCAAGGTCACAAAGGATGCTGTGGATGGTGGGGAGGAGTCCAGTCAAGGCAGTGAGATCCTGCGCCTCAAGCGCCGCTTTCTCAAAGAGAACGAGCAATCAAGGGTTTTCTTTATGAGGAGGGCGATGAGACAACAAAAAAGGAGAGAGGTAACCATTGTTTTTTAAACAATTTTACCTCTATTAGGGCTGTCCCCATGGCCGAGGGATCTAATGTGGTGCCCACAATGTCTCAACACTTATGAAGGTTGTGGGTTCCATTTCCATTTAAGGGAACATTAGTTGGCATCAGTTTTTTTTATTACTGCATTATTTTGTTTTGGAGAACAAAATAGTCAAGTGACCTGACCCCTTTTACTGTTGTACGATTCTTTGGAAATGTTATTATTCACTTATGGTTAACCAATCTACAGAGCAGCTAAAACCTGTGTGACAGTTTTGGAAATCTTATACTAACAAAAGCATTTTCTGGAAAACATTTGAAGGAGAACTATTAATCAGAAGCCAAACAACAACTCTCCTTCAACTTTTGAAGTTTTGCTTTCGTATCAAGTTTTTCTTTATAAGTATGAGAGTAGAATATGATACTTAGTGGAGGAACTCTTAATGTGAATTTCTGCATTATAGTGGTGGGGACTGGCTAGTATTATTTTTCACATGCAGGGCCAGGTTGCACTACCGTAAATTCTCAGAAATCTCGGCCGCCCTAGGAAACTCGGCCACTATAATTAATCTACCAAATAATTACTGGGGAAATTCGGCCACCCCCGATTCATCCAAGGACACATTTCACCAAAAGTCGGCCACCAAGTAAATTTCATTGATATAAGAAAAAAAATAGATTTCCAAAGTTTGCGATTGATTTTGATTAAAAACGATCGTTTCTAGTGCCACTATCCGCCAAAACACGATCGTAGCCGAACCGGATGTATGTAGCGTATTTCTGCTTGGCTCAGGCAGGCACGGGGGCGTTTCTTGATTGACAGTATTGAAGAGATTGCACTTTGCTCGCTCAGCCAGTCAGGGTAGCCCCCTGGCTGTCAATCACACACGTGCGAGGCATGTCTTGAACATATGAAACTGACGATAAATACGCCATAGCACCTTCTAGCATTCTTGTTTTGGTAAATCCATGGAATTATATGCTTTTCTGGGGCCCTCAATCCATCTGATTATACATGTACATGTACATCGCCAATTCAGCCGACGCATGGCGTCATGTAGTTAGCAACCGATTCACCAATATGTACATTGTTCCTGCCATGTGCCTATAGCTTGGCCGGTATATGCCGGCGCATGTCAATCGTTTGCCGTATGTGCGAACTAGCATAGGTAGCCATTTTAAGTCTGAATTGTAAACAAGTATAAATTCAATGCGTTATTGGCGTGCGGCACAAAGAATAAACAAGTAAACAACATATAAGGTAGGCAAATTCCTTTATTAGTATATATAACAGAGGAATGACAAGTCAGGTAGGTGGACAATAAGGATTTTGTGGGGCAAAATTGTGTTCTTTTGTACGAAGTAAGCAATCGATTTTCCATCTAGCTTCCGTTTCAATTGAGGATGTCGGTGAATTTCGGCCACGGTGTCTAAGCTTTGCAAAATTCCGCCCACCATCAGCCAACGAAAATTGTAATTAATAAAAAGTGTCCGATATTTGCGAGAATTTACGGTAATGGGACAGGCCTAAGGCTAAAATTGATTGTCTACGACAATTATTTCTATTGTTGTAGATAATGAAATATGAAGTCTGAAGCCCTTTGGTGCAACTGGCCCCAAATGTCTTACCTAAAAAATCATTAATAGTCTAAGTGTCATCTTGTTTTGCCAGAATTCACTTTTCTTTTGTTATTTGATGCAATTATCTTGATTTCAGGAGTACATGAAGGAGCAGAAAGTTCGGCGTGAGAGCCAGGTGACCATGTACAGGAAATATCGTGTGGGGGATCTGCCTGACATCCAGATCAAACACTCTTATATCATAGCTCCCCTACAAGCCCTGGCACAGGTGAGATAAAAAAAAGTAAAACTGATAAAAAAAGTCATTTTAGTTTTGACTTATTCATGAACTGAAGTCAACCAACGAAGTTCTGATCCGATGATTTGATATTTTGAGAATAATTTTGGAATAACAATAGTTTAAATATATTTGTATGAAAAATGTTTGTATTCAGTTTAACCTAGTGATGCCGTTGTCCGAACCAACCTGACTTTGTTTACTTTGTCCATGAGACATGAGCATGTCCTGGAGACTGCAATATAGCAGAAAAGGTGACAATAAATGGCATTCCAAATTTAAATTGATATGCCAGTCACTTATGTAGTGCTCTTTTATTCCAGAGAGATCATGCCCTGGCCAAGATGCTGTTCAGCGCCGTGTTTCAGGCAATATTCAAAGAGATAGAGAGTGTGAAGAGTGAAAGGGAGGCTGCTGAAACCATCAAAGTCATCAACACCTGCCTCAATAACATGCTACAGGATACCACGCAGTACTTTCCTCCTTTCATCGCATGTATTCTGGTGAGTTACTAAGGGAAGACATAGTTACCAATATCAGAGTTTGCAAAGTTAAATAAGAAATGGCATAAAAGTATGGAACATCTGTGAAATCTATTTTTAGATTTTATTGCACATAAGAAATGACTTTTTCCTTAACTGTTTCATGATGTATAGGTGTAAGATGATTTTCAAGAGTCCAGCATTAAGGTAATTTGATATTGACAGCATTTATCGATCTGTATTACTGTTGCTGAGACAAAGATAAAGGCAACATCTACTCATATCACAGAATGAGCAAAAGGCTTATAAGGAGTTTTTTCAATGTCAAAAACCTTAATAGTTTGATTCAAGACGAGAATGACCAATAATAATATATCTCTACTAGCAAGTTTGTCCTATCATATGTTTGTGTTTTAAGGATATTGCTCAGCATCTGCCCATGAAGATCAGGATGGACCCAGGTGAAGTCAGCTCAGCATGTATCACAACCATGCAGCAGCCTTTGGGTGAGTTCACGTGCTTAAAGGACTGGGGGTGCGCTGGTATAATAATAATAATAATATCAGTAAGAATGATAATGATAATAAGAATGATAATGATAATAAGAATCTTTATTTCAAGAGGGTAACACAGTCAAAGAGTGCATTGATCTTCCCTGTGGCCCTCAGTATAAAACATCATTATGGTACCCCAGCCCTCGGGTCACAGGGTTACAAAAAATTCTTTACATACTGTTCATTTAAATAAAGATTTGTAATCAGAAACTGGTGCATGTGTTGAAGATTTTTGAGTGCATCCCATATCTAAGCTTGGCCAGTGTTCCACTAATTGGACATCAGGTGGCACTTAGATCTTTAAGTGTGAATTGCCTGAAAAGCTCATGACTCTTAAGAGACTATGACCATCTAATCCCGGATAATTTATTGTCTATGGTTTCAGGTATTGTGGTTCTTGAGGATCAGTTGATCTACCATGCTGACGATGCACAGCCGCGGGCCAAGAAACAGCGTGGCATGCCAGGCTCAGGAATCAACGTCTCACTGGATACCAAAACATGGCTGGAACTAGCCAGGTAAGTGCTTCTCAGGGTCAATCAGGTATCAGACTGTCTTCAGACATTCTCTATTATATTTTGGCTGATACCACCAACCTTAGCACCAATATTATCCACCTTGGAGGACTTGAACAAATAACAAAATAACAAAAGGTACATCTCATGCACACAAAAGCAAAAACAACCTGTAGACTAAAAGACAACCTGTAACAAAGGAATACCAAGCTGGTCTGGTCAGCATAGGTTTTCTTAGTAAGACTAGGGTTTGGAGCTCCTAATATTAAAACACAGTAATAATTTGTTTGACTGTACCACATTGGATATGTGCTCACTTTGGTTCTCCTTAGGTTAGGTGAATCACACTTCCTGCTTTCCTGAATTGAAGAGCAGAGCATACACAGAGTAGGCTACAAGGGCTGGATGCTGGTCTTGATCTGGTGATCTCTTGAGTAGATGCCGCCTGCTCTGCTTATACTGCAAATGAGAGGCTAATCAGTCTGCGTTTTGCTTACATACCTGTACTGGGAGCGTGTCTCTCAAACTAACCTGACCACCAGATACAGGGGAGTGCTCTATAGTCTTCTTATTACATATACTAGAATTTACAATACCAGGTCAGCTTTAATGGCATGGTCTAGATATCAAACCTTAATATTCCACTTCTTTCTTTTTTCAGGCTTTATAAGTCTATAGGTGACTTTGATGTTCTACAAGGTATCTTCAGTGGCCTTCATATCAAACCTTGATGTTCCACATTTTTCTTCTTTTTTTCAGGCTTTATAAGTCGATAGGTGACTTTGATGTCCTGCAAGGTATCTTTAGTGGTAAGCTGAACACCAAGGAGCTGACCAAGAGGGCCCTGGAGGCAGAGGCCAGGTGTGATTACCAGGCCGCTCGAAAACTATACCAAGAGGTAACTACTAACACATCTTTTCTGGAAATAAGCTGGCAAATTCGTGTAGGGAATATACCTGGTATTTACAAAAAAATATTTACAAACAATCTTTCCTGTAAATAAGCTTTCACATTCTTGAAGGGAATACATGGTATTTATAAAAACAATTGAAAAAATTGAATAAAAAGGTTTAAGACTGAACCTCTTTTTTGTTATCCAACCACAAACTGAACATTTATTTTTATTGACCTATTTGATAGTGGATTCATTCGTAAATATTTGATGAAAAATTGTTGCTCATAATCCAATCTAAAGTACTCCCTCAAATATGTTATTTATTCAACCCTTATTTCAAAAATTATAACCACAAATAGCATAGATCCAAAGAACACTTGATATCAAAGCATTATAATAGGCTAACTTATGTTGATACCTTCTCTTACCTTTTCTTGTCAGGCCCTGAACTGCAGCAGCTGGCCTGACGGTGACCCTGAGCAGTCAGAGCAGGACCTGTGGGATGATGCAGTTTTACAGGTATGAACATCACTTATTAGTTGGGGATACAGAAGGGGTTAAACTAATGATAGGACAAAATTATTTAAAGTTTGTTTAAGTCAAAAGGTACAGTCACCATTTGATATTTTAGAAATATTTCTCTCTGCTTTTTAAATAACATCAGAGAAAATATAAAGACGTTCCAAAAAGAAGAAAGAAAAAAAATGATAAACAAAAACATTTTCAGAGCTTGTGTATGTAAATAGGATATGATGTGGTAGTAAACAGGTTAAGAGTATCTTTGTGTTTTTTTCTATTTTAGTGTTACTCCCACCTGACTGATTGGTCCAGTCTGTCTGAGTGGTCTGTGCAAGCCGTGGATGACACGACTCCACCAGACCTGAATAAGATATGGGAGGATGCCTTCTATCAGGTAAGCACGAGCTGGCCTCCTAGCTGTATACTTTAGTAGCACTATCTCTACTCCATGGAAGGAGGTAAAGTGTGAGCCAATTGAAAGCAGTATATTATATCTGCATCTATATATCTGTATCTTACTTATATTTTTGGAGCGCAACCTCTACTCTATAATGGGAGGTAAATCCGAGCCAATCCGAAGCTATATGATATATGTATATCTCTGTTTTCTTCCTACTACTTTAAGAGCACTCACTCCATTCCTCCGATTAAGCGCACAGACCCCAAATAAGCACACCACCCCCCTTTTTCTGAAAAAAAGTTGGAAGGAGCAAGCCAGCATACATTATTTTCTGGCCTTCTGAAACTCCCCCAACCTCCCACATGCTATCAATCCTTGGCCCACCAATGCTTTGGCATAACAAAAGACAAAAGAGCGCTTTCAAGCTCATAGCGTTCATTCTCGCAGTGGCGGTGGGGTGTGGCTAATAAGAAGATTGCCAATACTCCTTCTGGCAAATCTTTTTCTAACCTGTTACCCGCACATGTGCTTATTTGGAGGAATACGGTACCTACTATTAGTGATATGAAGGGAATTGTGAGCCAATTTCAATCAGTATGATAGATGTGTAATATATGTGTGTCTATTTGGTGTTCTTACTTGTCTCTCAGGAGCGCTATTTGCCGTTTGTTATGGAGAGTAAGCTGAAGCTTGTTCTGGACGGAGATACAGAACAGCAGCCATTCATAGACTTCATCAGCCAGGCGCTCACAGATAACAACAAAAAGGCTCTGTTAGAGGTAAGCTACCTTTAAGGAATACAACAATAAAATTCTGCAACAAATTATATTGTTGAACTTAACAGAAGTTATTGTTGCTCAAATATTTTGGTGTTCAATGTGCGACCCTAAAATATGTATATTTCATCATGTGTATATTCTAAGCCTGAGCCAAGAGAAGGGCATTAGCAAAATCTCATTTTGTTTCTGATCTGTACACTACATGAAGTATGTGTGTGTTAGATAGTAGCCGAGAAGTTAGATTCAATGACTGTTTTAATATCAATTGAATATGAGCATTTTTCACTTTTGGAAATGAATTTTTTATTAACCATCCTATGTGTGTGGGACCTATGAAAATAAATTGTTGCACAATATGTGAATCACTCATGAGTGGAACCTTTCTTTCTAGGATCGCTACTGTGAGACGTTGTCCCTGCTGTACCTCTGGCAGCATGACTATGACCGCGCCCGCTACTACGTCAACAAGGCAATGGAAAACTTCATGAGGGTGAGTGGTCATCTGTGAAACACATGTCTCTTGGGAAGAAAATGTAGTAATTCAGTTATCATGGATTTGTTGTGATGTGTGTGTGTTTGTGTGTGTGTGTGTGTCTGTGTGTGTGTGTGTCTGTGTGTGTGTGTGTGTGTTTTAATGACTGTGTTCCATTTAAAGTACATTTGAATCAAGTTCACTTCTATGTTTATAATTTGTCCTTGTAAGTGCAAAAATGTGTTTTGATAATGCAAGATCCTACAAATGATCACCAATTTAGAACTTTGGCAATGAAAATTTGCTGAAATGTTATCTATCAAAATCCATCATAGCATTATCGACTGATTATGTTCTCTACTTAGGGGATGATATTGCACTTTTTCCTTTGCAGGAGTGGTCTAGTATTGACCTACTTATGGCTTACACCAGAAATGTGAAGCTTCAAACTCTGCAAAAACTCAATGAACTACAGGAATTCTTGGAGTTTGTCAACCAAGAAAGTGAGTGTCCTCCTAAATGTAATTTTGAGGTTAAACACATAGAATTGTTGTCTTATGAACCTTATGTTTGAAGACTCTTGAAATATACTCATAGTTTGGGAACATATATATATATATATCATTTGGGAATGTTTCATCATAAGGAATTTGTGAATTGGTATAACTTAGAATTTAATTTTGTATGTTTGGCATATTCCTAAGAATGTTTACCTTTTTAAGGCTGTGATGCTGGTGACACACTCAAAATAAGACAACTCCTAGTTTAGCACTCCTGTACCCTTTCTAACAATAGTTATCCAATCCCTGAGGTCTTGGTGTTTCAAATATAAGTTATCTTTAACTTACCTGCTTGAGCTGACGTCAATATAAGTACAGTTTCAATTTTACAGTGTTTTACCTCAAATGAGGTTTTCTTGATCAATAAAGATTCATTTGATTTATAAATACCATATATGTCTGCTAAATATACTAAGCTAGGGCAACTGAAAGGCAAATTTGGAGTTCCTGCAAGAGAATACCTTACAGGATGCGATTTTGGTGGAAATTTTACTTAGGAAAGTAGGTCACCATGTCTGACCATTGTGTCAACATGTCTGACCATCGTGACCTACTTTCTTAAGTAAAAGTTTCCACCAAAATCGCATGCTGTAAGGTATTCTCTTGCAGGAACTCCAAATTTGCCTTTCAGTTGCCCTAGCTTAGTATATTTCGCAGACATGTATGGTATTTATAAATAAAATGAACCTTTATTGATCAAGAAAACCTCATTTGAGGTAAAACACTGTAAAATTGAAACTGTACTTGTATTGAGGTCAGCTCAAGCAGGTAAGTTAAAGAAAACTTATATTTGAAACACCAAGACCTCAGGGATTGGATAACTATTGTTAGAAAGGGTACAGGAGTGCTAAACTAGGAGTTGTCTTATTTTGAGTGTGTCACCAGCATCACAGCCTTAAGGGCATCTCAAGGTTTGCTGAAGCTGAAGTTGCTTTATGGACTTTGGCCTATATGTTATGAACTTGCAGCTTTTTCTGGATGGTAGACTTATAAAACAAGATCAATATTTCCATTAAAGATGAGAGGGCTTCCTTCTTATTCATAGAGTATGGAAGGATATTTTTATCATAAATTAATTACACACATGTTTTATTTCTTTTTTCATCCTGGGACTCCACTTGAAATGTAAAAATAGGAAAAATAAAATTAGAAAAAAAAATCTTGCAGATATGTTTGAAAATCAGATTACTTAGATAACACAGGATCATTTTGTAAATCGTTCATACCTAGACAGTAACCTGCGTACGTTTAAAAAAGGAAAATATTATATCATTAGCTGCATAAAAGTTTTCAACTTCTTAAGGTGTTAATCTTATAAAGTTTTGCATGATGGCAGTTTCCACTATACTCTTGAAGTAACTAGGTAGACGTTTTAAATACAGTCAAGAAATGTTTATGTATACATACATGTATTTGTTTCCTCAGGTAATTTTGAAGGTTTAGGCCCTGCATCACGCCTAGTGAATAAATGGATGGTGCGGTCCCCTGACCCAGTGCTTGATCCCTGCCATGTCTGGGATGATATTGTTACCAACAGGTAAATACGCACACAAATCCTGATTCCATACATCAAATAGGGAAGCATTGTGATATTGGTCATTGCAAAATTGTCAAGCACAGTTTTCTTTCACCCCTCTCAAGAAAATCATCTAGTAAATAAGATTTAAATTTTCAATTAATTATTCTTGTGCAGGTGTCCTGAACAACCAATGAAAAAGATGTATGCATTGAACACTCACAATGGGGTGTTTAACCAAACCGTTCCAATAGCACCCAAATGAGTCATGACTATTTTCATGATAGATTTTTAACCAAAGAATTGTTCGCTTGATCAAAACTCAACCAACAACTTTGCTTCAAATATTTAAAAAATAATTTACTGGGTTCCAAAAGTGCCATCGATTCCAATGAAAGTTGTCAAGGAGATCTTTAGATATGAATGAATTGGAAAATTTACCTGCCAGGTGCCCAAAAACTGACGTTCCACAAAATTAGAAAGGCTGTTGGTGGAGAAATTGAAAAAACGTTTAATGTCTACATGTTATCAATTTATGGAAACGTAATATACTATTAGTTAACTTTCGTTCAACAAGATTTTGTAGTCCTGGAAGGTTTGTAATATATGCAATTACAATTGTTTGTTTAACTTTTGCAGGTGTGTCTATATGGACCTTATCCAGAACAGGATAGAGAAGAGGAGGATAGATGAGGAGGACGAGGAGGAGGATCAGTGGAGCAGACAGAAGATTTTACTGCGACTGGCTCAGGCGGAGAGTGCTAGTCTTCAGGATAACTACTCCCTTTCTCTCAAACTTCTTGGTGCCACAAAACCGGTAGGTCTTCATACACCATGCAGAGGCACTTCAGAGAGCTGAATTTGGAATTTCGTTTTTCGTCTCTTTTTCTACCATATTTCGGCGAAGTCGTAACTAGCCAGATATAACTGGTGCAGGAAACCAGACTACCTGGAAAAAACCACCGCCTAACCTCGAGTCACTGGCAACTTTCTAACATGCCCCGAGTGGGATTCGAACCCGGACAGTGGTGAAAGACAACTAGCAGTCAGTGGCAACACCTTAGACCACATGGCCATCAGGGCAGCTGAACATCCACAAGAAAGGGAATTGAAAATGGCATTGTACCAAATAGTAGAATTAGTGGAACCCGGAATAACTTTCCTTCTCTTCACGAACAATCCCAAGGGGTCTTTCATTTGCAAGGGCAGCATAGACAGCCCTCCACGATACCGCACATTTGTATAGTGATCTGTACATATGCATAGATGGGGATGCAGCAAAAGACTCATACTTGTATGAATCTGCTTGAGAGCAAGGCATCAATTTGGGGATTGGCACTTAAAAAAGATTTCACAATAGATAAAATATTAATATTTCCTTAATGATGCAGCATCTTAACGATATTTTAAACAATACTTTATGCCTCCCAGAAATCTGATTTTGTTCAGGGATCTACTGGCGGCCTACTGTTGCAGTTCATCCATTGTTATGTTACATTGTATTTTCTTTCTATCATTGCAGGTGGTTAAGACAGGATCTGATGGCAGCCTACTGTTCATTGTTATTTTGTATTGTAATTTCTCTCTATTGTTGTAGGTGGTTAAGGCAGGATCTGATGGCGGCCTACTATTGCGGTTCATCCATTGTTATTTTGTATTGTAATTTCTCTCTATTGTTGTAGGTGGTTAAGGCAGGATCTGATGGCGGCCTACTCTTGCGGTTCATCCATTGTTATACTGGTGTTCATCACAGAAAGGTGCAGTTTCAGCCTCAGAACAGTGCTTCGAAAATCACCAGCTTACGCAGTATGCTCGACACTATGGGTCAGTTATATATACAGTTAACAATGAAAATTATCTGCATCATCATTATTCTCATATAATCTAGTACAGTAGAGGAATTTGTTCTAAGGGTCTATTTTCATTCATATTGAAAGTCACATTTTTATTTTAAGACTTAAAGTTTTTGAATGAGTTTGATATATGTATATAGTGGCTACATTTGAACCTGGCCGCTGAAAATCCCGCCCCTCTTATTCTTCCCCTGAATTTTGACTATATCCATAAATTAAACCAATAAGCCACCATAACAGCCAAACATTCTGATTGATTAGTTTAATTTTCTTGGATGACAAGACAAGCCTCATTATGAAGCCCTGTGATGTTGTATTGTTGGTTGCCTTGTAGAGAAGCACTGTAGTAACCGGGTGCTGGTGGAGCAGCCAGATCTTGCCTCTCAGCATAACATACTGAGAAGCACCTCCTGCAGACTGCTCTATGACTGCGTCTACCCGGAGCAGCTGGATCAATTGGACGACAATGTAGTACAGGCCTTGATGGCCACCTCCAACTGCAAAAAAAGAGATAAGGATGAGGTAATTTTGTCATTTAGTTAACCCTTCCAATGCTGGGGCTACTTTTTTTCAAAGCAAAAGGATGCAAAGATTTTTGAAAACCATCCAAAACCTGTCCTGTTGGTATTTATAGGATAGCTCTCTCTGAGTACTCTCAGATGAGTACCCATGTGTTAGGGTTTCTGTCATTTTTTTAGATTTTTTGCATCATTTTGTATTGGCCAAATTACCCATCAGCATCATAAGAGTTAACATTCACATCTTATTCTTATTTTTGATATTTTTGATGAGGTATTGTCTTGGCTTTTTTACAATACAAGTTTTCCTACAATCTATAAATGAAAAGGTTTGCATGACAAACATGCCCAGAAAGTTGATAATATCTTTATTCAACAAAAGTTTCTAGGTACCATTGAAATACCTGTATGCTACTTTGGGGGATCATTCTGCTATGCAGATAGTACATTTGGTTTGATAGATATTTCTATCAGATGTTTACCATGATTATTGAAAAGGAATACAAGTGGGTAAAAATCAACAAATATCATTGATAGATATTCTTTTATTGCATATGTCTTTTTTGTGCATTTTTTTCAGATCCTGAGTTGTTTAATTGAGAAGGGCTACCAGTGGGCACTGCAGGCCAGTTTGAAATGTGGAAAGGAAGGGCCGGCCAAGGCTCACATGGCCCTTGTAGCCTATTGTGACAAGTTTCTCAGGATAAAGGAGGATGGTAAGATATCTGTGCTCTACTGTGAGTGCTGTGCTCTATCATCAAAATAGAAAACCACTACATGTGTAAAAGGATAAATCTACTATTGCCTATAGCACTCAAAAACGTCTTGACTATTTTGGTTATATTTCGATGACCAGGGCATACTTCATGGCATATAAAAGGTGATCTTCAGGCAAGAATAGGAGGAAGGTTTCGTAATATCATTATTATTGTTATAAATTATTGTTATCATATTATTATTATTATTATTATTATTATTATTATTATTATTATTATTATTATCATTATTATTATTATTATTATTATTATTATTGTACCGTAGATGACGACTGTACACTTAGTTGGACATCTGAGTCCTGCTTCCCTGACATGCTGGTGAGGTTTTGGGAGAAGGAAGGTTTTGTAATATCATTATCATTATTGTATCATAGATGATGACTGTACACTGAGTTGGACATCGGAGTCCTGCTTCCCTGACATGCTGGTGAGGTCGTTGCTGAAAGCCATGAGACTGAATTGCCAGGAGGCCAGGAAGAGATTCCCTCGCCTTCTGCAAATCGTAGAGTACCATCCAAAAACCACCGACACATTCATTGAAGAGGTACGCTCAATTTATAATAGACGCCGCCCATTTTAAAAACATCCATACACAGATTTTCCTCTGAGGAGAGTTGGCTGGAAATAGTGATACTTTTGGAAATAGTTTTGGGACATAAGCAAATATTCTGAAATATTTAAAGGGGAGTTGATGTTTAGTTCTTTGATTATCATTTTTCTCTTATTATTTATCAAAAGATTCCTTGATGGAAAAAATATCTCTAATATTGTGAGTCCTTAGTGTTGGGGACTACTGTTTTGTGAAATTGTTTAGATGTGGCTGTGAATAGCTTACAACTGGCTTGAATAAAATAATCCATTCATGCCTATAGCAGCCCAAACCACCCGATTAAGTTTAGTAATATCTCTCTAACAAAAGCTATATTTAGAAAATATTTCAAGAAGAATTGTTTAACAGAACTCTATTTACAACTCTCTTTCATATATTTTGCAAATTTATGCACAGTCCAAATTTACTTTCAAAACATTGAATGATCCAGATGACACTGGTCAGGTAGATCACCACATACATGTTTTTAGTTAGGTTTGATTTCTGTATTGCTATTTCTAACAGGCTGAGCAGGTGCCTTGCTGGATGTTCCTGAGTTGGATGGGGCAGATGATGGCCCTGGTGGACAAACCCGAGTCTCGCTCTGTGCAGAACCTGCTCTTCCGTCTAGCGGAAACCTACCCCCAGGCACTCATATACCCATATAAGGTCAGCAGAGAGAGTTTCACCTTCACAAACGACACACTCGGGAAAAGAAGCAAAGAGATTGTGAAACGGTAAAGAAAAATCATTTATTTACAACCTCACTTGAATTTCAATGTCATTGAAACAAACATTTTTAGTTGTGTAGTTTCAGGAAAGTTGTGATAATTGTTAGAATGTCTTTGAACCTTGATTTATAATCTTTTTCAATAGCGAAAGAGTGAGCAGTCAAACTTGCATGAAAGATCATCACCAATTTTGCATGTATCAATTATACATTCCCAAATCTCTGTTAGTGAAGACCACCTGACTACTTTTGACTTGTTTCACCTGAGGTCTCTCAGAGGAGGCTTAATTACCACACAGGCTTATAATTATACATACTCATTAAGTCCATGGACTATATATGTTCTTGCATGTGTCCTACATATATAATAGGAGATAAGCCAGAGGTGCTTGATTATTGAAAGGTTGTCATTGATTTTCTTTTGATTTCATTTTTCTTGTGGGCTGGGTATTGTTTATTTTCAGTCTACATAGTGAATAGCCTTGTGAAAAAAAATCTTCTATTTTATCATTTAATTTTGAATCCATTTTCAAGGTTCGATACGAAATACCTTGTATAATAAATTTAAAATATGCCATTTACCAATATGATTAACTCATGAAAGTGTATAAAATGTGTCTAATAACAAAAGGAAAGACATGAGTGTTTGCAGTGTATTTTTCAGATTGTGGTATTTGATGTGCCATTTTACTTCATTCAGATGTCAAGGCTTAATAACTGAGAATTTTTTGGATGTATTTTCAAATTTTACAGACTGGATAATATCCTGTCGGCAGTCCCCCTGGTGGAAAAACTTGTAAACAAACTTGTTCTTGCTCTGGAACAGCTCGGTCAAATACCAGCCCTCCTCGATGTAAGTCTTCTTTACTAGTTGCCTAAAGGAGAAAAAGATATATTTATTACGATTTATTTATTACTATTTTTTGATTTTTTTTTAGAATCTTTTATTATTTTCTTATACTGAATTGAAGTGAATGTGCTTGTACATATTGCTGCTATATGCAAGATGTCTCTGTATTCAAAGCACTGAGAAAATCATTGGAAACTTCACAAGGATAGTTTTTAATAACAAATCAATAAATGGGAACTGTTTTTCTTACTTAGTAATTAGATATGAAAGGATATTTTATTTTTAAAAGAATTAAGTTTTGTTTGTTGAAACCTGTAAGAAATTGTAAAAAATAACAAGTATTGATACTGGGGAAATTTATGTTTTATTTGTAGTTAATATCTGGTTTTCAGTTAAGTGTTCCAAAGGAGGTATCCACTACTTCAGTTATAGTATTTGGGCATTGTTGATGACCAGAAGTCCTATGGTCAATATGAGTTTAACTTAATTGCACAATTATGTATGATGCAGTTTTTGACTTGCTTAAAAAAGACATTGCATATAATGTAAGTAAGCCACTGATTACATTGATAGTGCCCTGAAAATGGGTATCAGCAGCTTTCTTTTAGAAACTTATTAATTTGTTCTTTGCCATTGCTGTATTTTCAGGACTGAATATGGGTCTCAGCTGCTTTCTCTTAGAAACTCATTTATTCCCTCTTGGCCATTGTTGCTGTATTTTCAGGACTGGGGCAATGATATGAAGAGAGTTCTACAGAAGAAGCCAAGAAACAAGGATGCCGTAGTGAAATGCTACACGGAGATGTACAGCGATCTGATGGACCACAAGGGCAGCGGCCGCGGAGGACAGACCGCATCACAGGATCTCTATGACGACACACAGGACTCACAGGTCACCATGGGCAACTATAGGAGAAGATATGCCCAGGTATATATTTAACCCTTATTCTAGTGGTGGCTAATTTGGCCATTACAAAATGGTGCAAAATTTTTTTGGAAAAATGACTGAAACCCTGGTACTCATCTGAGAGTACTCTGCAGAAGCTATCCAATGAATACCAACATGACAAGGTTTAGATGGTTTTCAAAAATCTTTGCGCCCTTGTGCTTTGGACGAAGGTAGCCTCATTATTGAAAGGGTTAACCCTTTCATGGCCCAAGATCTACTTGAAGAGTGTTGTCTGGACCTATTTACCTTAGAAAATAATGTTGGAATGAAGTGTTAATTTAATATAACTATTTGAAGGAGAGTTGTAGATAGAGTTTCAATAAATAACTTTGCTTCAAATATGTTATAAATTTAGCTTTTATTAGAGAGATATCCCAAAAATAGTAAGGTGATTTTGGATGCTATAGGTATGAATGGGTTGAGTCCCTTCTGATGTTGTCATCTGTATACTTATGAATAATAAATTAGGAAAAAACATGAATTAGGAAGAAATTTGAAGAAGACTTTCTTTAGAAAAAATCTTATGAACATTCTCCTTCAGATGTTTTTCACGATATGATTTAGTCAGAGAGATATCCCCCAATCGTTGGCTTAGCAATAAATGTTTGTGTAGTGCTCATGGTGTCGGATCTGTTATGTTGAAGGTCCATTCATGATTGCTTAAAAGGGAAGATTCAATGAATTGCTCTTAATGTTAGCTCATAAATTATTTTTATATTCAAAGCCTTAGTATAGAGCCTAGTGGTACTAGATGCAGGTTGTCAATAGTTGTACTTGTATTGCTATTTTAAGAGCATACAGTATTAAAATGTTTTGATTATTGCTGAAATAGGTATTTTATATTTGTCCTGTTTTACTATGGAAACTGCTTACTGAAGAAATATATCTACTCTTTTTATTCCAGCAATTTGCCAAGGACATGGACAAAGACTTTGGAAAAGATGGAAGTATTTTGGCTAGTATGACTACTGAGGTAGGTTATCATTTTATTCAGAGAAGATTAATGGTATTAAGAACTTAATATATTGCCACTTTTCCTGCCACGTCTTGGTCAATTGTGATTAGCTTGTTATTGATGATGGAGGAAACTGAGTCTCCATTTGAGACTGCTGTTTGACACAATAGAAACATAAAGGTAGATAGATAACATTATGTGAATGGCATGCTTATTACACCATTAAAATTTCCACTCTTGAAGAAAAGGGTGCAATGGAATAGAATTCCGATTTGTAGGTCTAAATTCAAATATTCACCTGGTGGTAGTAATCCCTCCTTTTTTCCTACAGCAATTTCTCAAAAAGTTTCAATTACTGAAACAAAAGCTGAATGTTACCAAAGGCCAAAGAAGCATGCATCCACCTGAGGTGCTCAAGGAATACTGCACCTGGCTGAGTGACTTCAAAGCCAGTAATTATGACAAGGAGCTAGAAATACCAGGTAAGTGCAGTTTAGAAGATATAGGTGAAGAAGATGATGTGAGAAGATACTTTATAGTTTCTTTAAGTTGTCTGAACTCTTGAAATGCTGTATTGACATTTAATTGCAATCTCTTCAGATGGAACATTCAACACATATTATATCGGTGGGGTGCTTTAGGATTATTAGATTCCAGGCAGGATTTCCGTAGGATTTTTAGATCTCCTAGATTTCCTTAGGATCTGTTTTAATGGTAAACTAATTCCCCATGAATTTAAATAGTGAATAGAATATGTGTGCTTTATTTTACCAAACAAACATTTGCTTTATTTATGATATGAGATTTCCTACAGTTTTCAGTATAAGCATGTTAGTGATAATTCAAGGGGTTACTTTGTAGGAAAAGCAGAAGTCCAATATAAGGAAAACACCATCAAATCTCATGTGGATGAGCGCAGAATACAAATCTTTGAGCATTGTATTGACCTTGGTCAAGGGCAATTGCTGAAATAAAGAGAATATATATGAATTTATTTTTCAGAAAAAGAAACTTTCCTATTTGCCAAGATTACCTGTGTACTGGTCTCAAAATATTTACCAATAAAAAGGAATAGTTGAGACCTCCTATCTGGCCTTTCTTACCATTTGTTCTGTATTTGGAAATGAAACTTGATTTGTTTAGATTTTAAAGTTATAATTTCTCTCTCTTATTAATTTCCAGGTCAATATAAAGGGGACAGGAAGCCAATGCCCGAGTACCACACAAAGATATCTAGTTTTGACCAAAAGGTAAGCAGCCTAGCATTGCTAGTCACTGTGTTCAAGACACCATAGCTTTGACATAGTCAGATGAACAGTATTTTCATGTTATGTTCTTTGTTATGACAATCACTTTGAACATATCACCAGACCTCAACCCTTATGCTGCTGGAAGCTAATTTTGCCAATACAAAATGACACATAAAACTGAAAACTGACTGAAACCCTGGCATATGGGTACTCATTTGAGAGTACTCAGTGAGAGCTATCCAATAAATACCAACATGACATGGTTTAGATAGTTTTCAAAAATCTTTGCATCCATGTGCTTTGGATGAAAGTGGCCTTAGAATTGGAAATTTAAGTAGCATAGGGAAGGCTTTGCTTCCACTATTTTTTATGCAGTGTTCAAAGAAAGTGTAAGCATTAATATAGCCAGAATAAGACTCCATTGGTGATTTTGTTATGATGGTCTGACATTATTGATATATTCAGATACACTGTTTATTGTTTTGCTGTGTACAGAGAAGTCCTGGATTTTCTCGCCCTGATGTGTTTTGTTTTGTTTTGTGTGCAGGTGAAGGTGATGAGATCGCTGCGGGTTCCTAAGCGCATCACGATCCGCGGGAACGACGAGAAGGAATACATGTTCTGGCCCTGATGTGTTTTGTTTTGTTTTGTGTGCAGGTGAAGGTGATGAGCTCGCTGCGGGTTCCTAAGCGCGTCACGATCCGCGGGAACGACGAGAAGGAATACATGTTCTGGCCCTGATGTGTTTTGTTTTGTTTTGTGTGCAGGTGAAGGTGATAAGCTCGCTGCGGGTTCCTAAACGTGTCACGATCCGCGGGAACGACGAGAAGGAATACATGTTCCTGGCCCTGATGTGTTTTGTTTTGTTTTGTGTGCAGGTGAAGGTGATGAGCTCGCTGCGGGTTCCTAAGCGCATCACGATCCGCGGGAACGACGAGAAGGAATACATGTTCTGGCCCTGATGTGTTTTGTTTTGTTTTGTGTGCAGGTGAAGGTGATGAGCTCGCTGCGGGTTCCTAAGCGCGTCACGATCCGCGAGAACGACGAGAAGGAATACATGTTCTGGCCCTGATGTGTTTTGTTTTGTTTTGTGTGCAGGTGAAGGTGATGAGCTCGCTGCGGGTTCCTAAGCGCATCACGATCCGCGGGAACGACGAGAAGGAATACATGTTTTAGCCCTGATGTGTTTTGTTTTGTTTTGTGTGCAGGTGAAGGTGATAAGCTCGCTGCGGGTTCCTAAACGTGTCACGATCCGCGGGAATGATGAGAAGGAATACATGTTCTAGCCCTGATGTGTTTTGTTTTGTTTTGTGTGCAGGTGAAGGTGATGAGCTCGCTGCGGGTTCCTAAGCGTGTCACAATCCGCGGGAACGACGAGAAGGAATACATGTTTTAGCCCTGATGTGTTTTGTTTTGTTTTGTGTGCAGGTGAAGGTGATAAGCTCGCTGCGGGTTCCTAAACGTGTCACGATCCGCGGGAACGATGAGAAGGAATACATGTTCTAGCCCTGATGTGTTTTGTTTTGTTTTGTGTGCAGGTGAAGGTGATGAGCTCGCTGCGGGTTCCTAAGCGCGTCACGATCCGCGGGAACGACGAGAAGGAATACATGTTCTGGCCCTGATGTGTTTTGTTTTGTTTTGTGTGCAGGTGAAGGTGATGAGCTCGCTGCGGGTTCCTAAACGTGTCACGATCCGCGGGAACAACGAGAAGGAATACATGTTCTGGCCCTGATGTGTTTTGTTTTGTTTTGTGTGCAGGTGAAGGTGATGAGCTCGCTGCGGGTTCCTAAGCGCATCACGATCCGCGGGAACGACGAGAAGGAATACATGTTCTAGCCCTGATGTGTTTTGTTTTGTTTTGTGTGCAGGTGAAGGTGATGAGCTCGCTGCGGGTTCCTAAGCGTGTCACGATCCGCGGGAACGATGAGAAGGAATACATGTTCTGGCCCTGATGTGTTTTGTTTTGTGTGCAGGTGAAGGTGATGAGCTCGCTGCGGGTTCCTAAGCGCGTCACGATCCGCGGGAACGACGAGAAGGAATACATGTTCCTGGCCCTGATGTGTTTTGTTTTGTTTTGTGTGCAGGTGAAGGTGATGAGCTCGCTGCGGGTTCCTAAGCGCGTCACGATCCGCGGGAACGACGAGAAGGAATACATGTTCTGGCCCTGATGTGTTTTGTTTTGTTTTGTGTGCAGGTGAAGGTGATGAGCTCGCTGCGGGTTCCTAAGCGCGTCACGATCCGCGGGAATGACGAGAAGGAATACATGTTCTGGCCCTGATGTGTTTTGTTTTGTTTTGTGTGCAGGTGAAGGTGATGAGATCGCTGCGGGTTCCTAAGCGCATCACGATCCGCGGGAACGACGAGAAGGAATACATGTTCTGGCCCTGATGTGTTTTGTTTTGTTTTGTGTGCAGGTGAAGGTGATGAGCTCGCTGCGGGTTCCTAAGCGCGTCACGATCCGCGGGAACGACGAGAAGGAATACATGTTCTAGCCCTGATGTGTTTTGTTTTGTTTTGTGTGCAGGTGAAGGTGATGAGCTCGCTGCGGGTTCCTAAGCGCATCACGATCCGCGGGAGCGACGAGAAGGAATACATGTTCTAGCCCTGATGTGTTTTGTTTTGTTTTGTGTGCAGGTGAAGGTGATGAGATCGCTGCGGGTTCCTAAACGTGTCACGATCCGCGGGAACGACGAGAAGGAATACATGTTCTGGCCCTGATGTGTTTTGTTTTGTTTTGTGTGCAGGTGAAGGTGATAAGCTCGCTGCGGGTTCCTAAACGTGTCACGATCCGCGGGAACGATGAGAAGGAATACATGTTCTAGCCCTGATGTGTTTTGTTTTGTTTTGTGTGCAGGTGAAGGTGATGAGCTCGCTGCGGGTTCCTAAGCGCGTCACGATCCGCGGGAACGACGAGAAGGAATACATGTTCTGGCCCTGATGTGTTTTGTTTTGTTTTGTGTGCAGGTGAAGGTGATGAGCTCGCTGCGGGTTCCTAAACGTGTCACGATCCGCGGGAACGACGAGAAGGAATACATGTTCTGGCCCTGATGTGTTTTGTTTTGTTTTGTGTGCAGGTGAAGGTGATGAGCTCGCTGCGGGTTCCTAAGCGCATCACGATCCGCGGGAACGACGAGAAGGAATACATGTTCTAGCCCTGATGTGTTTTGTTTTGTTTTGTGTGCAGGTGAAGGTGATGAGCTCGCTGCGGGTTCCTAAGCGTGTCACGATCCGCGGGAACGATGAGAAGGAATACATGTTCTGGCCCTGATGTGTTTTGTTTTGTGTGCAGGTGAAGGTGATGAGCTCGCTGCGGGTTCCTAAGCGCGTCACGATCCGCGGGAACGACGAGAAGGAATACATGTTCCTGGCCCTGATGTGTTTTGTTTTGTTTTGTGTGCAGGTGAAGGTGATGAGCTCGCTGCGGGTTCCTAAGCGCGTCACGATCCGCGGGAACGACGAGAAGGAATACATGTTCTGGCCCTGATGTGTTTTGTTTTGTTTTGTGTGCAGGTGAAGGTGATGAGCTCGCTGCGGGTTCCTAAGCGCGTCACGATCCGCGGGAATGACGAGAAGGAATACATGTTCTGGCCCTGATGTGTTTTGTTTTGTTTTGTGTGCAGGTGAAGGTGATGAGATCGCTGCGGGTTCCTAAGCGCATCACGATCCGCGGGAACGACGAGAAGGAATACATGTTCTGGCCCTGATGTGTTTTGTTTTGTTTTGTGTGCAGGTGAAGGTGATGAGCTCGCTGCGGGTTCCTAAGCGCGTCACGATCCGCGGGAACGACGAGAAGGAATACATGTTCTAGCCCTGATGTGTTTTGTTTTGTTTTGTGTGCAGGTGAAGGTGATGAGCTCGCTGCGGGTTCCTAAGCGCATCACGATCCGCGGGAGCGACGAGAAGGAATACATGTTCTAGCCCTGATGTGTTTTGTTTTGTTTTGTGTGCAGGTGAAGGTGATGAGATCGCTGCGGGTTCCTAAGCGCATCACGATCCGCGGGAACGACGAGAAGGAATACATGTTCTAGCCCTGATGTGTTTTGTTTTGTTTTGTGTGCAGGTGAAGGTGATAAGCTCGCTGCGGGTTCCTAAACGTGTCACGATCCGCGGGAATGACGAGAAGGAATACATGTTTTAGCCCTGATGTGTTTTGTTTTGTTTTGTGTGCAGGTGAAGGTGATGAGCTCCCTGCGTGTTCCTAAGCGCATCACGATCCGCGGGAACGACGAGAAGGAATACATGTTCTGGCCCTGATGTGTTTTGTTTTGTTTTGTGTGCAGGTGAAGGTGATAAGCTCGCTGCGGGTTCCTAAACGTGTCACGATCCGCGGGAATGACGAGAAGGAATACATGTTTTAGCCCTGATGTGTTTTGTTTTGTTTTGTGTGCAGGTGAAGGTGATGAGATCGCTGCGGGTTCCTAAGCGCATCACGATCCGCGGGAACGACGAGAAGGAATACATGTTTTATATCTAAATTCTTACCTGCTCACATTGGAAGCTATCTCCAGGGCTTGCTCTGGTCACCCAAAAGGTAGGCTCTCATTTGGCAGTCTCTCCCTATGGAAGATCCTTGCGATGATCATAGCGGAGGGTCTACTAAATGTAGCCTCCAAAATTAAAAATAGACCGTGGTTTGTGTGATCCCCGCTAGGGGCCGCACTGATACCGGTCATGACGTCACGGTTGGCGCATGCGCCTTCATCCTCTTCTCTTTTGGGCGCCATTGCTCTGCCAATCGGTTTTTGAAAGCTCTCGGAAGTTTTACGCTCGTTTTCGCTTAAACTCGAGCCTACAGTACAGACGTACAAGCGAGTATAACAGTGAGACCCTTATACATCGCTGGGACAGGTAACTTGTCGGTATCTCTGTTTTTTCCCTGTATTATTGTCTTGTTTCCATCTGACCTTCGACGATGTCGTCGGCCAGCGTGTATAGCGTCGGTCCCGCGGCGGGACGACCTTCTTCTCAGATTCGGTGTGGGGCTTCGCCCTGCCCGAATTTCACCACTCGCCCTGCTCCTGATGTACCCTGGATCGCGCACGGGTGCTGCTCTCGGCACACCCGTTGTGACAGGAAACATACCTGCACTGTGTGCGAATCCTGGACGGAGGAGACCTGGGTAGGATTCGATTCTTGGATGACCAAGAGAATCCAACGGTCTGAGAGGGATGCGGCCTATCGGGCCCGCAAAACTAAAGCACGCAGAGAACGTTCTCGTTCTCCGCGCTCTGACAAACCTTCAGGTTTGCCATTAGAGCGTAGTCGAGCCAGGACTCGACGCACCGCACCTGCGGTAACTCCCGCAGCTGCGGGAAGTGCGGTAAATACCGCAATCGCGGGAAATGCGGTAAATACCGCAACTGCGGTAAATCGCGGGGGATGCGGGAAGTCCCGCAATCGCGGTAACATCTGCGGTAACCTCCGCAACTGCGGTGACTTCCGCAACCGCGGTGTCAGCCTCTTCTACCGCATCTGCGGGGAAGAGATCTGGGGGAAAATCTCCCACTCCTGAACACAGGAGGAGATCTCCCAGGAAGGCCGTGCCTTCAACTCGTCTTCGTGACGAGTCACCTCCAACGAAGAAGCCCCGCGGGGCTGCTGCTCCTAGCAGGAAAAAGGGGGGGGGCCACAAAGAGTGGTGCCTCAGAGGGGTCTTCGGGCCCCACTACTAGGAGCAGCACCCGGAGGACTGCTTCGGCAGCTGCTGCTACATCTGCGGTGATCACCGCACCTGCGGTAACTCCCGCAGTAGTAGTGTCTCCATCAGTTGGGCGAACTCCAACAAAGGCTGCCTTGAAGTCGTATGACGCAGCCCAGGTGGGAGTCGCCTCTCCGATGAGAGACCCCTTGTTCCCCGAACTCGAAGCCGATCCACTGGGGGGTGACCCCTATGTGGACCTGTTCGGAGAGGACTCTGAAGGGGATGACATCCCCTGTGGTCAGCAAGAGAACATGGAAAAATTGTTTGAGCTGGCAGGGCGTTTAAGCTCTCAGGGTCATGGTCTGGTGGAAGAGGACCTGTTGCCCCCCAAAGTCCTGACTCTGGCTAATCAGCCACAACCACAGCCGACACCGAATGTGCCTCCGGTGTTCGACATAGCGACGTTAGTGGCGGCCCTGAAGGAGGCAAATCCTCCTCCTCCGCCTCAGCAGCCAGATATGACACAATCGATCTTGGCGATTACTCAGTCGCTTGTGGCAATTTCTCAGAAGCTGGATAAACCAGCTGCCCCTGAGAAGAGACCAAGATCTCCCTCTTTGTCTCCATCGAGGTGCTCACCTCCTCCGTCCAAGAGACCTCACCGCCGTGAGGCCTCTCCCTCGCCTACCAGGACGAGGTCCGGCCGGTCGTCACCGGCATCTTTGTCTCCCGGTCAGTTCTCCGACCAATCGGATGATGAGGAAGACGATCAGTTAGCTGATCAAGTGGAGGAGGTCTTCGACCCCTGTGGTCTTCCGCCTGTAGAGGCGTGGTCTGAGCTTGATCGAGAGCTCTTGGGCGCAGCTTCCGACAAGCCTGCGGAACCTGTGGCTCCCCCTGAGGTGCCTCCGCCACCTCAGACGGCCGCGACGGCTTCCACGTCCACCGCTCCGGCGACATCGGTTTACGCAAGGCTGGGTCCGCCTAGGGATGGGAGTGGAGATCACACGATCCCACCACACCCTGACCTTACTAGGTCGTGGCGTGAATCCTGGGAGGCGCAGGATTTTAAATTTTCACTTGCAAAGGTGCTAAAGTTCTCCTCACCACCATCCGCTTCTCCTCCCCCGGAGGAGTCGGAGTTCAGTGTCTTTGCCACACCGACCTCACGTGCAGTGGAGGCACCAGCGCTATGGGGCCGTGACCGGGTCTCTAAAATAGCGTGTACTGTCGACGACAGACGGGTGGTGAAGGAGGCCGGGTCCTTCGGGGACTCTACCCTCGCGCGCTTCTTCCCCCTTGTGGAAGAGGATGAGACCTTGCTTAAGGTCCTCGAAGTTGACGCCGAGGTGACAGAGTACATGCGATCCACCTACAAGTTGGATTGGGATCCGGCGAAGCCCTTTGGACCGAAAGGACCACATCCGGTGACCAAAGAGGCGGAGAGATTCGCAAAGCAAGTCGAATCGACTTCATCTCTCCTCGCGCGCCTCTCTATATATTTGCAGCGAACTCAAGGGTTCATTTCCGCAACTATAGTAAATAGAGAGAAAGAGCGCGCTGCTCTCCTCGCGGGGTTGCCGCCACCACCTATGCCAGAATGTATGGTGGATGAGACACTGGCCGGGGCCGTGTCTCTGGCCAACTATTTAACCGCAGCTATAGGACGCATCTCCACACGCCAGAAGTTGGAGGCGGGTTTTGACCGTCGCATCCGATTCTTATCGGCAGCTCTGGCGGAGAACAAGAAAGTCGTGCCCACGATGGCCAGACTGCGTCTCAGGGAGCTTCCCCTGACAAAGGGTCTCATGTTTGCGGGCCAATGGACCCAAACAGTAGAGTCGACCACCAAGACCCAACTCTTGAGTGTGTCACAGGCTCAGTTAGCCCGTGACCAGCCCTCGACCTCGAAGCAATCAGGGGATCGTTTTCGGATCCCCTTCAAAAAAGGCAGAGGTTCGGGCGGCAAGCAAAACAAGAAGGGAAAAAAAAGTGGTGGAGGCTCGAACTCCTCCTCGTCCGAAGGCGGTGGAGGTAGAGGTGCCGGTAGAGGCCGTGGTAGGGGTCGAGGTGGAGGCGCCAAAAAGGACGCTTACTCCACCTATAACACCCCAAAGCCAGCCCCCAAAGCTGATACAGAATGATCAGCTTTGTCCGGTGGGGGGGCGATTAAGAGCGTTCGCCCACCTGTGGCCCCTGGTTACGTCGGACCAGTTTGTACTGCAGACTGTAACCAAGGGCTACAGGATAGAGTTCACGGGGAACCCCCCAAGAACAAAGGAGCCCCGCTGCACCCCGATTCCTCGGAATCAGGCGCGACGTCAGGACCTCGAACGAGGCCTGGAGTCCATGCTCGAGAAACGGGCGATCAGGGAGATTCCCTTCCACACGGACATCCCGGGGTTTTACTCCCCTATCTTTCTGGTGGCCAAGGAGTCGGGCGGTTGGCGCCCGATCCTCAATTTAAAGGCGTTCAACAAATTCGTAAAGCCCCTATCCTTTCGGATGGAGACGCTACGAACAGTGATGGACTGCCTGGAAGAGGCCCACCAGCAGAGGCTAAAGACCTCAGAACATTTGAGGGACTCCTCAATGTCAGAGATGTGGGCAGTCTCTATAGATTTAAGAGACGCCTACTTTCACGTCCCCGTAGCACCCGAACACACATGGTTCCTCCGCTTTGCCTACGATGGCAGGGCGTACGAATTCCTGGTGCTCCCGTTCGGGCTCTCAACAGCACCTCGGGTGTTCACGAGGATTGTGCGAGTCATCGAGGCGTTCCTCAAAATACAGGGTGTAGACATGCACCAGTATCTAGACGACTGGCTTCTGAAGAACCAGTCAAGGTCGCTTGTGGAACGTCAACGCGACCTCACACTGTTCTGGGTGACAAAACTGGGCTTCCTAGTAAACGAAGGAAAGTCTCAGTTGATACCCACACAGTTCCCAGCATTCCTGGGATCGACCCTCGACCTCATCAACATGCTCGTTTTCCCGAGCAAGAAGAGGGTTGTCAGAGCGTCGCGACTGGCATCCTCGCTCCTAGCACGGAGTCCTCAGCCAGCGAAAACTTGGCAGAAGCTCTTAGGACATCTGTCCAGTCTGCGCGAGTTAGTCCCCATGGCGGTGACGCATACTCGTCTGATCCAACTTATGCTCCACAGTCAGTGGACGCAAGTTTCGGACAGCCCATATCTCCGGATATACCCCGATCACGAATCGCTCAGGGAGCTGGAGTGGTGGGCATCACGGGCCAACCTGACGGTGGGCCGGCCGTTTCTCAGGCCAGATCCGACTATGACGATAGTCACGGATGCCTCCATGGAGGGCTGGGGAGGTCACCTAGGAGACTGGGTGATCTCAGGTCAGTGGTCGCGGGCTTGGGCCAAGCACCACATCAACTGGCTCGAACTGCAGGCAGTATGGCTGACTCTGCAGCATTTTCTGCCTCAGGTACGGGACACTGCTGTGGATGTCCTTACGGACAACTCCACTACGGTGGCCTACATCAACAAGGAGGGTGGAACTCAGTCCCCCACCTTGTGCTACCTGGCACTGGACCTGTGGGCCTGGTGCAGGCAACACGGGATCTACCTGGTTGCCAACCACATATGGGGAGTCAGGAACGTCCTGGCGGACGCCCTGTCCAGGGGGAAACACAACCACCCCACGGAGTGGTCCCTCCACAAGACAGTGGTTCGGCTCATATTCGAACATTGGCCGACTCCCCATGTGGATCTCTTCGCGTCAGAGAAGAACCACAAACTTCCAGTGTTCTTCTCAGTGCGCCCCTCTCAGACGTCGAGCGGAATAAACGCTCTGACGCAGAATTGGGAGAGTCTGTACGGGTACGCGTACCCGCCGACCAACCTCATCCTGAGGGTATTGAGGAAACTGAGGCTGCAGTGGTCAGCCCGGATCCTCCTAGTAGCCCCGTTCTGGCCCAGCCAGCCGTGGTTCCGTCAGCTGACCAGCATGCTGACAGACCTTCCGCGAATGATCACACCCAAGGACAACCTCCTGAAGAACTCGGTCACGGGGATGTTTTACCCCAAACCGGACAGAATGAGACTGGCTGTATGGCCGCTGTCCGCAAATCCTTCGTTGACCGAGGCTTTTCGCAGGGAGTTGCAGAGACGGCAGCCAGGGCCAGGCGAGAATCAACTTGCCGGCTTTATGATTCCCGTCTTCTCCACTACCGACGATGGTGTGTGGAGCGAGGTGTGGGTCCCGCTGAGGCCCCTGTAGCGGAGGTCGCGGAATTCCTGAATGGCCTGCGGACGGTGGAGCATAAGGGGAAGCCCTTAGCTCCGTCAACCATTGCAGGATACAAATCTGCTATCGCAGCCATTCATAAAGGTTTTCCGGATGGGACAACTGTGTCGTCCAACACGGATTTGTCGACCCTTATTAAGGGTTTGTTTGTGGTTTCCGCCAGACCAAGGACGCTCAATGAGACTTGGGATCTCCCGAGGGTACTCAAGTACCTAGCGGGCCCTCCTTTTGAGCCGATTCACACGGCACCATTGAGGTCGGTGGCGGTCAAGACAGCTTTCCTACTGCAGCTGGCTTCGGCCAGGCGAGGAAGCTGGGTCCATTCCTGCAGGATAGACGCATGTCATCTGCGGTGGGAAAATGGAGGAGTTCGCCTTCTCCCATCCCTCCTATTGGACAAAAACCAGTCGGTCTCGTTTACTCCTAGTGAGGTGTTTCTCCTCAGCCTAAAGGAGTTCTCGCCAGACGACAAAGTACATTGCCCTGTCCGGGCCCTGAAATTGTACTTGGAATTAACCAAGCCCTTGCGAGGGGATGAAAAAGCCCTTTTCATTCGGTCAAGGGAGCCTTATACTAAGGCTACCGAGAGTACAGTCGCTGGTTGGGTCAAAGAGGCCATAGCGGGGGCGTTTTCGCACCTTCCTAAGGAACGGAGGCAACGCATGGGCATTAGAGCCCACGACACCAGAGGGGTCGCAACTACTTGGGCTACAATGGCCGGAGTGCCATTTGAAGCTATTATGGATGCTGCAGCCTGGAGCCGGCCGCAAACTTTTGCGCAGTTCTATCTTAAAGATCTTCCTGCAACAAAAGGCAGGTTTAGTAGAGCAGTGCTGGTCACGGCTGGCACAGCGTCTAGGAAATAGAACTGATCCTTCCACAGCTTTTTCTTGGCGGTGGTACTCTGCTTCCAATGTGAGCAGGTAAGAATTTAGATATAAAACAGGAAATTAGAAGTAATTTCTTTTTTATGATAAATACTTACCTGCGATCATTGCCCACCCTTCTGTATCCTCCCCTAGAATCCGTTCTTCCATGATGGTATTTAACGCCAAAAATGAGAAGAGGATGAAGGCGCATGCGCCAACCGTGACGTCATGACCGGTATCAGTGCGGCCCCTAGCGGGGATCACACAAACCACGGTCTATTTTTAATTTTGGAGGCTACATTTAGTAGACCCTCCGCTATGATCATCGCAAGGATCTTCCATAGGGAGAGACTGCCAAATAAGAGCCTACCTTTTGGGTGACCAGAGCAAGCCCTGGAGATAGCTTCCAATGATCGCAGGTAAGTATTTATCATAAAAAAGAAATTACTTCTAATTTCCTGTTCTAGCCCTGATGTGTTTTGTTTTGTTTTGTGTGCAGGTGAAGGTGATGAGCTCGCTGCGGGTTCCTAAGCGCGTCACGATCCGCGGGAACGACGAGAAGGAATACATGTTCTGGCCCTGATGTGTTTTGTTTTGTTTTGTGTGCAGGTGAAGGTGATAAGCTCGCTGCGGGTTCCTAAGCGTGTCACGATCCGCGGGAACGACGAGAAGGAATACATGTTCTAGCCCTGATGTGTTTTGTTTTGTTTTGTGTGCAGGTGAAGGTGATGAGATCGCTGCGGGTTCCTAAACGTGTCACGATCCGCGGGAACGACGAGAAGGAATACATGTTCTGGCCCTGATGTGTTTTGTTTTGTTTTGTGTGCAGGTGAAGGTGATAAGCTCGCTGCGGGTTCCTAAACGTGTCACGATCCGCGGGAACGACGAGAAGGAATACATGTTCTGGCCCTGATGTGTTTTGTTTTGTTTTGTGTGCAGGTGAAGGTGATAAGCTCGCTGCGGGTTCCTAAGCGCGTCACGATCCGCGGGAACGACGAGAAGGAATACATGTTCTGGCCCTGATGTGTTTTGTTTTGTTTTGTGTGCAGGTGAAGGTGATGAGATCGCTGCGGGTTCCTAAACGTGTCACGATCCGCGGGAACGACGAGAAGGAATACATGTTCTGGCCCTGATGTGTTTTGTTTTGTTTTGTGTGCAGGTGAAGGTGATAAGCTCGCTGCGGGTTCCTAAACGTGTCACGATCCGCGGGAACGACGAGAAGGAATACATGTTCTGGCCCTGATGTGTTTTGTTTTGTTTTGTGTGCTGGTGAAGGTGATGAGCTCGCTGCGGGTTCCTAAGCGCGTCACGATCCGCGGGAACGACAAGAAGGAATACATGTTCTGGCCCTGATGTGTTTTGTTTTGTTTTGTGTGCAGGTGAAGGTGATGAGCTCGCTGCGGGTTCCTAAGCGCGTCACGATCCGCGGGAACGACGAGAAGGAATACATGTTCTGGCCCTGATGTGTTTTGTTTTGTTTTGTGTGCAGGTGAAGGTGATGAGCTCGCTGCGGGTTCCTAAGCGCGTCACGATCCGCGGGAATGACGAGAAGGAATACATGTTCTGGCCCTGATGTGTTTTGTTTTGTTTTGTGTGCAGGTGAAGGTGATGAGCTCGCTGCGGGTTCCTAAGCGCATCACGATCCGCGGGAACGACGAGAAGGAATACATGTTCCTGGTGAAGGGTGGCGAGGACCTGCGGCAGGACCAGAGGATAGAGCAACTCTTTGCAATCATGAATGAGATCTTTGTAGAGGACGCTGCCTGTCGACAGCAAAACCTGCAGCTCAGAACATACCAAGTCATACCTATGACACAAAGGTACAAAACAATTTTGGATTTTGAATTTGAATCATAGATTTTATATCATTGTCAAAACTTATAAAATTATTCTGTACAATGAAAAAAATTGTAAATTCTAGTTGCCACATTCTGGGTCTCACTCACTCTCCTAAGTTTTAACAGGCAAGTATGAAAGTAACTTTCAGAACCGACCTGCAGAGTTTTCAGCACTGCATACATTTTTCCTAAGATTTCATTAGCAATGGTGAATTTATGAACTTTTGTGTGTGGTTTATAATGAATGACAGAGATTATCTTAGATGGAAACAAGCAAGTTTTTGTTTTATTCTCTTTTTACTGCTTGATAGAAAGGAATTATGGGAAGAATATCACATAGTCTTCTTGGAATTCACTTTCCTTTTATTCTTGACTTAAGTGTCTTTTCCAATGCCTGGGGCAAGAGGGACAACAATCATGCCAGACATTGTTATCTAATTATGGTCGTTCTCTTACTTTTCCAGGGTTGGTATGATAGAATGGATGACAAGCACCACCCCTCTCAAGATATTCCTGGAAAGTGCTCTCACAGATAATGAGAAAAAGTTCATCTACTCAGAGTGAGTCTAACATTGTGCCTAGTAGTACTTATACATTGTAGCTTGACCTATTCATGCTTAGATCCCCATATGAATTTAGAAAAGGTTCAGCTACTTGGAGGAAGTCCAGCATCATTTCAAGTATTATCCATATACAATAGCTTCAACCATTCCAGCTCAGAGTTCAGCCTATAATGCTTAACCCTTGTGCTGCTGGTGCCTAATTTGGCCAATACAAAATTATGCAAAAAACCTGAAAATAGACTAAAACCCTGGCACATGGGTACTCATCTCAGAGTACTCAGCGAAAGCAATCCAATGAATACCAACATGACAAGGTTTGAATGGTTTTCAAAACAAATCGCATCCTTGTACTTTGGACGAAAGTAGCCTCAGCATTGGAAAGGTTAAAGTTCATCTACATAGAGTAGGTCCAACATTATGCCTATTCTTCTTCTTTTTAAGGTAGCTTGAATTATTCTGGCTCAGAAGATTTTCAAATGAAAATAAATATGGTGATATTTACCATTAAAGCATTTGCAAAAATACTCGAAGGATAGTTGCTGATTTGATTCTTCCAAAAAATGTTTATCCCAAAGATGCTTTTGTATGAAAGATCATTTAGAAAGCCTTTTTGGGGCCAGTGTAGGCAGGAATATGTTAATTTTCAGCACATTTTAGAAATGGACAGCGTCTTAGGCTTAATAGCTTGAAGTGATTTGTGCTTGTAATATTTAGTCTTGAATCTTGAAATGCATTTAAAGGACTTAGAAGTGTCAAAGTTTTGGTGTATTTTTACTTTTTTGCTAATAAGAAATAAAAAAGTAGATAGATTTTAAACTGTTTGGGGAAACAGTAATCTCGTTGTGATAAACTACAGAAACTAATGAAATTGAACTTATTATATTATTAACCTGACAAAATATATAAATTACTACACCTTTATGTCAATTCAGAAAGGGTCCAAGGAAACTTCACATGAAGTGGACTGACCACGGAGGCAAGAATCTAGGAGAAGACTATGCCCAGGTATATAAGAAATCCAGCAAGACAGAGACCATCAAGGCATTCAGAGAGAAAGAGAGCAAAATGCCTTGGGACCTCTCCAGGTGACTACTGCAATAATTCTTCAGATTATGAGTTTTAATTTTGGATTTTATTTATTGTCATGTTTTCTACTACAGGCGAACTTGGATATGACAGACTCAATGGGACAAGGAAAATTGGACCGTCATATGCAAAATCTGTCATACATATGACACGTACTTGATATGCATGGGACTGGGACCAAGCATATCGTCCGTCATAGACAAAAATCCATCGTACAGTGGTCCATCATATCCAAGTTCACCGGTATAAGGAAAATATTAAGTGACTCGGCATTTTTTATGGTGGAAGAAATTGGAGTCTTTGGAAAAACCTAGTCCCAAGACACTGGCAACTTTTTCACATGCCTTTGGTCTAATTGGAACCCAGGCAATAGTAAGAGACTGCAAGAAGTCAGTGGCAATACCTTAGACCACTCAGCTATTGTGGAAGGCCTTATCACAAATGCACATGATATGAAAATATAACAATGAAAAATTATTAAAGAACCATATAAGTACACTGATATCTCCTTTTCTTGTACATAATTGTTTGACTTTTGTTCTGTAGTGGGCATACCTGCCAGTTTGCCATTAGTCTCATGCCCTCACTGATATCTCCATATCTTGTACATAATTACTTGACTTTTGTTATGTACCAGGCGGGCGTACCTTCGCATGAGCCGGTCACCTGAGGCGTTCTTCACGCTGCGCTGCAAGTTTGCCAAGTCCCATGCCGTCATCTGTGTCTGCCAGTACCTACTGGGAATCGGGGACAGACATCTCTCCAACTTCATGGTCAACCTGGAGACAGGAGGAATGATAGGAATTGACTTTGGACATGCATTTGGATCAGCCACACAGGTAATGGATTTGGACCCTAACCCTTGTATCTCTTAATTCTGATGCTGGTGGTGGCTGATTTGGCCCACACAAAAGGATGCAAACAAATCGGAAAAATGACTGAAGCCCTGGCGCAAGGGTACTTGCCAAGAGTTATTCAAGGAATACCAACATGACAGGATTTTTCAAATTTTTTGCATTCTTGTGCTTTGTACCAAAGTAGCCTCAGCATTGGAAGGGTTCAATAGGCAAGCATCAGAGCCTGGTTGCATAATGCACCTTGGTATTAAAGAAACCTTAATCCATCCATTTATGCCTTGAGCTCTCTTTGGTAGGCCTTGTATGGACCTCATAATCAAAAGCATCTCATGATGCTTTACAAAATAATTTTAGAATTAACCATAGATTGAAATAATATTTGAAGGAGAACTGTTGTCTCCTTCAAATATCTTCTAAAAAATGATTTGGTCAAAATGTTGTTTTGCACCTTTCATTCATATATCAACCTGTTTTTCTGCATTTTTTTCCAGTTCCTCCCGGTCCCTGAGTTAATGCCGTTCCGCCTAACGCGGCAGCTGACCAACCTGCTGATGCCGCTCTACCACAAGGGCCTCCTGGAGGGGACCATGATCCACGCTCTGCACGCCCTACGCAAGAACTCGGACCTCCTGCTCAACACCATGGACGTCTTCATCAAGGACCAGTCCCTGGACTGGAAGGTGTTTGCGGAGAAGCAGGCCAAGCAGGGCATGGGGGAGGACGAGGGAGACTCGGAGTGGTACCCCAAGCAGAAAATTAACTTCGCCAGGAGGAAGTTTCAAGGATATAATCCTGCTCACATCACAAGGTACATACTACATACCAACCAGCTTATTTTAGCAGTAATTCGTTCATGACCATAGTTGCCCCTAACAGGTATCTTGTGAAAAATTGAAAGTATAACTTAGGGGTATAGTGTTCAGGAACATTGGAAGAAAAATTGTGTGTGTGCTCTGATTAAAATATTTCTTCAACTTATTTTTTAATTGTTCTTTAACTAGAATGATTATCTCTAAAGCAGTCTGGCTTTTTGGGGCTGCTCTAAGGAATAACAGATTAATCATTTTAAAATCTTGAATTATGTTCCTTCAATATAACATTTTGTTGAAGTAAAGTAATCCTTAGAACTAATACCAGAATTTTCAGGTTATTTATTCCATGGTAAAAATTCTTACCTTTTGTTTGTTTGTAGGAAAGAATTGGAGTTGGGCCACTTGAAAAGAGACTCCTTCAAAGCAATGAGCCAGGTTACCATTGGAGACGCCAAGGACAACATTCGTGCTCAACTGCCCAAGTCAGGCTTGACTACAGAGCAGCAGGTCTCCTGCCTTATAGAACAGGCCACGGACCCCAACCTTCTGGGCAGAGTCTATCACGGCTGGGAACCTTGGGTCTAGCCAGTAAACTACATACTCGTCTGAATAACTTCATCCTGGCTTATAGAATAGGCCACGCACACCCCAACCTTCTGGGCAGATTCTATCACGGTTGGGAACCTTGGGTCTAGCCAGTAAACTACATACTCGTCTCAATAACTTCATCCTGGCTTATAGAACAGGCCACGGACCCTAACCTTCTGGGCAGAGTCTACCACGGCTGGGAACCTTGGGTCTAGCCAGTAAACTGTACTCATCTTAATAACTTCATCCTGGCTTATAGAACAGGCCACGCACCCCAACCTTCTGGGCAGATTCTATCACGGTTGGGAACCTTGGGTCTAGCCAGTCAACTGTACTCATCTAAATAACTCCATCCTGGCTTATAGAACAGGCCATTAGGCCAAATAACTTTATTGAATTAACAATAGGATATTGCTGTCTTTTTGGGTAGTGGACCATGCTTCACAGATTATTCAGTTTGTGTAAAAAAGCCACCATTGTGAGAAAAGAAGTCATATAAAACCAAAAAGCTTACGCAAATTAAAAAAGGTGAAAATGTTTCTTGAACATTAAAAACTTAGCTTATTTTACCATTTTGTTGACTGGATTGACACCTTATGGTAAGGCTATGTGATGTGTCATCAGTCAAAATCTGTTTGACCAAACATTTTCATTTTTGTAAACTATCAGTAAAATATACATAATTGTGTAGCTTGGATAGTGCAGTGTTTGCCTCCATTTCAATTCTTTGCAAAACTGTTTATTTCCTTTTTATATTTCTGCAATCATGGGTAATGAATGGTATGTGCATTAACAGAAATTTAGAGGAAAAGGTTGCTCTATGGAGGCCTGTGAGAAATACTTAATTCAAACACTTCGAATGATGTTTGGAAAAGGATTCAATGAAAAGCACCTGTCAAAATAATGCCTTCAGTAAAGGCGTTATTGCCTGCTTGTTAATTTTATATTTACCTCAATTTTTTCAACAAAAACGGAATCATGTAAAACTGTCTGTATGGTGGATTCTTTAGTTGTGTTGTTCTAACCAGTCCCAGTTGTTGGTCAATTATACGTGTAGCCATCTTAGTGTTATCATCTGCCATGGATAAATGTCAATTGATCAATCATATGTATGTTACGCTTGATTGAAATAACATTTCGTAGGAACTCTTTCATTTGCAATTCGCTTATGACATATAATAAGAAAAACATCATTTTATCAATGATACAAGCATCAAATGCAGCAATTCGCTTTTGACAAAAAACATACATAATTTTGTCAATTATACAAGCATTAAATGCAGCAATTTGCTTTTGACAAAAACATACATAATTCTATCAATGATACAAGTATCAAGTGCATCAATTTGCTTCTAACAAAAGGAAATACATTAATTTTATCAATGATATAAGCATTTAATGCATATGAAATGGAAGCTCCCAATGACCTATTGTTTTATTTCTGTTTAAGATAAACAGAACCTGTTTGGCCTCTGTAATAATGGGATACTATAATTTAACACCAAAACTGCATCTTCACATTTTTTGAAGCGTGAAAATCTGTTGATAGTAATTAGTTGCTATATTCCTGTTCATGTAGTATGGCATATCTCCTGTTATATGTGATAATAGTGACTATTTATCATCACTGTGTGCAGTTAGTTTCAAGCATATCAAGTATAAGAATCAAAATTGATATCATGGAGTATCAAGACAAGTGTGGATTTGATTTGGTTATACAGGTCTCAGATAGTTCAATTAATGAAAGTTAAAAGAGCTAATGCTTACGAACATTTTTCTATTGTTTAAGGTTTCAAAGAGAATACTTGATAAGTTGCCTCTCTAGGTACTTAAGTAGTTTATGAAAGCATGTCATAATGATGATAGGGTATTCCTTTCTTTGACCTGGTTTATGATACATGGACAAATCTAATTATGAAATATCCTGGGTATAATTTAGTTCTTGTATGAATGTAAATGACTACAGTTTATCAAGTACATAGAACAATTTTTATATTTTTGTATGCACATTTATGTAACATTGCTTTATTGTCAAGATGAATATCAATTCACTCTTCACTAAGGGGGGCGCAGTAATTGTTATTTTTTAATTTTCATTTATCATCACTTTTTTCTACCACATTGCAACAAAGTTGCGACTAGCCAGCAGTTTGGAAACATTCCTTATGAATGATTCTGCTATGTATAATTCAGATTTGTAACTTAAATATAGGACATGCAATAAATGATGCATTATAACAGTTCCCTGTGTTGTACAACTTTTTTGTTGCAGAACCCCCTGGATATTAATTGCAGGTTCCCTCTTAAGAGACAAAATTGAAGAGCACCATGTCCAATGAAGAAACACCTTAAATAAACCATGCAACAGTTGTTAGATATGTTGTTAGTTATTTAAGTCATTCCACAAAGAAACAAGAAACAACAAATGTTTTTTTTTATTTATTTATTTACATACATTCAGCATCACAATCTAGTACATCTTTAGATGAAATTCTTATTAGTATAAAAATAGTGCATAGTTTGTCTGACCTTTAACCTAAATACTAACTCTGTTTTAACAAGTGGGTATTTATAATTCAAACCTTAGTAAGGCAATGTCAAGTCCACTAGTTTCTAAACCTATCAATAAATGTACATCTAGATTTTTCAAGAAATTTAACATTAAAAGCCAAGGCGGCAGAATTGAGCAAAATAGGGACAGGAAATCATGGACGGTGTTTGCCAGAAAATTCAGTTAGAAAAAAGTTTTGCAATCCTTAGTTGGTTTTATGACCACGTTCCC
Organism: Maea johnstoni; assembly: GCA_963942565.1. NCBI lineage: Eukaryota > Metazoa > Annelida > Polychaeta > Spionida > Magelonidae > Maea > Maea johnstoni. Next base: position 16,827,245 of record OZ012685.1, on the reverse strand, counting down.
CATAGAGCTGTAGTAGGACATCTGTTTTGTCTTGATATTTGGTATAACTACCATGTTCCTTACTTAGTTATAAATGGAAATTTTCTGCCTGGAGATTATTTTTTTACAAAACTTCATTCTCTGTCAAAATACATTACTGTATCAAGGAGCAGAAACCAAATATGCAGGGAATAATTATATCAACAGTACCCTGTCTCTGTATTTACAAAACCTTTTTCAAGCCTGACACAACTATAATAGTTGCATCCCATAACTAACATGGAAAACTGGGAGCACCTAAAGTTGCATGAGGGAGTGTTGTTAAATGAACATACTGGAGGGTCTACATTTTTAAGTGCTTTTCAAGCCAAACAGACCCACGTCATATACATGTAAAACTCTTGATTGAGGATTATTTCTTGGAGGTAATATGCAAGTATTTACACATACCAACAAAAACCATGTGTAAGACATAATAGTAGCAACTGTACCTATAAGTAGAGAAATATACTTCTCCACTCAAAAACCACTGTCCAGTTTAGAGAGGAATGATAGACAGGTACAAATAGAGTGAAATATGCATACAATGAGCATTTCTGGGAAATGAACATGTGCTTATGGTATGCATATGCTCCATGCACAGAGGTTCTCTTCCTCTAAAGGGCTAATGCTCAGTGTATGCAGGGGCCCAAGCCAGCAAGTTACACTGTATAATAATCAATGGCGAACCTGTAACAAAACAAAATTTCAAAAGGAGTTGATAGACACAAACAAACAAACAATGTCAATTGACAGGATTGGCTTATAATTAACTGTGCTTACCTTTTTGCACTTGGGTGGTAAAATTAGATTCTTACATCAAACTGGTATTTACAAAACTAAAACTTACTTAACTCTTAAAAGGTTAAGACAAACGATTTTCTGAAATATTCTAGATAATACCTCAATTTGAAATAGGATTCTTTAAACATTGAAGAATACAGGATACCCATTCTGTTTAGAGGTTTGCGTATAAGACTGACATTAAGTAGGAGACATATGAGCATTTCTGTATATTTTATCCCAATAACTTCACTGTCAAGTTATTGTATGCTACAATCAGAATCTGCTTACCCACAAATAATAAATATTACACATCTCTTTAGCAGCACAATAGCTTTGTAATACAATATAACCCAAGCTACCAAGTAGGAACACCATAAGGAACCAATATACACTGTTTTGCATATGAATATATCCCAAAATACACATACATAAATCCCATATATAATGTATGTACGCATTGATCCCCTAAAAAGTATCTACCAATTATGTTTCAAATAAATCAAGCTTGAAATTTACAAAATAACTTTGATCCATCCACAAAACAACCTATTTCAAATAAACCCAAATAACTAAACAATCAACCATAAATACTACCCCTCACAAATTACTTTTTCTCACTCATTTATTAACTTCGATATAGTATGGGTCCAGCAGTGCTGCAAGGATCTAGCCGGCATACGCACACAAGGATGAAACTGAACCCTTCAAATACTTGGGCTACTTTCATCCAAAGCACAAGAACGCAAAGATATTTGAAAGCCATCTAAACCCTGTCATGTTGGTATTCATTGGATAGCTCGCACTGCATGAGTACTCTCAGATGAGTTCCCATGTGCCAGGGTTTCAGTCCTTTTTTAAGTTTTTGCATCATTTTGAAAAGGCCAAATTAGTCACCAGCAGCATAAGGGTTAAGAAATCTTAAGAAAATCATTTGAATATATATCAAAGCAAGGTGCTTTTTATCTCAAAAGTTTCACTTCTATTTAAGAGAACAGGATGTGATTTAAAATTTAGTTTTTTTTTCAAATATATTTGCCTTAATTGTATATCTACCTTAAAAAGTTGACTCACTTTTAAATCCTCTAGCCTTTCAAACACTTTTTCTCATGCACAAAACAAGTTTATATAAATATATAAATCTGATGATTAATCAGGTCATTTCAAACCATATAACCTAAAGAAATCAAGTTCTTGTTTAAAAAGTTCCCGTGTTTTAACATCCAAACTACATACATTCAACAAACTGGCACCCATTAATATTAATTACATTTACATCTGGAGTGCACACATGATATGCCAAATTTGGCCATAACTCACGAAATAGAGTGTTATACATGTATTGGACAAATATTTGGAAAGTAGCTGTGAGACGTGTCTATTATTTCTCAAAATATTTCAAACAAAACTAATCAACTGGAGTGCTATTTAAAATATTTGAAAAGCAATTGTTTGACCATCTATTAGCATACGATTTCTCAAAGTATTGCTACTTTCTCAAGCTCTTTGTATGTGTGTTAGGCCATGTGTGCACTCCTATTGTGAATGGATTACAGCTGCAATCTGTTTACTTCCTCATCCAATCAGCCCTTTACCATTAAGGGGGTAGACTGTACGAAACAAAAGCAACCTCCACAGGACAAGTAAATATATGCCGACCTCTCACTGGCCAGGGAAAAGCACAACACTTTTGAATGGTATATATTGTTATACACATCTTTGTACAAACACCATACTTTATATGTGTACATCTTGGCAAATGCTAACTTAATATATGCATAGATCACATCTAAATGGGTAATACACAAAGACACCCAAACTTACGACTCTGCATTTGCCGATCACAGGCACAGCAAACAAGCACACTTATATAATATATATGCAGTCTCAGCCACACTTCTATCACAAGCTCTAGCCAATAAGTAAGCAGTTTTTCAAGGTCAAGGTCAAGTGAGGGTCATTAGTACATAGCAAACAAGCATATTCCTCAAAGACTGAGAATGTCATTGTGCATAACTAGATTAACCCTTTTGCACCTGGAATCTGCTCATGGTCAGGTAACTTTGATCATAACTCAATATATTGAGTTAGGTTTGAAAAATATTTGAAAGGGGATTGTTCACGACTACACAAACAGCATCTTCCAGTCAAATAATTCTAACGATATTGTTTTTGGGGATCAAGATATGCTCATACAGGTCAGACGATGAGAACGTTCCAGGTGTGAGGGGGTTGACATTCACAGATGGCAAGCATTGTTTAGTGACACACTCAAAACCTACTGTACTAACTGGGTGTGTTACATCTGAGAAAAAGACCCACAGAGATGAAACCAATTCTGACCATAATCTTAGCCAGTAGGGCATCTGGGTGTCATTTGGACCCCTCAGAAATTCCCCCTCAGGCTACCCAAATGTTTTTGAGAGGAATTTCTAAAAATGTGAATTATAAGCATATCATTGGATATTTTCACCTCAATATAATTCAAATGGCATCGTATACAAGTAATTTATGCCTTATTTTGATAAGTAAATGCATGTTTATGGTAGTTTATATCTGAGTATAATGTTGTTTTCCCCTGAAAAATATGATGCCCCAAAATTTTAAAACCACCTATTTTGGGCACCCAGTTTTATAAATCCTGGCTTAGACGCAGATTCTGACATAACAGGAAAAGGCAGGAATTTTCTAAAGGATGGTCGTCTCTAGACTGGACCAAACACAGCCCTCATCCTTGAGGCATTTCAGGTAAGAACTGAACTAAATCACTGCTGACAGAATTTGCGGGCAGACCAGGCAATTTATATGACTGCATGCCCGATTGCCACCTGGTTGGGGCATTGGACATAGATAAGCCAACACGACTGTGAGGTCCCAGCTAAAGATCATGAGTCATAAATATGCATGCCTAATTATCATGGCCGCCTAGGCGGGGTCTGCCTCTACTACCGGTCGCGATACACCTGCAATCCTATCTCACCATGTGTCTTCTTCTTGAGGCCTTTTTCTCAGCTCACATGTCACAGCCACCCAAAGCTCTGAATAACCCACTTATGCTCCATCACAAAACAATGCTTGTCTTGATCTATGATAATTTTGACAATAACTTGAGAATTTAGGATTATTTTACTAAATATTTTTATGGTAGTGTTCTGACAAACATTTTTCCTTGAAATGTATTTTTAACTATACATTTGGCTGAAAGTTTTCTTCAAAAATGTCCAGCTCCTTTTGGCTGCCACAAGCATCACTGAGTTAAAGCAGCATCACTGTAGGGTATAAATACTGGCAGCTACTGGTGAATAAACTGCATGTATATGTATACCTATCACAAATATAATGATGTATCTTCACAACTTATGCCACACAAATGGTATACCATCATAAAAATTAGATAGTTATGACCAGAAATGTTTCTGTTTGAAGGTTAGCACCTTCTGGATATTTAACAATACAAGTACATGTTTCCCACAGGTTACTACAAATATATCACCTATCATATTGAGTATGACAAAATTCTTCACAAGTTCTGAGCAACTTCTAAGGAAACCCTGACGTAGGAACCCTTTAAAGGTCCAGAAGAAAGTAAACTGAGTACCCCCTCCAGGAACACCGGTGAATCTAGTAACCCCTCCCCTCCCTTCAAGAATAATAGAACAGAACCCTAAAGCGTCAATACTTCAGACATGTGAAGACAGTATGTAAGAATGCCGTCCCATGCATACTTTTTCTGATAAAACTTCGTAAAACCACATAGATGTGAACATCTATTCAACTTAGTATCCCATTGCCACTTGATCCAGATAGGTTACATAAAACCTCTGAGATGTGAACACCATCCAATGTGAACACTTAACCCTTCCGATGCTGACTACTTTTGTCCAAAGCACAAGGACGCAAAGATTTTTGAAAATCATCTAAACTCTGTCATGTTGGTATTCATTGGATAGCTCTTGCGAGGACTCTCAGATGAGTACCCATATGCCAGGGTTCTAGTCATTTTTCAGTTTTTTTTGTATTATTTTATATTGGCCAAATTAGCTCCCAGCAGCATAAGGGTTAAGCTCCTTGCGCAATAAGTCCCCATCTCAGGAGTCTCACTCTAGTAAGTAGAATGCCCTTGACCATTCTAGAAATATATTATCCAACAATACAAGGTGAGCATGATTTTATCAGTCCAAGCTTCCCAGAGAACTGAACTTAATATTCAAATTATAGCATGTTATATCTACTAAAAATAGGCTTAGAAAACAAGTTTTGAGGTTAGTTACAATAAATATAACACTCAATCATATTAGGCCTTATAGGTGCTGACAGAGCATGAGCAATTATTAGATTACTCAAAATAAATACCTTCATGACCTTGGGGTTCACAACATTCTTTTTTGGTATTGTCCTAATTAAAATATCGATTCCAGCAGCTCAAGCAATGACTTACTAAGACACATTCATGCTGGCAGTCACCTTTACAAGTGCCATCTGGATCTATGGCACTTATGAAAAACACTTAGGAATAAAACCAAAACTTGCAAAACATTTGAAGGAGAGTTGTAGAAAGAGTTTAAATGAACATTTCTCCCTCAAATATTATACAAAACATGCTTTTGTTAGAGAGATATCAGCAAAAGGTCTAACTGAAGTATTTCGGACCATTCCTTAACAGGAAGAAAACAATGAAATATTTAAATGAAATTATTGCTTCTAGCCCAGCATTGTCAGTGTTTTTTTGGCCCTAAAGGCAGGAATGGCACAGTGTTGGGAAGTCTTCTGTACACCAGCACACAGTTGTGTACAATCATAATGCAACGATTTTTCTCATTCACTCTCAACAACACCGGCACTAGAACACCTTTTTCATTCCCCAACATGACTTTGCTCCAGAACTCCATACATGGACAAGATACTCCTTGCTGCATGGAATACTAACAATAACAACTGCCTAAAAACAACCACTCTCATCAGAAGCTTGGCCCAAGACATCACTCAAGGCAAGGTACCTCACTCTGCACTTCATATTTACAACAGATGAGTGCTATCTCAGTGGATGCAGTTCTGCAAAGGACTTGTATCTAATGATGGCATAAAAATCCACTTTCTCCAGATGTTTGTCCTGAGACAGCACTCAGGTAAGGTACCTCACGCTGTATTTCATATTCACAATAGGTGCTGTGGTTGCTATCTCAGTAGATGTAGTTCTGGGATGAAGCACTCTTATCTAACGATGGCATAACGTCTGATTCTAGTTTCTTGTATTGAGAGGTGTTCGGTCGTCTCCCTCTTTGTGCACCCTGTCTCCCCTCTATGATGAAGGCAAAAATCTGAAATAGACAAAATATATGTCATCAAGTAAAGATGTGGAAGAAAATAGATAAGGTATTAATTTCAGACAGACAAACAGGCAAAAATATCTTTAGACTCAATCAAATCATTGTTAACCACCAGTAGCAGTTCTAAGAATCATTATAAATTTTGGCCTTGATTAACTGCTAAGTATTTTTAGCCATTAAATTATTCCTGTGAACAGATCTAGTATATATTATCTTGCCATGTATACAAATGCTGATAGCTAACAATATATGGCCGCAATATCATCTCTTTGAGAACTCAACTTTACCACAAAATAAGCTGGAAACAAGAATAAAACAAGGGCAGAGGGTGGGACAGTGTTCATGGCAAGTTTTATTTTCTAGTAATTATCCCAGAAATCTTTCAGTATAATCTGCTGTGACCACAAGAGGAAAGGTATGTGATTTCGCTTTTCTTACTTCTTCTTGGGGGAAGTTTTACGTGACAGTTGCACTGGCCGTTCCCCCTCTCTCCGTGAAAAATAGGGATGTGCGCTTCATCGGTCATGTGTGCTTAATCGGATGAATACAGTATATCATTTCCAAAACAGGGCATGACACACCACATTAAGGCTGTGATGCTGGTGACACACTCAAAATAAGACATCTCCTAGTTCAGCACTCTTGTCCCCTTTCTAACAATGGTCATCTAATCCCTGAGGTCTTGGTGTTTCAACTGTAAGTTTTCTTTAACTTAGGTGCATGAGCTGACCTAGATACGACCACAGTTTCAATTTTACAGTGTTTTACCTCAAATGACGTTTTCTTGATCAATAAAGGGTATTTTGATTTATAAATACCAAGCATGTCTGCTATATATACTAGGCTAGAGCAACTTGTTGGAATATTTGGAGTTCCTGCAAGATAGTACCTTACAGCACGCAATTTTGGTAGAAATTTTACTTACAAAAGTAGGTTGACATGGTACCCATTGTGACCTACTTTCTTAGGTAAAAATTTAAAGAAAACTTGCAGTTGAAACACCAAGACCTCAGGGATTAGACAACCATTGTTAGAAAGGGGACAAGAGCGCTGAACTAGGAGATGTCTTATTCTGAGTGTGTCACCAGCATCACAGCCTTAAGGAAGCTGGGTCATTCCATGTCAACTCACTCACTTTTTTCCCGGCCCATCTCCGATTTTGATGAAATTTGGCAGACTTGTCGACCCTTTAGAAAGACTAACACACACCAAGTTTCAGCTCATTATCGTCATTATTGATGAAGCTACAGCACAAAGATTTCTGAAATTTTTCAAAATTTTCGACTTTGGGACACAAAATATACTTAACTCGAGAAGAAACCAACTGATTTTTAAGACCTTGGTACTGTTGGAAAGAGTAGACAATTTCCTTTCCAACGATATGTTACTTGATGACCATTTTAGACATTACACCTTTCAAGGTCAGTGCTGTATCTTCATCAATAATGACAATAATGAGCTGAAACTTGGTGTGTGTTAGTCTTTCTAAAGGATCAACAAGTCTGTCAAATTTCATCAAAATCGGAGATGGGCCGGGAAAAAAGTGAGTGAGTTGACATGGAATGACCCAGCTACTTATCATATCTTGCCGATAAAAGGGTTAACAAGGGACAAGCATGGTAGAATAACACTTACCTTCTGTTTGTTGTGGTAGACGACATACCCCACCACACAGAAGACAACCACTGTGAGGAAGTAGGCCATGAAGTGTCCTGAAGGTGGCACGTCATCATCTTTACTGAACGGCGGGCGTCCATGCCGCACAGGGACAACCTGATCTCCAGTGCCCTGCCCCCCTGGACCAAAGTTATTCCCCCTCACTGCAAGAAACAACAATCAGAGAGTAAGAAACACATGGGTCATGTGAGAAAGTTGCCAGTGACTTTGGGTTGGGCAGTGGCTTTTGTGAAGTACTCTGGTTTCCTCCACCAGTTATAACTGCCTAGTCACAACTCATCGCAATATGGCAGAAAAAAGTGACTAATACCGAAATTCCACTCATTGGTCACAGATAAATCTTAGAGCCACTTCGTGAAAGTTACTTACACACCTCGGAGATTAAACTAATAATAAACGGCTTCAGGAATGCAAAGTTGAGTAAAGTTTTTAAAAAAAGGTCTGCTGTTAATCTACATATTTGAAGAAGTTGATTCCAATTACAAGAAACATAATAAGGAAAATATGCACAGTAAAATTTGCACATTGTAAATACTAGCAAATGAATATTGATTATAAGTGATATTCAATTGTGTTACTTCAGTCCAGATTACTAATAATTCAGACTTATACTCAAAATCACAGTGATATGATAATTTATTAGTTGATCAAAAAGTCACAACAAGAACAATGCAACAATACACAGATATGGTACTTATGTGAAGTTATGACACATTATTGAAATACAAGAAAAGAAATAATTCAATAAAATCATCAGGCTTGACTGAGAATTGAAATCACACACTACAGGTACATTTCAGTATAAAGACAACCGGGTTGACAACTTTAGCGTTTAGCTCCACATGTTCACGAACATGCAAGAAATCTGGAACTAAAATCTAGCAGGTGCATTACTTACAATGAGACCTGCATAATTTGAAACACTAACGTTCTACGGAGAGGTCTTTAACATGCGCACATGCTCACTTTATGGAGGTACTTATAGAAAGTATATATCAAAGCTGGTAACAAAAGGGATGGAGTTCAGCTTGAGGAGTTTCAACCAAATAGGTAACAGTTAAAATAAAATTTGTTTAATACGAGGAGTTTAAGGAGATTACTTTTCTACAACTTAAATGAAACATATTTCAAGTTACTTGTACTATATTATTGGTAATTTTTTAATAGTCTTAAGATAAAGTACTTAATACCACACCGGTTCATGAACACATAATACGCAATTATTTTCTTAATTGATAATTAAGTTGCTAATTGATGATCTAGACTAGCCACATATAATTATTCTAGAGCAGACCCTCCTATATCTAATAGGTATAGGAACTATACACAAGCTCACTATGTATATGTTGCAGTGTACCCAACAACAGGGTACCTAAAAACTAAAGAAGCTAACAATGAACAGCTTACATGCTTTAACCATTATACAGATATAATATTACAGGGAGGATTCATGTTGAGAACAATAATACAAGATCACTCAGTACAGTTTATATGCTTTTAGACAAACTACAGATCCCATAACATGAAGAATTTAAGGACCATGCAAGTACACTTTACTGTGTAGGTGCTTTTTTAAGATATTAACTATTAAGTACACAAAACATAATGAGAGGACTTACATCAGGGAGAACTCAAAATATATATACAAGCTAGCTATGTACAGTTTTCATGCTTTAAGACTAGAAGTGTAGATGGTATAACAGGGTGGACCTAAGAAAAGACACCATTTAAGTAAGGATGAGATAAAGAAAAGGACTTCAGAACTCTACTACTACTTAGAACTCACTATTGTTTAAAACTTAAGGACTTTAAGTAAAGATAACAAGGACTTCAAAGCTATAAAGCCCATCATAGTTTACACATTCAAAGATACCAGGTATGAATAAGATGTCTCTTGTGGACACTCAAGCAACTTGCCAAAGTGTGACAATAGAGAGCTGTCACAATTAGAGGGGTTCCAGTGACATCATATTAAAAGGCAGGAGCTGTTTCAGGACCAAGAAAGTGTTGGCTACCATGAGGGTGTCTATAAAAAAGAGGGTGTGTCCACCAGCCAGAGTTTTCCCATACTTTCTACACTTGTAAGTCTAATGACACACAACAGGCTATATTTAACTACAGGGTCGCGCTAGTGGGGTTGTGTTCATGCAGCAGTAAGGTATCGCTACATATCAATATATATATTCTATATAGTACCCATCCATTCATCCTCCTCCTCATCCTCCGCCTCCTCATTGTAGTTGTTACTTTCCTCGTAATCTGCAAGCAACCATAACCAGAATGACAACCTGGGCTTCTACCCTGATAGTGCTCATGCTCAGAAAAGTTAGTTTTTACCTCAGAAAGATTGTTGATCGTAAAAACAACAATGGTGATGGCATGCACAAACTAAACCAACAAACCCTTTCTACCTCGTCTAAATCCCTGTATACAGTGTGATAGCCTGTGGTTAATAGGATGCTAAGAATGTATGGTCCCCAGTTAGATCAGTGGCAGTCACTTCCAGCCATTGATATCTCTCAACCAATCAGAAGCAGGGCTGGCAGTCACTACCTGCCACTGATATCTCTCGACCAATCAAAATTGGGCTTAAATGTGTGCCCTGCCCTCTAATGTCAGCCTCTATGCCCACACTCAGGCCAGTTTTTTACTAACTTTCATAAGCCATATCTGAGGAGTGCTGAGGAGGACAGACTTGCGGGTGGTCTTATTTGAAAGGTGACACGTATAGGCACATTTTGAACCTAAATCATCATGATGGTGCATTTGCCCTTTAAGAAGATATCACCTAAGTATCCTTCAGCATGTCTATGGACAGGCAGTTTCCTGAAAATCTCCTTTTCAGACAAGCAAACATTTTATGGAGAAATTTCAATTATGCCTTTTTAGGCCTGTAATCAGAATGCACAACAATTTTACATAAATTTGCCCCCCCCCCCCCTTATAATGTCAATTTCAAGCATGTAATTGATTTTTAACAACCCAATATAAATCCGATGACCTAGTTTAAGGATATAAAGCATTATTTCCAGTATAGTAAATACATATTACTATCGAAGTACTCTACCTGTTATTATAATGAAGCTAGTGTAGCTGATCGCCCTCTACCGACAGACTTGAAAAATAATTTGTAGTGGATCTCCCAGGCCGCCGCCAGGTGGCTACCATTTTGCCGATCATCCACCTCTAGTGTCTGTCAGCGCCCTCGACAACACTGACATGCCCCCCCCCCCCTTATAATGTCAATTTCAAGCATGTAATTGATTTTTAACAACCCAATATAAATCCGATGACCTAGTTTAAGGATATAAAGCATTATTTCCAGTATAGTAAATACATGTTTTATCCACTATATTATGGTATTCCTTGACATTTTGGGCATCCGGTTTCTCAAACCTGGCTAAGCCCCAGTTTACAATAGGATGTGATCTCACAATGTTCATCAAGTGACCCATTTCTTGCTTGCCTATATGTTTATGTACATGTATGCTGGGTGTGGCCTGGGCGTTAAAAGTAGACCAAGCATGACTAACAGTGCTTGACTCAGGCAGCCATAGAAATTAACCAGCTATGAATGAGAAAGCAGGCTGAACACATACTGCCACAGCAGCCAAGAATACCATCTTTCTAGCCTTATTTACGCAAGAGTTCAAGTAAATACATATGTGTATGTACATCAGGGTCTTAGCCATGATTTAGAAACTGGGGGCCCAAAATTGGCATTTGTTAAATTCTTGGGCGTCCAAATTTTTAAGGGGGGCAACAGTATACTTAAATTTCAACCATAAACATGTATAAATTTATCATAATAAGGCATGATATGATTGATATCCTTATACAATGTCATGGAAGTGGGAATAATATGGAGATAAAAATATTTTATATGCTGGGCCATATCAAGCTATTCAAATCGTTGCGGACGGGAAATTTAGAGAGTTTAATTCAATATTTTTCCTTCTATTCATGTAAACTTCCTGATTTGGCTGTTTTATCTTATAGATATATCATTCTAAAACAGTATTATAAAAAAAGTTTGTAAATTTTTTTTGACAAAATAGTAGATTTTAATGAATTTCTTGCTGTTGCGGACGGGAAACTCTGCGACAGAGGTTTTAGATACCTTCACAAAAACAGAAATCCTTCTTCAAATACTGAAGAAAATTAAAGTTTTGCATATGTGCAATGTAGCCAAGATCCTCAACTCTCTATTTCTGCATGTATTTCAAATTTTGATCATCCCATTCAAATTTTGGAGAATTTATTCAGTGTTGCGGACGGAAAATGCATACTGTTGCGGACGGGAAATTTTCGTCGCAAGTACAGGAGAGGAAGTATTCAGTACGTAAAACATTTGTAAGAGGTCAAAATTTGATAACATCACTCAAAAATTGAAAATAGTCATTTGGAAGACTGACATAAGAATGTTTTTATACAACATTATTCATAGATCAGTAGTCTAAATGCTGAGCTACAAAAAAAATGATTCGTGAAACTAAATTTCATTGGATTTAGCTCAGAGACTGATACTCTCAATTCTAGGTTCTTACACTATTGTGGCTTAAACATTGAAAACACTCAAAACAAGAATTCTATATTCTTTCTATTAGAAAAGATAACTATTTACAGCAATTTAAGCAAGTTAAGAGAGGATTCTTATAACCAGGTTGTGGAGTGATGCTGGTGACCCAAATTGCAATAGGGCTATATAGCCAGATCTTAGCACTGAAATCTTAAGTGCAATTAAAAACATACTAGCAATTCTAAATTACAAGTTTAGATATACCACTGATTTTCGTGATATGTATGTTTGGTTAGGATTTCAAATCCAGTTCATATCTAATACTGGATATCAATGCACACCTACATTAATTCTCCATTCACTCAATAGACATGTTAGATCTGAGCCCCAAAAAATAGCCAACTGTCAATAGGATCAAATATGTATGAATGAAAATATCACATAGGTATTTTAAAGTATTTAGCAAACTGGACACTCAGTAACTACACATATTCCTAAATCATTCAGAATACAGATACGTTGGTATCATTTAAAACAACTTTCTCAGGATCCTTTCTGTTTTTCTCAACTTTTTCTGGAATGCTCTGTACCTGATGCCATGTTGATGATGCAATGAGGAGATATGATTTAGCTTTCTACTTGCTCATCTAATTTGCTGTTTTAGCTAATTTATTAATTTTCATAATGAGTTCTCATAGGTTCTAGCATAGGTCTAATAATAAATGATCCAACCAATGTACAGGTGTACACATTCAGCACTGTCTAGACATGAACCTTCATCCTGTCTGCACCCCTACATCCTTAATCCTGAAGCCACCTATTCAGTCAATCAGGGTAAATGCAATTTCCCCCCAACTCTTTCCTCCCTCCCTCAACTGGAGAATCAGAGGTAAATGCAATTTCCCCCCTACCCTATTCTTCTCCCCAGACTGGAGAATCAGAGGTGTTGATGAGAGGGGGAAGTGAAGGTAAAACAGAATCCACATTATTTTGGCTATACCAGCAACCTTGGTTTGTACAGGAAGTGATTAAAACCAGGAAGTATAGAATTATTGTTCCTGTTAAAACTGACCAGGTGGTGAGTGAAATCATCTACCTCTGGGAAGATAAACTAAATTATGCTTTTCATAACTTTCTCTGTTTAATGTTCTAAAGGAAGCATCACACCTAAGTCAGTTGGAACTATTATGCTGAGTATGTATGTAAGAAACAGAGTGGTACTCAAATTTTGCTCATACCTCCAAGGCCCATTACCTTAGTGTAATACTCTTTTCTTTATATTATACCATTTAAACAACAGAGAAAATTCCCCAACCCATAGAGGGAAGATGGATGTGCCTTGAATCTTTTATTTAGATGAAAATCCATAGCTGCCATTGTCCATTGGTCACCTGACTTTTGCCTTCCAGTCATATTTCCTGTCCCAATAACTTTCCCGTCCGAAACAGCACTAACTGTTGCGGACGGAAAATTTTCAAACTCCATTTTTACAAGTTATGTGATTTATTTTTTTTCATTTTTTTACATCAATAGATATGCATTATAATGAAGTAAGAGGATTCCAAAAATGGTTACATTATCTCTTAAAATGAATCTTTTTTGGAAACTTTTCAAAGTTTTTTGTTGCGGACGGGAAAATGGCTATCAAACCAGTTCAATACCGCATTGATCAATGATCACCAGATCAAATATGTTCAGTGGTAATGTACTTCAGCCTCACACCTACAAAAAGACACCAAAAAAGTGTACTTCTGACAACCCTATCAAAAATAAAATGATTTTAATCACTTTTCCGTCCGCAACACTAAAAAAAATATTTTTAAGGTAAAAAGTCAATTTTATGTTAGGTGGAGGGCTTTAAGTTCTGCTTTTTTTTTCATTTTTGTACACTTTAGGATGTCTATTTTCAGTACGTCTTCAATTCATATCGGTTAAATGAAATTATTTTTTAAAGTTCTCCGTCGCAATTATTGTGATATGGCCCTGCTTGAGATTCACATTTGAAGAAATTCCTCACAAATTTTTTTGGGTGTCCTGAGGGGTGCTTTTAAGGGTTTGGGTGTCCCAAAAGACACTCTGACGCCCTGCTGGCTAAGACCATGGTGTACATATAAAAAGAAATTGCAACATGAAGTTCTGTTTAAGGATTTGACAATGAAAGTGCTAGGGGCCACTGAAGCTGCAAGCTTCTTTTGTTATATGTACAGTCCTCTTTGACATAATGGCTATGAAATGTAGTTGGTGCAAGGATCTGTAGCTGAGTAGCCAAATCTGGATGGGAAAAAAAATTGTGATTGCTGTTTCAAACAGGCATTTAAAACTCCTGGCTTAGACCCTGGACTCACCTATGCCAGTTGGGGACAATATGAATAAGTTTGACTAAATATTAAGACTATTTCAGGATTATCATCCCATAATGGATTTTAACCCATTCACTCATAGAGACACTCTTAGCATTCTGTACAATGTACTAGACCCATCAGCCATGGGGACAGCCCCTATGATAAAATCTTACTTATTATCTCTGGTCTCTGAACTTGGCTAGGTCCCATACTGAAAGAAAAGACATGTAACAAAGGCAAACATTTTGTTCCCATGAGAAGAAGTACTCACCAATATTCTCTTCTCGACCAGGGATCGCCCCTTGTTCTTTTTTCACTGCTGTTGTTGTAGATGGCAGCACTGTTGTTGTTGTAGATGGCAGCACTGTTGTTTTTGTTGTTGAGGGTGTCCGGGTAACAGTTGTTGAAGGCAACAGTGTTGTTGATGATTTGATTGTGGATGAGACGGTGGTAGAGGTCTTTTCCTTGCCTCCATCGCTCCCTCTTCCTTCAAAGCCCTCTTTTCCTCCAGTGTTACCGTTTCTTCCATCGCCCCCTTTGTCTCCATCGCCCCCTTTTTCTCCAGTGTTCCCTTCTTTTTTGTCCCCCACTTTCTCTCCAGGGTTCTCTTTTCCTCCATCGCCCCCTTTTTCTCCAGTGCCCCCTTTTCCCCCATCACCCTCTTTTTCTCCATCGCCCCCTTTTTCTCCATCACCCTCTTTTTCTTCAGTGCCCCCTTTTCCTCCATCACCCTCTTTTTCTCCAGTGTCCCCTTTTCTATTGTCCCCCTCTTTAACTCCAGGGTTATCTTTTCCTCCACCTCCATCACCCCCTGTTTCTCCAGTGCCTGTTTTTCCTTTAACGCCCTCGTTTCTGCCAGCTTCCCCCTCCGCAGGTGTCCCAGCCTTAGTGGAGGTTGGGGGCGTGTGTGTGGGTCCAGGCTGGTCTGATGCCCGGGCAGAGGGGGAGGAGGATGAAGACGGTGGTGGGGAGGAAGGGGGCGTGGCGTTGAGTGTGGTAGCTGCCACAGACTGTACTGTGGAGTTGCCCTTCACCGCCACAGGGGTGCGGGAACTATTACTAATTGGGGTGGTGCTCGGTTGAATATTAAAGCCTTCATGTTGCTCAGTCTTAGGAGACTGCGCGTTCGATGCCGGGGTTGTACTAACATTTGAAGCAGAGGCAGAATCTTTTGCAGTGTCCTGTATCAAGTTTGGTGTTTTTGCTTCCTTTGCCAAAGAATCAGCTGCTTTGGACTTATCCTCATCTTCAGCATTACGACTGCTATGTTCACCTTGATATTTCTTATTCAATTCATCAGTGCCTACAGTCTTTTCCCCTTTATCAGCCCCTTTGTTATCATTAGTATTATCATTGTCTCTGGAATGAGCCCCATTTTCAGTCTCTCTAGCAGTCTCCCTCTCGTCACCTTTCTGTTGTGTATATGCTGGTGCTGGGCTGTCCTTATCACTTGGCAACACTACATCCTTTGCTGGTCTGGTCTCTTCATTTGGATTTCCTAGAAATAACATAAATAAATAAAACAGATTAACATCAAGAGTTTTGTGTGAATCAAATGATTTAAATTAATACCTTGCCCCCTTTTGAACATACAAGTAGCAATCTAAATAGACCGGAACACTACTGCAATATTTCCCTTGCAATTTCAGCATTACTTTGGAAAATATTTGAAAGAAAAATGTTCATTGAAATATATCTTTCTTTCTCGTTCTTTTAAAAGTTTTCAATTCTTTTTAATCCACACATTATTTCATAATATATATGAAGCATCAGGATATAAATAGTGTCATCCTTTTGGAAGCTCATTTACTGGCATTTACAAACGGCGCTAAAGAATTATAATCAGAGCAGCTAGATACTATTTACCAAGTTAATTTTGTGTATAAAAAAAGTAATGCACTTGGCAGGCAGCTGCCTTAGATGCAAAGTTTAATTCTTGTGTATAGGTGATGATTGACAAGTTATGTCAGCATGTTGTATGATACTAACATAGGGATCGGATGTCCCAAAAATGGTGCACAGATTAATAAATGCAGACTCTAGTTGTGCTTAAAGTATACAATAAATAAACTGCAATATTTAGATGGTACATAGTATATAATCAGCCATCATGTCAACATAAGCTAACTGTTGAGTAATAAGTAGGTAGATGAAAGGGAATTGTTGAAAAATTAGAAAAAGAAAAACAACTTTCAATCTAATATTCTCAAAATATTGTTTTTGTCATCTGGATATGTCACAGCATGTGAGCACTTCAAGTGTCGGAGATTGAGAATGAGTAGATTGTCAGCAAACTATGACCAGAGATGTTGATTAGTAATACATCTCCCTGCTATGATCATCAATTTGTGGGTATTTTACTAATAGTGACCTACATAAGTCAAGATCTATCAGTATCACTAGGTGATGAAGTGCTTCTCTTAATGATAAATGCCTGTTGTACATAACAGACATTTTACATAATATGGGTACTGTTACATGTGTAAAGTCATAAGCACTTTGTGTAATAAATGCTAAGTGTTAGTTGTGAGGGTACGGGCAAATTGGTGACATCTACATTCATAATGCACAACAGTACAACACATCCAAATACATTATACATATAATCAAAAGTGGATGACATAAAAGTAAGCAATTGGAGTCAATTTTTCCTCCAGTGTGTGGCTGGTAAGATCTATAAATAGAACCCCTGTTAAAGCCATGCGGCTGCTTATCATATGTTTTTCTCATTAATGGTGCCGGGGACTACATTGCACCCCATACTCGATACTGATAAGAGTAGTGGCTTAAATGTCGTTAAAAGACAATAAAAGTCCAGGACGTTCCCCGCTGGGGTGCTCTATATTTATCCTTTAAAAGAATTTGCTTGTGGATATAGGGAATGATAGCCATTTCCCCCGGAGATGGACACTTTTATGTTTATCCACTTTTGATATAATACAAACATATACATATATATATATATATATATATATATATATATATATATATATATATATATATATATATATATATATATATATATATATATATATATATATATACAGGGCTCAACATTAAGAAAAAACTGCACAAGCCCAGCAGGGCTAGTTACCGTAACTTTTACTAGCCCTGAAATATTTTTGCTAGCCCTGATATTTATAACAAATTTTTCAAATAGTGACCTACCCTATAGCCTCTGTTGATAACATAAAAAGAATGCAGTGTATTGTGTTGAATTGAGTTAAATTATCATCCAGGTATGCAGAGCCAAAAGAAGGCTTCATACTTTTTAAGCGCCAATATTTCTATCTAGCCCCTTGGGGCTACTTACAGGTAGAATGTACTAGCCCTGACTCTCAATAACTAGCCCGGGGCTACAGGGCTAGCCTTAACGTCGAGCCCTGATATATATATATATATCAAATGAATTTACATAAAAGTAAAAGCAAATTTAAGTGAGCAAACTGAAACAGAAACAACATAAAACCATGATGCTAAATAAAATGAATATCAATAAAAAAAATCATCTCAAAAAGATGTGGAATATTAGGATGATGATGGTCATTCTCAACCCACATGACCAGGCAGGGGGATTAAGGCAAGTCACATACATGTGTCATGCAAAAAGAGTAAAAAGAGCAATTTATTAATTTGTTAAGGATAATTTTGAATATCAAGATAGGAGATATCTTTCCAAATGGGCAGTTTCCGGCACTGAGGTAATTTAGTCTTTTCATTATGATGATAAATTATCTCCTGTACAATAAGCTGCCTAGGGTGCTGATCAATAGTTTCTCTTTCAAATATGTTCAATATATTCTAGTCAAAAAGATATTGCAAAAAGGGTAAATAGGTCCGGATGCTTTTGGTAGCTATAAGCATGAATGAGTGGCAGTAACCCATTATGCTCAGAAGTCAGAACACCAGCTGACAGATAACTCTTTCCTCGGGGAAACTTATGAAACTGAAAGGTTTCAATCCACACATATATTGCATTACTTAAATAATGATGAAATAAAGGAATACTTGTCTGATTGCTAGGTTTCTACTAATTTTATAATCAGTCAAATACTTTTTTAATTCATCAGCAGTGTCTTAGCCATGATTTAGAAACTACTTGCTCAAAAATGCCAATTGTAAAATTTCGGGCATCCTGGTTTTTAATGGAAACCACAACATATTCAAACAAAATGTAATTACATATTCTGAAAAGGCCTAAAATACTTGTGAAATGTCATAGAAATTTCATTGAGGTAACAATATTCAGTTATTAGGTTAAATATTAGTATTTTTTTAAATTAATTTTTGAGGTTTTGGGTATCCAAGTGACACCCAGACACCCTGCTAGCTAAGACCCTGTTAAATCATCAAGATAAGAAATTTGTGGGATACGCTTGGCACAGATGAGTTTAACTGATACTGCTTGCAGTGGCCAAAAGCAGCCTGCTAACTGAGTTGAAAACTTTCAGGTGAAACCATAGTTGGTAAAATATTTGATAAGAGAAATGTTATCAGAACACTACAAGCAACAAACCTCCTTCAAATATTTTGTAAAACCATTCTCATTCCCAAGTTATCGTCAAGAGTATCATAGGTCCGGATGTCAATTTCTAAAGGAACTCTTAATTGAGCAGGAATGGGTTAATCTAATGAATGCTAATTAAGAAACTAATCAAATCATAACTGCATGCCTGAAAAACTTTCATGCATATCAAATCACTTTATTGACCTGTATCAAAGAGCCATTGGTTATTATCATCATCCATCGGCTCTATGTAGGTTTTCTCATTGTTGTAATATTCATCTTTGTCTGGATCCCCATATCCTGTGAAATAGACACACCGGCATGGGACTCAATATAACGTTACTGCAAATATATCATTTCACACATTGACAATTGTTGTAAATCTTCCTCCTCAAATGCTGGCATAGGAATCAGTATAGGGATATTTGAGTCAAAGACAACTTCTCACATGAAAGTGAAAATTGATATGGCCTGGATACTTATCAAGTAGAGGAATAATCAAAAAACTTCTTACAATAATAACAAAAAGCTGAAAATCATTTCCCCATCTGTTGGCATACTTCTCAACAGTGTCTTAGCCAGGATTTCGAAACTGGGTGCCTAAAATTAGCAGAACTTGTAAAATTTCGGGCGTCCAAATTTGTAAGGGGTGTCACAATATACTCATATTTCAACCACAAACATGTATATATTCATCAAAATAAGGCATGATGTCATTAAACAATGGCATGGGAACTATAAGGAGAGGAAAAAACTCAATTATAAGCTTGAGATTGAGATTTTTAGAAATTCCACACAAAAAAAATTGGGTGTCCTGAGGGGTTCTTTTTAAGGGTTTGGGCGTCCCAAAAGGCACCCAGATGCCCTGCTGGCTAAGACCATGCTTCTCAATCAAATATCTTCATGTCTGTGATGATTTACTAAGATGTAGAAGACATAATAGAAGATGTAGAAGAGAACAAAATGGCTTATAAATCACACCCCTTGTCACACTCCTGTCTAAAAAGGAATGAAAAAAATGATAAAAAAAAAAGTCCTGGCAAGTCCCTGCTTAGAAGTGTTCTTGGAATAACATGCCATCCTAGACAGAAACATGTTGTTGTTTTTCAAGTTTTTGTTAGCAAGAAGAAGTATTATTTGAGCGCTCAGAATGAGTCTCATGGTGAGTGCTGACTCCAGCTTTCGAGCTCACTTTTCACTAGTCAGTCTAGTATATAGACTCTTGGGGCAAGGCATTTAATTGATTTCACTCTAAGCAGCCCCAGTTGAACACCATGGTTATGTTTAGCCACAGATTTTCCCTGATATTCTGATGAAAACTAACAGATTATCAATGGATATGTCAAGTGCATATAAACAAACTTCATTGAACTATGGATGTAACTACTTTTACCATGTGTGACGTGGCCAGGGTGGAACGTTAGAACCAGCTTTAGTACCCGACTGAGTGTCAAGTAACAGTATTGTATAATTGGCAATTACTGTGGCAAAAACTTGTATTTACAAGCTTTACCATGAAATGAATTACACCCTGCATTTGCCAAACATGGCTAATAGTCCAGTATAAGCCAAATGGGTGGTTTAATATGATATACACCTGGGTTGGCAATAAACCTTTTTTAAACAAATGTATACTTAGCTTTAGGCTAAGGTTATTTGATTTATTGGTTCTTAGATCTTTCCCAGACCAATTTTAAAGTCAGGAGGTAGGTAGATATAAATAAATATGATTTTTTCCTCCTTTTTTTACACATGGAAATGTTGAGTAGGCTGTAAACAGTCAAAAGGGAGGTAAAAAATAGTGATTTTGGCCAGTATTAGAAAACATACTTAAACAAGCTTTTTGAATATCAAAAGAATGAATCTTAGTAAGATGGTGCATCTCCATGCTATTTGCATTGCTATTATAGTTATATTATTCAGGTATTAATATTCTTGTATATTTGTAGTTTTATTACCATATATATATGGTAAATTTATTGTAGTCTCGGTGAACCTACTTATGACTCGGCGGTAGAGCACAAAATAAAGTGGGGCGATTAAATTTATTTTTCTGTCGGGACCATTCCACTTCAAGATGATTAGCAGATCCGGGAACCAATAAATCAAGTAACCATAGCCGAAAGTCACTTAAAACTAAATGTAAGTAATCTCTAAAAATCTCTGTTAAGCCCCATGACATGTCGCGGAGTCTCAAAACTGCTGATTAAAGTCACAGGTGCGAGTCACTAGATAAGTTTCAATATTACCACCTGTAGTATGTTGAATAATAAGCCATCTGCTACACACACTCAACCACCAGATGTTCACTGCACATCAAAAATCTCCAGCTGATTTGTTTTTAGTGTTTAACCCCAGATAACACATTTTCCTTAGTATCATAATTGAATTTCAAAATTTCATCATCATTTTTGAACAAACTATATTTATGATGTAAGTCAGGGTGGGAGAGTGGACCTCCATGGGGTTGACCAACCATACTATATGTATATAAAACTTACATTTCATGACTAATCATTTTGTTATTTATTCAGAACCAATTTGTTCCAACTTTACCCTAATCTCAAACTCTCTGTATTCAACTCTCTGACTGGGAGAGAAATTCTTAAAACAATCCCTGTACGGGGCAGATCTTTTCAACAAACTGATAAATCAATGTGCTCGATCAGAACATTCCCTAGTATCAGAATTTTACAGTGTCTACAGGCAAGGCCAGGGGAAAACCCTATGAATAATTAACTTCACCTATGACTCACCAATGGAGGCAGCTGATGACAGATGATGAATTAACTGATTTGTAACACTGGTCAGCCAGATTTACCAACCCAAGAGGTAATGTGGAACAATGGATGCTCCCATCAAATTTACTAGCCCAATTGCTGTACATCATGAACAAATGTATGACAAAAAAAACTAAATGGAGGGCATTATCAGTAATTGAATCCATGGGATTTCCGTGATGGGGCAACAGCACATACACCAATATAGTATAGGGTATCAAGGAATAAACTATGTTAATGTCAAGAACCAAACCTACCAGTTATCTTGAAAAATTCTGATACATATACATATATGTTCCAGAGTTCCAAAATACTCTGAACAATTTCTGCACACCAGAATTGAGGTTGTAAAGTACAAGATAACCAATCTATCAGCCTCTAGTTAATGATAATCTGATGAACGATTATAATCAGAGCTTGGATTGAAAGGGCTTTGATTTTGGTCAATCGATCCCAAAATTTGGCACCAATTATGATCGAAATAAATGAAGCAAAAGGCTGTGTTTTGATACATCCTCCTGTGCATATTTTGCCTATGTTTTTCACCTAAAACAGTACCAGAAAACGTCCGAAATATTGCTCACTTAGCGGCAGAGATATTGTCAGATGTTAACAGCGTAGTCACTGCCGCAATTTGCAGGTATACAGCGATGAAGTCACAGGAAAATTTAACCCCCAACTGTATGGGATCTAAAACTCTATAAATCTGGGGCCTGTTTCACAAGAGTCGGATAATAGGTTAGCTAGCTCAAACTTGAGGATAACCACTGGGTAGCCAGAAGGTAAGTTGGTTTCATAAAGACTCCTAAGCCAGTGCTTATTAGAGTTTGGATGGGAAGATATTTTTTGTATAGATTAATCAAAAAAAATTTAGAAAGATTTAAAATCCATTCTGTTTGAGTTTTCCGGCCACATTGACATTATTTTGAGTTGAACGATTTAAAACATTATTGTGCCGTGGCATGCGCCGGGACATGCCAGGTACACCTGCGGTGTACCGCAGCAATTGAGAATCGGTGCACCAATCATGGTGTGACTTGCAACAGGCACGGAAACTTAAGAAAAAAGAGACAATGTTCATGTTTTTCACCCGGATTTTGGCTGGGTTGAAGGCAAACAATGTAATTTATTTTGTTGTTTTACATATTGGGCGACTTACAGACATTTGAGCATAATTGATTATGTCAAATGTCTGTCAAAGAATCAAGCTGGCTTAGCCACGATCAAATGCTCAAGTTTTCAATTAATCGTCCAACCACTAGTGCTTATCCTGTTGCCATTGAGAATTAAGTCTGAATGGCTAGCCTGCAAGGAGTGGGCTAGAGGTTCAGGATAACCTGTAGGCTGCACTAAATCCTTCAAAAGTCACAATTAAAATTTGAAGTGAAACATATTTAGCCAAATAATGTATTTAAATGTTAAATCCAAGAGTTTCCCAAAGTACAAGATGATGGATAAACTTAGCTAGTTAACTGACTATCTGAAACAGGCTCCAGTTCTCAGTCTGTGATTAGGTGGTGATGGCATTCACTGGTTGTAGAGACGACATGAAATATGTAACTGATTGATTGTAATAAATCAATAATCTATAATAAATGTTTGATATTTATATTTCAATTCACTAACAGCACAAATGCTGCTTGCTTATAACCTAAAGTACTGGTACATCAGATGTACACAACTACGTGTAGTACGTGTACTTATTTATCTAGTGTGACGAAATCCTCACATGAACTTGACGACCGTCCAACCAACTCAACTGGAACACCCTAAATGCAGGATCCCAAGCAACTTGGATCCCAATAACATTCAACTCTTTACAAGTAGTAAGGTACGTTTCATTATCAAATGACGTCAAATTTTACTACAACTGAAGTGAAATACTCACCATCTTCCCGTTTCTGTCTTTGAACAGGGACAGCTAAACATACAGATAACATAAGTATCACAAGGTATATTTCCACAGAGGCAAACGTCAGTCTCCTTAGAGAGGCCATCTTGAAGTGATGTGTCAGGGCGTGACGTCATTAGAACACTTCCGGTACTCCAAGAATGGTTTAGGAACGAGTCGATAGATGGCAGCACCGTACAATAACGACAGCGCATTTGCACTAAGTGCAGTAAGAGAATTTTAGGTGATGAATTTCACTTCTTATTTGAATGCAATGGTATTGAAAAACTTAGAATATCAAGCATACCAAAATACTACAGAACTAGATGCAGCACTTTGAAAATGAGTCAATTATTAAATACAAATGATAGAAAATTGTTAATTAAGGTAGCCAAATTGTTTATTTTGGCATGAAGGAATACACATCTCTTCCAGATGTTGTGAGTGAAGAAATTGATAATGTTGATTTAAACTGTCTATATGACTAATATTATGACAGTAATCGGGTAAATCATTGTATAATGTTGATACAAATAACTTTTATGGGCGTATATTGTATATATGTATATATGTATATTTTTACAATTATGACTACAATGTAGATGTATATATATGTTGATTATTCTAATGAAATTATTGTATTTCCTCTATGTACCGCAAAATGCGGTTAGAGAGTAATAAAGTTCGTATTCGTATTCGTATTCGTATTCGACAGTGTGTGATAGTAGGGATGAATGGCCCTTGTGTAAATGTTTAACCAGAGAGATCTTGTCTCTGGTTTAACTTGGCATGGACGAAGAACTAACTCATTTAGCATCAAAACAACTTCTTTTTATTTATGGGGTCATGCATCCTGTCTGTTTTTTGGGTTATTTCTGTAGATTTTTTGAAATGTAATGCAAATGTGGATGTTTCATTCTCCAAAATTGGTCTCTTTCTTTGGAATTTGGGAATTCGATTATGGTCCCCTTTCTGCCATATTTGGAGAAACTGCCACTGCATGAAATACTGTAACGAAAGTTAGCATATGCGTACCATTTTTATCCATACTTATCAAAGACATTCGACAAGGCAGGGAATCCATTTTATACACAGATGGATGTTATACACATTTTCTAAATCTGTAAAATTACCAAAATTCAATGAATATGAAAATCACTGTAGCAAAAACAAAAGTGTTCAAAACGGTCTCAAAAGATATCACTTGAATAGGTATATTTAGTTAACAGTATGCATTTTGCGTAAAACAATGGTTGCACCAAAATTTTTTCCATATGGGCGACGCTGTCGGGAAAATTGTAAAGCACTATTTTAGTTTGTCCGGTACTCAATAGGTGCCACCAATTTCGAGTAACATGGACCTTAAACGGTCTGAAACTTATCTTTGAATTTTAAAGTAAATACATTCAAATTATAATTTTTGTTTTCTTCTAAATGATGTAACCCTACAAATCAAGAAGGTTTAGACATACATGTTCCGTAATTGTCCAATAGGCTGAATAAGTATTTTTATAAAAAAATAAAGGAAGTTTGATTGTCTTGCGATATTGATGCAAGTTTGTTTTGAATGTATTCATGAGTTAATTCAGACTTTAATATCGAGATACATATCTGAACAGAGTACCTGGTGATCTCAGTGATCCCGGTTTTATTTCGCACTGTGGTGTAAGTCTTCATGTTCAATATGACATACTAGTAGTTCATATATCACTGTGTCGGCCTTTACCCTGACGTTGTTCTTTCACTACGAATCTTTTTAAAGGCCTAACTAGTTCAATTTAAGACAATACATAGTCCTAATTAGGGCTGACGCATTTCCCTATTTCACTACAGAGTGAAATAAAGTCAGCTATTATTTGATACGAGGACAGGTTACAAGTTGAGTGTTCAAGTTTTCCATTCGCCGATCTCTCCGTCAGGAGCGTCCTGACTCACACATTGATCCCTTATATTAAAGCAAAGCTGTTCGACGCGACGCCACTTAGATATGTACGAATGAAAAGGCTGGGTAAGGCTTCGACCATTTGATATCCTGCGGGGGAAGCCCGGGAGGGGGGGGGGGCATGTACTTTTTGGAATTGCCTCAACAAATCGGAACAGACCTATCTCTGAATATTTGGAAAAACATCTACCCCTGGAAAAATATCTGTTTTGGATTTACTCTCATTTCAAGTGCCAGGAAATGGCTGAAAAAGCATTTTAGAGTGTCTACACTGTAAAAATTATATGTAAACGTTTACCCTATTTGGGTGCAACTGAGCTGCACCCGATTTGGGTAAACGTTTACCCCGACATATGTGTACCAGGTTAACATTTCCGACTTCAATGGCAGTGCAGGTAGACCTTTACTTGTGTGCAGTGGGTAATCCTTTCCCTGCCTAGGGTTAGATGTAACCTGATAATATCGGATGGGGTTAATATTTATTTCGGGGGGAGGAATCATTATTGTGATGCATGACCTTTATAACATACTACTATCGAGTACGCTATGAGGTACATAAAATATACATCTACAATAGAAATGCCACGGCAGTCCGGTTATCAATATGTATACTCTTTTTTGTCTAAATATGGCGTATACAGTTCTTTTCCTGCATGTTTTCTTCTTCTATCTTCCTCTTCTCCTTCATTACAAAATGGTGTTGCTGGGTTTACGTCTCATTTACGAAACATGCTATGGATATGATTTCACTCTAATTATGCGAGATTTTAAGATTATATCTCTCTATACCACAAAATCCTTCTACAGTAAATGCTGAAGCGTGGTTAAGTATACTAACTATACGTCGGAAGAACACACCAAGTATAATTGTAAAGAATTCCAATGTTACAAATAACATTAGTCACTTACTTTTCGAAGATGTCTATAAAAACTGTATTCCTAGTCACTGATAAAAACAGAGACAATATTCCTGCTAAGTGTATCTAAAACTTCTCAGTACAGCCCTAACAACCCAACCTTAAACTGCCCGCCACAACTTGGTAACTTAAAGCTGTTATCTGGGTCACTGCTTAGTGTCGTTTCTTTGTCTGAGGTCATCACCATGTCTAATTGAACATGTGGTCTTTGGATGGTGTAAGCGACAGGAAGTTTCAAATATCGAATCCTCAAGTAAACGTTTACCCAAGAAGGTAAACGTATTACTATGACATTCACTGGAATGGGTAAACCTTAACTTAAAAAGTTGAGGTTCACTGAAAAATGTTGAACGTTCTCTGATTGAGGTGAACCTTAACATTTCAAGCGGGTAATCATTTATCAATGAAAAAATATTTGGGAAGATGTTCACCCAGTAATAACTAATTAGTGCAATGTTCACCCAAATTATACAAAGGTTAATCCATTTCAGATCAATGTAAATCCAAACTAGTTGAATCTTTACCGAACCTTCTTACAGTGTACACCCCTATAGCTTCTGAGGGCATCGAGTGGCCCACAAGGATCGCAGCTAAAAATATTTACTTCTGGAGAATTATCTAAAAGGTAGTACAATGCAGTATAAGAAAGTACTACAATCAAAAACCTTATATTTCATATTTTCTCCTCGCCTCTGAAAATTAAAAAATAATCTGTCTCTGAAAATTTCAACTATGAAAAAAGATAATTTGCCTCTGACAATTTGAATGAAACATCTTTCGTTGAAAAATGAACATGCTTGCTCCCTTCAAATTTTATGGCCATTTATTTCGATTTTTTGTTGAAAAAGAGACGTACTTTTCAACTTCTAGATTTCATAACTTTGACACAATTAAGTCAAAATTGAAATTCAATATGGAGAATTAGCCAAAAACTTATCCTATCTTTAGGGGATGGGGAGGGGGGTTAGGGCGGACATTGCTAAGTAGGTATCAGGGAGCGGGTTTCACAAATAACTGTGGTCAGTGTTACCTGACATATTGATGTAACATAATAGACTGTCCCTGGGTCACCAGACACTGGTTGTACAGATAACGGTTCTTCCAGTCCTCCAGATAGACATATTGATGTA
>OZ012685.1:16617078-16794212 GCA_963942565.1 Maea johnstoni | reverse complement strand
TATATATATATATATATATATATATATATATATATATATATATATATATATATATATATATATATATATATATATATATATATATATATATATATATATATATATATATATATATATATATATATATATATATATATATATATATATATATATATATATATATATATATATATATATATATATATATATATATATATATATATATATATATATATATATATATATATATATATATATATATATATATATATATATATATATATATATATATATATATATATATATATATATATATATATATATATATGTGTGTGTGTGTGTGTGTGTGTGTGTGTGTGTGTGTGTGTGTGTGTGTGTACAGCACCTGTAGTTAAGTTCCTTCCACCAGATAGTATCTATAGGTGTGCAATACCGAGATAGAGCGGTGAGTGCCCATAAGCTATTTAAGTCATTTCATGCTGACTTCCATTAATTATTTCTGTTGGCAGATCGTGATATATGAGTTCCTACACACTCTGCCCTTAACATCAACTGTTATGTAACAAACCAATCTCAGATTACCAATTAATTAGCTTAGGGAGAATATTACCAGATAATACAAGCAGAAAGCAAATGATTCCATTATGGTTACATGTAAGGTTTCAAGAAATTCATCTTTCTTTTGGTATTTTTTGTCTATCTAATTAGATATAGATTAGTGTCGTAAAGTAGACTATTTAACCTGATTGATACTGCTATGAATGTGATAGGCGCAATATGATTCCTGTCTCCGCCGGCCATTCTCGAATCCACATGTTTAATGCAAGATACCCTTTCATGAGAAAGGGCGTCAGGCTTTTTACTGGGGTAAAATGTTATGTCCGGTGTATTAAATCAACCGCTAAATATAGAAAGGCTGCTGCAAAACGAGCCCAGGAACTGGTGTTCACTTTCGCGATAACGTAACGTAATTTAATTATAAGTGTTTGGTCTACTTAATTTAAGCAATATTAGGCCACTCCAATTTAATTACTTGTCTTACGAGCTCAGCAGGCAGGAAATGAGCCATTTTGGAATAAAAAAGTTGAAAAATGTGTTTTTTTTACTTTTTAAATTTCTTTTAGAGTCTGTCGACTAGGACTGGTAGCGAGATGTTTCTAACGGCCTATTATTAACTAAATAAAATCAATCAAAATCAATTAATCCCTGTAACCTTAAGGGTGGGAGATATACATCCTCAAATATGAGGCTCTACTACAGCATTTATAAGTTCCTGAAGTTGATTGAATCACCCTAACAATGAATATTCTTAAAACTAGCACTTTTTTTTTTTTTTTTTTTTTTGAGTCTGACAGAAAATTTCCAAACCACTTACGTCCGTAAGACACCAAAGTCGACTTTTTACTTCTTTTTTTTTGGCGTCGGACAGGATTTTTTTTCCAAAAAAAGCTTGTAAGACAAGTAAATAAATTGGACTGGCCTTAGATAGTTGATGAATTGATAAATGGACGTTTGTATGTCATTGACAAGACAATATTATATGATTAAATATATTCATTGAAGGTGGTAGAAACTGTTTTGTTTTGCTGGCACATTCTGTAGTGACTCACATTTTCTATCGCAGAGCTGCCCTTCTTTCTCTTATTTTGCCCCAACAAAGGTAGACTGCATGTACACCACCCTACAACTTGGAAAACCCTTAATCCTTATGAATCTGGAGCGTACGTGTAAACATTATTTGACACAAATGAAAATATCTTGTTCACAATGATATGTTTTGAAAAAATTGGATTAAAATCTTATGTTCCTGCTGTGTATAACATTTCCTCTTCAAATAGTTTTCGAATAAAACTCTATTTGGTAAATTATGTTTACAGTTGGCAGATCATGTGTAAACGATAAATGCAAATGGGTTAACGTTTCTTATTGTCATCATCCCTTAAATGTGCGATTTTCAATAACCGTTATTCTTTATAGCTTTCTTATCTTATACTGTTATACAATTGTAGGTTTTCTTCCTAGACCTGCAATGACCGTATTAGAATAATAATGTTCAAATATGCAATAAATATTAAATCTGTTTTCCTGTCCCAGCTGTCAAAATAGCCTGATATGTTAATGGTACGCCATTTCCATCGGGAGAAATACAACAACATAAAAATGGAATGGCATCAAATCAAATAATTTGATAATACACTTAAAATTGCATCAATCATGCTGAATAATGAATGTGGGCACTTTATCATTAATACAATGCAGCCGGTACGAATCAAAACACCCGCGATCATGCAAAAAAAAACCTTATCATGAATAAAACTGAAATAAGATGTCAACACAAAATGACGGTGTTGGCGGGTGGGGTGTATCAGAATTTGTACCACAGTTGCCTTCCTTCCACCAATCACAGGCCTCGAAAGTGTGGGTTATATGGCATAACCTATACTTTTGAGCAATTGTTCTCTAAGCTGCCTGAATGACAAAGGTGATTACTCAAGGATATGTGATAGATAGACCCCAAGGAACCTGTGGTGTATGGGATATACCCAAGGTGTTACGAGGCGGAGCTATAACTAACCTATAACCCTACACTTTTCTTGGCCTGTGATTGGTGGAAGGCAAGCAACTGTGGTACAAAGAGTAAGGGAACTTAGACATGTTTTTTCTTGGCCTGTGATTGGTGGAAGGCAGTCAACTGTGGTGCAAGGTACATAGACCACTCGGAAGCTGTGTTGTATGTGATACTCTTGGGGTTACTCGGCTCCGCCTCGTAACACCTCGGGTATATCACATACACCACAGTTTCCTTGAGGTATCTCTATCGCGTAGCAGTGGTAGGCCACGCAATGCCCAGAACGGCTGAGCCTCATGTAACAAGCTGGGTCTGACCACTGGGTACTCAATCACTGGCTCGGCCACTCTAGAGGGACCAATCACTGCTCCCAAAACACCTCTAGGGGCCTTAGTGCAGCTTTAGCAAAGAGATCCACCAAGCCCACCAATGGCTTGTCAAGATAGACAAAATGAAAATGTACAGCAATCATCAGCTGGGTGCCGATCAAAGAGATGGAGGAATATGTCCCCTCTGGTACTGGTGCTGACGAGGGATGAACGTCAGCACATACACACAGCTGTCGCCCTTCGCCATGGCGCTGTCTGCCACTGCAGCCAAAATACCCGGGCAAATTGTCGTATAGAAGGGGCCGTCCCCGATTGCCTAGTACTCTAACGCGTCGCCACTCAGCCGATCAAAGAGATGGGGGCACATGTACCCTCTAGTACTGGTGCTGACGAGGTACCAACCTCAGCACATTCACACAGCTGTCTCCCTCCGCCACGGTGCTGCCAACGACTGAGGCCAAAGTACCCGGGCCAATTGTCGTATAGAAGGGACCGTCCCCGATTGCCGAGTACTCTAACGCGTCGCCACTCAGCCGATCAAAGAGATGGGGGCACATGTATCCTCTAGTAATGGTGCTGACGAGGTACCAACCTCAGCACATTCACACAGCTGTCTCCCTCCGCCACGGTGCTGCCAACGACTGAGGCCAAATTACCCGGGCCAATTGTCGTATAGAAGGGACCGTCCCCGATTGCCGAGTACTCTAACGCGCCGCCACTCAGCCGATCAAAGAGATGGGGGCCCATGTCCCCTCTAGTAATAGTGCTGACGAGGTACCAACGTCAGCACATTCACACAGCTGTCTCCCTCCGCCACGGTGCTGCAACGACTGAGGCCAAAGTACCCGGGCCAATCGTCGTATAGAAGGGACCGTCCCCGATTGCCGAGTGCCGTGTGCCACTCAGCCGATAAAAGAGATGGGGGCACATGTCCCCTGGTGCTGACGAGGAATCAACGTCAGCACATTCACGTAGCTGTTGCCCTCCGCCATGGTGCTGGGGCCATCCCCGATAGCCGAGTGCTCTAACGCTTTGCCACTCAGCCGTTCAAAGAGATGGGGGCACATGTCCCCTCTAGTACTGGTGCTGACGAGGTACCAACGTCAGCACATTCACGCAGCTATCTCCCTCCAAGAGTTAAGCATTGGTTTCCTTCAGTTAGGATTAAGCCTCGATTTGGCAAAAAGTGACAATAAACAATATTAAAAAGTCAGGTTTTAACATATAGGGTAATGGGTGGTAACATTGATAAACGCACTCATTGCATAGAAAAATTAATTTGGAATAATAAGTTACATACATTGTTTCTCGCAACCTTCAAAGCCAACGAAAATATTTTGATCAAGGCTGTGAATGACCGCTTTCAGTCAGTTTATCATTTTGCATCACTTACCTCTCGGAATACTCTTTCCATATTGCTGGGTTTCTATCTCATCACGATTTGACCTTAGCTGTTGAAAGCGACATAAAACTCTTTCGTTTCTTTATGAGGTTTTTTGCCTTGTATCGGGTCGTCTACTGAGTGACAGACTGTAATAAGCCTCCGAACTGTGGAGATGTGAAAAGGCGGGAGAGGGACTCTAGTATTCTTTCAAATGCGGGATATATGAAT
Organism: Maea johnstoni; assembly: GCA_963942565.1. Taxonomy (NCBI): domain Eukaryota; kingdom Metazoa; phylum Annelida; class Polychaeta; order Spionida; family Magelonidae; genus Maea; species Maea johnstoni. The sequence continues at coordinate 16,789,723 of OZ012685.1, read as the reverse complement.
ACAAAAAACATTTTTTTTAAACGATTCACAAAATGCAAAGTATACACGCATATGATAAAAAACATATATTGATAACATAACTATATTTACTATGGCCCTTTCAGATGTCTCGAGAGAACATATATCTAAATGTGAAAATATGGCAAAAATGGTTTGCCAGGCAAGTCTCTTAAAGACATCAGATGTAAGACTAAAGAAGAAATCAATAGCCAGTAGATGTTGTAATAAGTGTGACTTAGGTATTGAGGAGACTGCAAACCACATCGTTATGCAGTGTCCGTATTTCGAAGCAGACAGGAAAAAGATGTTTGAAGAAATGTCAGACTTAAACTGTGCTGAAATTAACGGTATCCTCGATAATCATGGAAACGTATATTTGTATCTGATGGGCAAACACCCCCCAGATATTGATTTTAATGTGATGTATCCATTTTGGACAATATCAGCTCGCTATATATCGAGTATGTATGAAAGAGCAATACTTGGTAGATAATTCGTACTGTGAGTAAAACTCTTGTATTTAAACAGTTTAACTGAAAAAGCCCGCAGAAAGACAAGTTCAGTAAGCTATGAAATCTCTTGATCACCTGTAGATAGCGCATGCACGAGACCAGCAGTATGTACATATATTAGTAACTTAGGCCTTGTGTTAATACAAATGTTTTGTTTATTTTCATAATGCCTGATTTATTCATTATATTTAATTTGATTTTTGTTTTCACGTTTAGTTTCGTTATTTGTATTGATTTCGTTGTATCATGTATGATTGTGTACGCAAGTACAGTCAATAAAGCATACTTATACTTATACTTATACTTAAATGTACAAATTCAACGAAGGTAAAGCAAAGATAGATTAGACTTTTACGCTTCCCCCTCGAATGCTGTCCGAAGTTGGCCCGGCGCATGTTATGATTTTCGGCTTTGTAGAAAGATCATGGTGCCTGCCAATTTTACATTCATAGATGATTAATAACCGTTGCTGTTATTTCCGGTCTGTCTACGTATTGTATCTATTATTAGTAGACTCAATAAATGTATCTCAGAATGAAGTTCGAAAATCTGTCTAATGTCCAAAATAGCTCAGCATCAAGCCGTCCGTTTCTATCGATAGTGCCAATGCTCAGTGTATGGACAAATTGCACATGTGTGGGTGCTTATTGATCAGAGAGGAGTTTTATGGCCAGCCAGAAACGATGTGGACTATGAGTGAGCATATCTCTGCTTTGATTAAGGTATCAGGATGCATGGATTCAATTACCTATTGTTTGACCACAAAAAGAATTATTGTTTGACTAGTTTGCTGGTATTGAACACAGACTGTGGTCTTGTGGTAAGTTTCAACAAAAAATGCCATGCCAAAAGACGTATGGTATTGTTTGACTAAGTTTATGAATAAATGGTCATAAGTTATCGACGAATGAAAATAGTTTTGAAAATATAAAGATTACGCTTAGGACTGTTCCTTTTTAAGAAGTGTTGGGGGAACCGGAGTAAATTTTGCTCCAAGGTTAAGCCTACCTCCAGAGGGGACCTGCACGAAAAGTATTTTAAAAACATTTTTGAATGTACCTGTAAGCCTAACAGCTACTTACAAACATGTGGTTTAAATAGTAAATGTTGATTTTAGGACCTGTTATAACTCAACGTACCTGTGACATGACCTTGGGCCTATAGGGGGGTTCATATCTATCATATTCCAAAACGAATGTGTCGTTATTCACTCTAGGCCAAGAGATTAGATGAAAATAACTGTCAAACTGATGGTGACACCTTCTAGCTCGAATGAATCTGCATGGTCAAAGCAGGCAGCTAGGTCGTCTTGGGAGCATTTTACAAGGTATCAACATATGCCCTGTCAGGGATGTGAGACATCAAATACTTTCGCTCCAAATACTTCCGATGGATTGTGACAAGTTCTTAAATTATGGTGAAATAAGTATAAGTGTGTGTGTAGCCAAATGTGCGTATTAAATACACACGATCAAGATATTTATACTTCTGACAATTCAACACCTTTCAGGCAAAAAAGTGTGTGTATTTCACATAGACTCTGTGTTGAAGCCGGTCCAAAAGAAGGATAAAAACAACAGCTTGCCTGCATTTTTCTTGTGCATGCACATAAATAGAAAGTCGCATGGGCGGGGAGGGTGGCCAGAGACCATTCGTTTGTATATGTATTGATAAATCATTCATTCTCCACGGACAAGTTAAACTAGCCCTCAGGTTTGGACAAGGACACCTATTTTAGGTTTCTACCTTAACTCAAGCCAGTGGTGAATTCTTCACTGAGATTTTCTGGAAGGCTATACTGATTTTTTAGAGAAGAGAAACTCCTCAAACTTCCAGTGTTACTAACACTGCGTGCCTTCGAGATGTCCGGATGTAGAAGATAGTGTTTACGTGAGCCGGATTGCATTACAACGAGATAGACAGTAATAAACTTGTAGTTAGCAATGCCTTAGAAGACCAACACATGGAATGGAAACCAGCTGGTCAACCTGAACATGCTAGCCTCAAAAAGTGTCAATTAATAGTCGCTAATAGGTGCTCTGGGCACCCCCAGCAGGTGGTGGAGATAAGGTTTCTCTGTAATGTAATCGATGCGGTAGCCCTGATTGGTCCTTGTTCCCACGTGACCTCGTGCTGCTGCCTTATCTGCTAGTCCTGGCATGAGGCTAGCATGTAACTATAGGGCATATAGTAATTGGTCTCTCGTTACATATCCATTCTTTTCTTAATCCAAGGCAATACCATGTTTGCACGAAGTGAGAATATACTGTGGACCTTAAAAGCGAACTGTAACTGATTGAATTTTTGAAGATGCACCAGCTTGAGCATTAGAACGCGTTTCATCGCAGATCCACGTTTGTGAGTGTCCTAATTAAATTCTTTACCATCACAGTTACTCAGATTCGAATCTGATACGTTGGCTTTGATACCACACGTGCAGTGTTTTCACTCGCAAGACCAATAGAATGAGATCAACCGCAAACTTGGTTCGTTGTTGAAACTGAGCACTGGTGTTCGTCTGCATCCTATGACGTATCTCATGCTGCGCTGATGTGGCTTTCAGGGGGATGGGATCAGGAGGGGATGGAAGTGCAGACAGTCGGAAAATGGTCTGAGTAGGAGTCTCGCTGGGTTCGTTAATTAAATATGAAGAATTTTAATGGAAAGGCCTAAGCACATCAAATCTCCTGTCAGGACGAAAATATCCAGTTGAGATAAAATCTTTGACCTAAAGTTTGTTGGATCCCTTAATTTGTTTCAGTCTGTGAATTCTGTGACAGTTTGGTTAATAACCATTTTACCATAACTTGTTTTTGTTTGTGATTTTTACAATGGACCAAGTGTTGAAAGAGCGAATAAAAACTTTATATTTATACCACCGTAATTTTTGGGGAGAAAATAAAACACTTTATTTTCACCATTTTTTAGTGTGAGAAAGTAAAAAACTTTATTCTCAAAAACTTTTAATTTTCACCACCGTTTTTTTTCGGGGGGGGGGGGGGGGGGAATAAAACCCTTTTTATTTTCACTCCCGTCTTTTTGGGTGAGAAAATAAGAAAAAAACTTTTTATTTTCACTCCCGTTCTAGAGAAGGAAGGAAAATATATTTCAAGCAGTGACTGGTTGCCTGGCGCATTTTCCTATTGGTATGGGGAGTTATCATTTTATCGAATAGAAAAATAACGCTGGCAAACGAGAAAGGTGGAACTTGTGGTGATAATTTTGATATGACAAGTGCGCGGCCGGTGACCACATACAAAACCGTTCGCCGCAATAACTTAATTTGCTACTATAATTCAATACATTAATCTGCTTTGTAGTTGACCAACTTTTAACTTTTTCCAATCAATTATTCAGAATAGAAATGTTCAAATATAACTTTATCAAAAGCATAAATGATTTAGAATATTTCTATTGATAGAAAGATTCTTTATTTTTCGATGATGTGGAAATTCGTACACTTTACGCGTCAGTGAATGACTTCCTATATTGTGTTAAGTAGAAATTGCTGCTGCTCATGAATATTAATTGACCTCAGTTCCGCATTTGTCATTCGTCGACGTTGATTGGGCCAAATATTCAAAAGATATTTAGTCCATGTGGATGTAAGTAGTCACATTATATTTCTATCTTTGTATTAAGTAGTAGGTCCTTGTTTGTATTTAATACTTTCGTGGGGAAAATGGTAGAGCTGGTGCTTGCTCTCAATTCAAGGTGGAAACTGAAATGACTGGAGAAAATACGGCATGGAACCACATACTTCTCATGAAAATGTGTTTTTGATATAGAGGGTAACCATGTATGTCTTTAAGTTGTTTGTACTCAAAAAATCCTGTATCCCGTTGTGAAGCCACAATGCATTTATCATCAGAAGATCTTTCACGCAATGAACACTTCAGTGGTGAAAATAGACAGTAGCCCACCGGTCCGTTTCTACCAAAAACATAAATTGGCTAGTAAAAGTCTACGTTTACTTTCCCAGAAAGTCTGCTAAATGTTCTGACCACATTAATTTAGTAAGCATCCCATCCAATTTCACATTTCTTCTACATTAGATTATAACTGTCGCAATTCATAAATTTAGCACAATTAACCACAAGTGTTCAGTTATGAAATGACTGTTGGCTACCATTTTGGTAATCGAAGTGATATTTTTTCTGGTGGACCACTAAACTATTCATTTTATGGACCGTTTGACCACCAAGGCTTAGCAAACTGTTTTCAGCACTGACACTTTGTATGGAATAAATTAAAAAGTTTCACCTTTATCGGTTGCGAACGTCATTTTCCATTTGATATAATGATAACTCCCCATACCAATAGGAAAATGAGCCAAGCAACCAGTCATTGCTTGAAATATATTTTCCTTTCTTCTCTTGAACGGGAGGGAAAATAAAAGGGTTCTTATTTTCTCTCCCCCCCCCCCAAAAAAAAAACGGGAGTGAAAATATAGTGTTTTATTTTCTTCCCCCGATAAAAAGGTGGTGTGAAAATAAAAAGTTTTTTTTATTTTCTCCCATCAAAAGATAGTGAAGATAATTAGTTTTTGTTTTCTCCCCCCAAAATATGGTGGTGAAAATAAAAAAGTTTTTTATATTCTCTTTCACACTTGGTCCATCGTAGATTTTGGTGACCATTAAAAACATTCTAACAGAACTGCATCACTACTTAAAGGGGAACTTGGGGAAGAACAAATCATAGGTTTATATGAAAGTTTCTGAAAATAGCTCAACATCTGTCATAAACAGGGAAGCCCTGGAGCTCCACAAAAAGAGAAATCTAAAATTGCGATTAGTGAATAGCACCTCCTCTGAGCCAAGGCCGCCGCCATTGTGAATCCGGGTCATCACCCCCTGCTGTGGTCAGTGTTATAAGCACAGAGCTAGGGGCAGATTGCCACCCAATTGAAAGACATGCCTGCTGCCAGGGCCTGGGCAGGATGATGGCAATATGCAAAAATCTCCCCTCATGGGATCACTGAGAGAAAAAGAAGGGCAGCATCCTGTTCTTGAAGTGTATTACTTTCATATAAGCTGATATGTATGTGAGCCTTTAGGGCCCCTTTGATATATCGAATACTGTGTATCGTGTTAATTTTGCGCATATAAAATAGGAAGCTGCCTTTGATGCGCAGTTTGATTTTTCCGTACTGATGTTAAAAGACAAGCTCTCATGTCAGCGTGTCGTACAATACTAGCATAGCTATCGAATGTCCAAATGATGGTGCGCAGTCTAGTATATGCTGACTCTAGGTGTGCGCTAAATACGCAATTATTAAACGATAATAGAAAAGGCAAATCACTAAAATGCATAACTCCCAGTTTCTAGTACCTAGCACAAGTATAATTCCCCGTCAGATAGTTGTATAATTCACCACCAGGTGTCAGTGAGAAAGCTGGTCCTGTAACTTTACACAGCACTCAAAATCAATATAACTCCTATACAGGAGACGCCAGGTTTTGACCCTAATTCCTCGATCATAAATTTGCTTGAAGAGACCATCGGTCCAGACGCTGTCGAATGCTTTAGACACGTCGAAGAATGCAACAATGCATTGATTGTTGTTATCCATCGACGTGGCCAAAACCTCTTGTAAAACTAGTGCGGAATGTATGCAAGAGTGCCCAGTTTTACAGGCACCTTGCAGGTCGGACACGACCTTTTCGTCCGTCCACCATCTCTTCATTCTCTGCCACAACAAAATCTAGAAAAGTTTGTTGTAAGTAGATAGAAGGGTAATCCCCCGATAATTGTCGGGTACGAAATCAGAGAGATCCTTGCCTTTAAACAAAGGGATTTGGACTCCACGTCTAAAACAGGTTGGAATGTATTCAAGTTCTCTATTATTGAAAAAAAGTCGAAGCTACTTTATTTGGGAGTTAATACAAAAAGAACCGAAAATGTCGAGCAAACTCTCTATATTACCTAGAAGACCAACACGTATACAGTACATGTGTATATAATTGACATTTTCAATCGGAGAGGCTTTTAGATCCTCTGGTTTCCATAATCCTTTTTATTATCATAAGACCATGTGCATGTTTCAATTAAATTAGTGATCAAATCCTTTATTCCGCAAAAGTCATTGTCCCTCATTGATAATGTTAATGACATCGCCATCATGCGAAAACCACGAAGAAAACTAATAGAAACTGCATAATGACATCCACAATTATAGACCATCGAATTTCTTAAAGGGTGAGAAAAGATCAATACAGAGAGAAGGGTATCACGTTTTTTCAAGTCTTTGTTCAATTCAAATTCTATAACCATTCCTTGCAGATTTCTCGACGCAAATGGAAATAAGGGAATTTTTAACTTGTAGATTATGGTAGTTTTTAAACTTTTAGATTACATAACTTTGGAGCAAGGTCAAAACTGGAAAAATATAATATTTTTCCTTTATAATATTCTAAATTGCTATTAACATACCAAATTTGGAGCGTTAACATTTGATATCAAAAATACGTTTAAAACGACCATGTTCCGGTAGAATTCGATAGAGAAAAGCACCATAAAGGATAGTTCAACCTTATTGAACCTTACGTATGCATCTGATGTTTTTACTGCCGATGTATACTTGATGCCTACCGTCCCAGTAGGATAACATAAATGGGAAAATAGGTAGTGTTTCTGTCTGAACTACATAAAGGATTCCTATTTGTGTTCAAACTTATGCGAGGTTCTCAGGCTGGTTTATGTGGTCTCTTACTTCGCTTAGTGATGGGAGTAATTGTCACAGTTGACCATGGTTAGGAGGGGGGGGGAGGGTGTAACATATGCAAGTTCAAAGCAGTTATGCTCTGACAATGGTCTATAAAACTGCCAACTCTTCTAAACGTTAAGTATTGATGGGCAATAAAACCAAAGTATTTACATGATCCTGACCCTTTCCAAGCTTTGAAACAATTTGTGGACGATGTTATACCCTATAACATTTAAACATATGCAATGCGAATAAGTAAATATCATCTATTGTTCGTGGCAATACACACCATAAAATGACCATTTCCTATTCTTCTGGTAATTGAGCTTGGGAACAGACGACAGCGACATCTATTGCTCGAAAGCGAAATCAAAATGTTTATCATTTCTTGCAGGGGCCAGTGAATTCTTCGATTACAACTTACAAGAAATCATATAGTGATACTTTTGAAAATAACTGAAGAATGGCACAAAACTAAAACTTTTACAGACGGAGTTAAAAGTTTTTTTATGGAATATTTTCTCTTCGAAAATCTTCCAAAACATTTATCTGTCTAAGAGTTAATACCAAAAGTATCAGGTGGTTTTTGGGAGCATCAGGCATGAATGGGTTATACCAGTTGATTTCAGTGACAAATAAAATAGACGATTTTATTTTATATAAAGTTTTTATTCTATGATTTCATTTATTACAGGACAAAAAGCTGGTATGAAATACATCATTACAAAAATATTTTGGTCCCTATTTACAATTGTCATTGCTACTTGAATGCATAACTGATGTTTTCTGGAGGGAATCAGTTCTTGTAGTTCTCATATAAGAACCCAAGTGGACATGCATATGATATATGATAGTGTTTATGTTTTCGTATAAAGCAAAATAGATACTTAAAAACACCTTACTTCTTCCATGGAGTAGATCACAATTTAAACTTGATTTTTTAAAATACAAATTACAGCTGAAACGTAATGATCACTATTAAGATTAAAAGATTACTTTCTTAAATAAGTAAATCAATAAAACAATTTATATTTCAATCATGATAATAAACTCTTTCCTTGTACCTTAATTTTAAAATTTGAAAAAGCATCTTCCGATAGAATTATCTTAACTAATAACTGTAAAGTAACCTGGTATATGCATTCACAAAAATGATAAAAAAAAAGCCTACAATATACAATGATGAATCTGTATGCTCATGGACAACAAGTAAAGCACATACCATTTTTGGTATCCTTACTAGAAAGAGTTCTATACTCATTTTCATTGAAGAAAAGTTAAAACCTACTCTACAAGCTAATAGGTAGCATTTTTACCCTAAAAGGTGATGACTAAATATGATCATGATCAAATATACAGATTTTTTACTCTATGTACATTATGGTTAAACACTTGCCTGTTTCGTATTAAACATGTGATTCATATCTAAAATTGTAAATAACTATAACATGCATGTTTTCTAATCAGAAACACAATTGAACCTTTAGAGCAGGACCTCTCTAAAAACTCCTAGTAAAATAGTGGACTTATGGAATGCTAAAACGTTGACGATTGGAACACATTTCTCTATACTTTACATTGCCAAAAAGACTCAAAATCTTTTCGGTTTGCACATCAACAAAGGTATACAATAAAGTCACTATCAATGATTTATACTTGAGTTTGCCTTCGTGTTTGATCCCTTCATATTTTAAATCCAATAAGAACACTTAGTGATGAAACAAAAATACTGTATAACATTTACTAAGTGCACTTGTAAAATTTTAACACACAAGTCATGATGGTAAACCTTGTTGGCTTTGTGGTTAGATATAAAAAAGGGTTTTAATTTTGTTTATGTATTATATATATTACATTTCTTTGCCAGTTGGTGGAATTATTTGCTAGGATATGTGCAAAAATCTTGACCTGATCTGAGGCCAACAAAGTAATGCAGAGGAGAAGAAGTGAGAACAGGGTAAAAGTGAAACCAATTTACAGGGTAACTACTAATTTTTTTCAATCCATTTTTCCAGGCATTTCCCAATCATGTCCATTCATGAATCCTTTTTTTACTAGAAACACCCTTGAATAACTTTCAAAGAAAGTTATCCATTTTTACATATAAGATGAGTCTGTCTATCATTTAAAGGAGGTGGTACTATTTCACCACCTGTGTAAGGCAAGGACTAGGAAGCTTGTCATGATTGTTGCTAGGAGACTGGCAGAGAAGGATGTGGCGCCGTTGCAGTTATCATTTTCGCAGGTGTAGATGCACGCTCGGTAGACTCGGTCGTGATCTGGGTAGCTGATGAACTGACATTGGTTCCCCATGTCACGCGAGCTGCAAAATCTGGTCGTCCCGACAACACCTGCAAGTAGAGGAAATCAGTACCAAGTTAACATTTGCAATTAAATAAAACAAATAGGGACAATTGGGCCTTGGCCAGAATCTTGATGAATGTCCAAAATGGTTTGAACATAATAGATGTATTGGGTATCCTGTTTTTAAAGGTAAACCAGCCCCCACAATATATTCAGATAACCATCATAAACATGTACACTATTTGTCTATAATTGAGAAGTTATAAAATATTTTTAGGTTATGTCCTAGCATTTACATTGAAGTTAGATTACTGCTTAAAACTATTGTTTCAAACTTTCTGACTCTAAAATGCAGCTGTTCCACTGAAGAATCATCATAAAAGATAAAAGATAAAATAATCATCAATCTTTGTGTTTTGTCCACACACTTGTTTGCCATTTTCAACCAACACTGATAAGAATGTTAAATAGAAATTAAAGTTTTCATTCAAAAAATGATGGGAAAACTTTAATTTGCTTTGTATTTAGGGATTCTAAGGATCATATCTACAAAAATACAGTGTGATACATGTGTGCAGTTCTTAAAAATTCAGTCTAAATTATTGGAATCGAAAGTATTAATGTCAATACTAGTAATCGATTCGAAAAAAAAAGGATGTCAAAGACAGCCCCATAGTTTCCATTCATGCAGGGATGAATGAGGGCAAGAAGCCCTTTGATGAGTCTGCAATATGGGTTCAAAACGAAATTTTAACTTGTAATTTGGTATTTCTAATGGTATGTTTCTTGCAAAAATATTCTTACCTCCCCACACTCCTACTGTCTTTATACAATATGTGGCCGCATTGACAGTGCATGGCTTGGAATGTACATCTAATTTTCCTAAATTGGCATGGTCGAAGCTTTCCTGGCAATCACTGTCTTTGGTGGAATTACACTGGTAGCAAGACATCGCAGCTGCAAAATAAGCAACATAAATATTAGTACTTGATCGTCATCAGTTTTAACCTGTAACGAAGTACTCAGCTAGCCATCAAGTTGGGAGTTTTGGTGACCATGAGGGGATTATGTAGAGTATTAATATTTAAAACTTTATGTGACTATATAATGTAACCAATTGGAGATTAGACTGTAACAATAACAATGGTTTGAAAATACTTCATATTGATATCATTTATCAGCCAATTCTGAATTAGCTTATCCCATTTTGCTTACATATGATTTTTGGCAGGAGGGGGGGGGGGGGGGGGTAATTTTCAATGGTTCCATCCATAGAGAGTTTTTAACATTGAAATTATTATTTTTTTAATTTTATTCTATTTATATCTATATATATATATAATCTATATATGGGCAAAGTCAAGCAAGAGTTATCATCTAGGGCAAAACATAAACTTCACAAAACTGTTTGGTGTCTTATATGGTAGGAAAGCTTATAATCTCTAGTTTCTGGATATATGTATTTTGATTTTGATTTTTTTTTAAATAGAAGAGAAATTGAGGATTTATTCAAAGACGTTTTGGTAATCACACAAAAACGTTTATAACTAACACTAACCCTACTTTACACAATCTAGTACTGCTGGTCATTTAATTTGATTTAAAGACTACCTATGCAATTTATGGGTTATTAATGAGACTTATAATCATCCTTTAAACATTCACACACTTTTATGGAATAAAAAGGTGTTTTTTCATAAATTTAAAATTAGGTGATATGTGACTCCGTAACATGTGACTATGTAACGCAAAAAACAAGAATTTTTAAATTTTCTAAGTGTTAACCTTAACATAAAAATACCAAACTTGGTGAAAGAAAGCTTTAAGGGACCCTTTTAAATCGAATACAAGTTGTTTCTAGGAAAATCATTTTTTTAGAGGTTTTTATTTGGAGTGAAATGTGTGACTCCGTAACGTTACAGAGTCACATGTATGTCAAGGGGCATTTAAGGTGGGTAAAACTCATTTCTTAAGAACACAATTTAGTACTATTTTATGACCTTAAGAAAATACATGGTATAATTTTTTCTCATAACCATGTTATTCTGAGTCTACTCAAACCCCTAATCTCACAAAATAAAGGGTTTGTTCTGAAGAAAATTATGTGATACCATCCAATTCTGCCTCATCCTATCCACCTGTATTTATAACATATGGTGAGGTAGGTGGATTTGCTAAGGCTGAGGAGTTTAGTTAAGGTCCTGAATGTGATGTACAGCAATTTTCCTTTTAGTGGGAGTTAGTTTTTTGATCATGCTGTCTAGCAAAGCTGCTTCTTGAACTGAGTTCTTAGGCATAGTAGGCCAGACTCTAAATAGATCACCTTTCCCAGTGAGCATGTGGAGTAAGAGGAAGTTTCAGTTTATTCTGTAGTACACAAAATTTCTTTTCCAACAGCTCTGTTACCATGATAATGTACTTTAAAGGGTCTTTTAACAATGTATTACATCTTTCATAATAGTATCATTAACAATGAACAAACTATTTTGTGACAACTCAACTAATTCATTACACTCAGGTTCAGGAAAAGACTAGCTTTAAATCAGAGTCAAATGTCTGTCCTGTGAATTTGACTTCAGGTTCGGTTTACAGTACTGTTTATAGGTCCTCGGGGTAGATCCACAGAAATGACTGTACATATATATTTAGATAGATATAATTTTCTACAACTACTGGGCAGAAATACTTAAATTGCAGAACAAAATATTCCTAATGGCCCTTCCATAAATTTTACTTACTGGCCCTCAAGTTCAGTAATGGCTAGATACCTATTTCACTCAGACTGAGAACCAGAATAGTGTAATTGGCTTCCTCAGTGGATACCCTGATGATCGTGCTGCCATCTCTAGATTGATAGTGACATTATATACCAACTACAACCACCTGCTTCAGTGGTGGTATTTTACCCATATAGTTCAGCCGGAGAACCAGGCTAGTCTGAACATGAACAGCAATTAGGACTTGCCAGAAGCCAATATTCCAGCATGGTATTACAGTGCAGTGGTACTCTGGTAACCATGCGTTGGTCCAGCATGGTCACTAGTAGTAGTAAAGAGAGAGATAATTTATAAAAAATATTGAAAAACAAATTTCTGAAATACACACTTCTTGGTTACTGTAAATAATGGTTTCAAAATAGGTCACTGAGTGTCCCCATTACAAGTAACTGACCAAGACTGATATATTACCTGTTCACTATTTTTTCAAGATTTAAGTTCATTAAAAGAAATTAAATTTGACAGCTTAAGAAAATAATACACTTTAAAAATACATTTGAGTTGGAAATGTTTATTAGGAACCTTTTATTATGACATACACCTGGTGACCTAATTATATCACCCTCATACATTCCTGTCTACTTGTTCATATCACTTACCTTGGCATGATGGCACAACCACCACGATCGCAAATAATACCGTGAAAACGGCGAAAGACGTAAGGCTGGACAGCCTCATTTTCTTGGTTCACAAACTTTCGGATCGATCCACCTCTAACACTACTAACTTAAAGACTTCCGCCAGAAGTTGGATCGTTATTCCTAAAATGGCGTCTCCGTACACCTTTATATGTAAATCGCATCTATATGTATGACTCACCTGTATACGCCATCTATCGAACAATTAGAAAACTACTTCGAGCGTCCATAACGAACCTAGTACGGGATTTGGCGAGAGCGGGTGCGTCATGATGTGCGGTGCAAGGGTGTTAGTCAGAGAAACCTAAGATATACTCCGGTATATGATAGCTTTTGCTATATGTTGTCTACTTTGCAGATCAGAATATTATATGAATACAGCATAGGGTAAATAATGGCCATTTTATTTTATCGGAGTCAGATTTTCTTGATGTAGGAGGGGGTGTGTATTCCCTTGGATTAAGAAAAGAATGGATATGTAACGAGAGACCAATTACTATATGCCCTATAGTTACATGCTGGCCTCATGCCAGGACTACTAGATAAGGCAGCAGGGCGAGGTCACGTGGGAACAAGGACCAATCAGGGCTCTTGCATCGATAACATTACAGAGAAACCTTATCTCCACCACCTGCTGGGGGTGCCCAGAGCACCTATTAGCGACTATTAGTCGACACTGGTTGAGGCTAGCATGTTCAGGTTGACCGGCTGGTTTCCATTCCATGTGTTGGTCTTCTAAGGTATTCCCGTTGTATATTGCATTGGAGACCTTGCTTTCCGTGTCAGAGCCGTCAGCAACTGAAGTTGACGGCCGGGTGGCATGTACATGGAAGAAGAAGTTATACCGTTGTGGTTATACGTTCAAGATTTCACGTCAACTCGAGATTTGTGGCAGGATATAGATGCTGGAAGTTGGGGGTAGCAGAAAAGATAGCACTACCTTTTCCAATTTTCGGAAAAAACACTTTTTCACATGGTCTCATGGAGAATTATTGAAATATTTGAAATTACAATAATTGAAATAAATACTATTTCATTTTATCCAAAAGGTAATATCTCAAGGAAATATCTATATATAAACTATTTTATCTTATTGAATTATATTGCGCCAGAGATAAACTTAACCTAGGTTGTGTATATCCCTGATTGCACTAGCCCATGCGAGTATCCGGCTTCCGATTTTGGAAAAGGTAATGATTTTATTTTATCATACATGCAGTAGTGCACAATGAAATATATAAAAAGATTGTCACCCCTATACCGTGCCATGTTTCCCATTCGACGGTTGTTATTTGTTATTTTCTGTCTGCGACACATCATGCGGTTATCAAGCATCAAATAATATGTACCAAATTTGAGACAACTTGTGTCGGGACTAAGGATGCATTTCTTTGAAAAGACCTTTAGGCTTAAAACCCTTCTCAGTAAATAAATATACTATGTACTTTCTTATACTTTTAGCTGCTAAGTCAGAACATAGTATTTTGCCTGTTGACTTGGTTGTGGTGAATTAAGCTATGCATCTATTGTGATATGCAATCAGGGACGTCTATCGGTACATCTGAAGGTTTAATTACTCTCAAAACGTATACCGATTTCAATGCCACGAGAGTGTTGGAATGCCATCCCTACAAATAAGAGTATTCTTCCTATAACGGAGGTTAGTTTTCTTCATGGGAAATTCATTTTACTTTAAAGGTAAATCATTTTCATTTACACTGAGTAAACACTTTGTCTCCCTTGAAATCATTCTTCTGTAAAGAAAAAATGATTATCTTTCTACGGCAAATGGGAAGTTGGTTTGCCTTCAAAGGAAAAAGGAAGAAATATCCCTTAAAGGAAAATAATTTACTATGAAGGAAATAAACCAATAATACGTAATGCTAAACCATTTATTTCGTACACATATGTTCATTCTTGCCGCTTATCATTTCTCATTGTTATTGTTTAAACTTCTGTAACATGAATTAGAGTCCAAGCATACTGGATCTCGAGCTAAACTGCGATTATTGATCGAACACCTATTGACGTATTGAGCTACTTTGTCTTTGGATATTAATATTAAAAAAACACGAATTTGGTCAATTAACCAATTGTGTTCGTAAATTATCACACTTTAAATTTGGGGTGGTTGCTATCTTTTTCCATTTCTGTATGAGAGATAATGATAAAGAACTGACATAAGAAAATGTTTAAAAAATGACATAGTTATTAGAAGAAAGTGCGAAGCCCCACATCTCTGAGTTAGAATTCATTGTTTACTCAATGTAGGTTTGATTCACATCGGTAATAATCTTAGACAATTCAACTTGAAGACATTTTTATTAACGCAACATTCTTTAAATCAGTTGACTCAAGCTGTAGTTGCTTTGTTGTTGTTGTTTTTTTCTCCCACGCACACTACTTATCCCAGTATAGATGACGACATAGTAAAATCTGATAAGGCCACGTATACCAAAGTCAATCAGTAGACATGATATCTGGAAGTGTCTCAAGTGATATCAATGTGTGAGCAGTGATACAAGGTAGAACGTGTAGCTATTAATCATGGATGTTCCCGAAGGTAAGTTTTGAATAAAAAGGATAAAGCGTGATTGTTATTTATCCTGAAAGATAAAATATCCTCTTTGGCATTGAGGTCATCACACGACAAATCAGTTACCAGTTTACCTTTTTTGTCGAGCATACCTAATAGCATTTTAATTTTGTTTTGTTTTGTTTTTCATTTTATAAATTGCTTGCTACATTCTCATTGAAATGGTATCCGCATGTTTTAATACTTGCATGTGTCTTTAAATCAGTAATAAATAATGATTTCTTTTAAAAGAGGTATAACAGATTTGTTTGCCTTTACCGTTGAAATGTCTGCTTCAACTATATACAAATAAACACCCCCCCCCCCCCCCCACAAAATGTTTTGAGAATTCACCCAATACCTTTTTGACAACATTTGTATTAATCTACCTAGAAGATATACACAACTAACAAATACATGCCTTTTGTAGCATTCATAAAGAAAGGTAGCCGTTCCAATGGCAGATTGATGTGAAACTTATGGTAACCATACTTTACAGAAATCATAACCAATCAGTAATTATCAAATGAGTCCCTTTCATTTTAGATTAATTTAAATATATTTGGAAAGCCATTTGGAATTGAAAAAATGCAGTTTTTCAAACTATCTGTCTCAAAAAGTGACAGCTTTTGTCAAATCATGACTCTGAAACCTCGCAAACTTTGGTATATGGGCATAATGAGAATAAAGTACACGTCGACCAATCAGAATGCTCCTTTATCTGCTCATCTCCTCTATACGTCAGTGGGATTCAAGATGGAGGGCAATAAGGATGAAAGTGAACGGTGTATAAAAATTGCCGAAAATTACGCTCGAAATGGTGATAAAGATAAAGCCCTCAAGTTCTTGAGCAAGGCAGATAAACTATATCCCTCTAAAAAGGCGAGAGGTAGGCATAAAACCCATTTTGAGTGTATAAATCCGGGTGAATTCCAGCCGGTCTTCTTGTGTCCAGAATAGAACGCGAACGCCTTGGATCATCGGCGACGTCGCACTATGAGCTGAAATTATTGAGATCGAAGGTTGCCATCGCTCAGTCAGGGTTGGATATGCATTCATTATGTAGAAGAAATGACTAAATAAGAAAGGATTTTTCAAGAATAACCTTTGTTGATTCTGAGTCACGATTTATGTATCTTTATTTATAGAACTTGGAACATGCTCACCAACACTTGAGGACCAGCCCTCTTTTTCTGTCCTCTTTTTCTGTATCTGATTAAGGGATGGAAAAGTGAACTTGCCAGCCTCCTAAACAGGCAGCAGGAAAAGCAAGTCATTGTGACATGCTCCCATGTACGATTGATCTTCTTTGATCTGAGGATTATCATCCAGGCTTACGAACTGGAATTGTCAATTTATCAATTGCAATTGAAAATTTAAGGGCAATTGAATACTTGTAGTTGTAACAAGGTTAAAATAAGATTAAGATAGCTATAGAAAAAAAAAGATTCACAAACTCATTTAAAATTCATATTCTTATCGAACTTCCCATTTCAGTTGGCAGCATACATTATACACACCTTATATGGCATCTGGTTTTGTGTCAAAACATCTCTATTTTCTCCAATATCTTTAAACATTCTCACAAGTCACATATAGATAGTCTAAACTTGGTCTATGCTTGACCGGCCTACTGCTAGGCCCCAAACATCATCTCATGGTCTTAGCCAGCAGGGCGTCTGGGTGCCTTTTTGGACACCCAAACCCTTAAAAATGACCCCTCAGGACACCCACATTTTTCAGTGTGGAGTTTCTCAAAATCTCAACCTCAAGCTTATATTTGAATTTTTTCATCTCCTTATCATTCCCATGACATTGTTTAATGGTATCATGTCTAATTTTGATGCACTTATACATGTCTAAGGTTTAAATATGAGTATATTGTGATCCCCCATAAAAATTTGGACGCCCCAAATTTTTACAACTGCCAGTTTTAGGCACCCAGTTTCTAAATCCTGGCTAAGACATTGATCATCATAATAAAACTAATAATGCATGTTCTTTTTAAACCTGACACAGCAAAATGTAATTGACTTTTTGTCATGGCATTATAATTATTACTTGACAAATAGGTCTGTTTATAACTTGATACCAACTTGGTCTACGGGTGGTAATGTAGTGTCCAGGGACTTTGCAAGACCTGTCCAGCCTGATTTTGTACAGGCTGTTTCCTGAAAAACTCCCTCTCAGACTGTCAAAAATTTGGATGGTTCTTGAAAACTACCAAATTTGTGTACTGTAAGGTACGTCCTTGCAGGAACTCCCAGATTTTCCTAGCTTTTCCAAGTTGCCCTAGCCTAGTATATAGCAAACGTGCATTGTATTTACAAATCAAATGTACCCTTCATCGATCAAGAAAATCATTTGAGTAAAACATTGCAAATTAGAAACTGTCGTGAGTGTGGTCTTATTCAGGTCCGTTAAAGCAGCCGAATTATAGAAAACCTATATTTGAAACACCAATACCTCAGGGGTTAGATAACCATTGTTAGAAAAGAAACAAATATGCTAAACCAGGAGATGTCTTATTTTGAGTGTGTCACCATCATCACAGCCTTAGTTTTAGTACTTGTCTGAAAAGTGAAAAGGTTTTCGTAGTTGATTCTCACTGGAATTCAATAATCATAGCTAAATGATACTAACATATATATGCCCTGGTTGGTCAAACCTATTTGTCAATCCATGCTTATAATTGACCATTATTGTGCTTCCTATTAGTAGGTGCTATTCAAAAGAAGTTAAACCCCTATTAATATGCTTAGCTTAAGGTCTTTGCTTCTGCAAATTGTTGCAATTACTTAGGTTTCTTTGTATTTACTAACTAGTACTTAAAATAATACTGATAGTAAACCATATATAAAGCTCTAAACACATAAAGAGCAAAGGTTAATTACTGGTAAATCATTTTCATAATAAACACATTTATTTTGATGGATGGACCAATAAATGCTTCTCTATTACTGTTTTCAGACCTCCGAGAAAGTCTAAATCAAATGAATGGCAGTCCAGAAGATAGTGGATCAGGGGATGCTGAAAACACAACACGACACAGAAAACCACAACACCAAAACAGCCAGGGAGAGTCTTCTACAACCTCCTCCTCCTCCTCTGGAGGCTCTACCCCTGTAGCTAAAGAATATACTCAAGAACAGTTGCAAGCTGTAAATAGGTAAGTAATTCCTGCAAGACTGGTTATTTTCTGAGTGTAAGTCTATCTAGAATGAATTTTGTTTTTCTACCTGGCATGCTATTGGTAGGCTATCCCTGTCATATAGGTATTTATAAGGGTGACTGGGTGAGTAACACTTTTCAGTAGTGAGACTTTCCTTTTATGGTATTCACATTACTTGTTACTTCAAGGACAATTCCACCATGAATAAAACATAGGCCCAAATAGTTTCTTAGGGTATTCTCTATTTAAACCTGAGTCCCACCACTGCCAACTTTCATAAAAGAGCTATATACAGGCATTAAACAACTGCTCAAATTAGAAAAAATCCATAGAATCCATAACAATACCCTATCTTATCAATATTTATAACAATACTGTCTGCCTCTCAGGAACCTTATTTTTTGTTAAATTTAACACTGTTAGCTACAGGAGAGGTCTAGGTATCAATTAAGTCAAATTTTTACACATCCGATCGTAAATCTTAATGATAAGATTTGATACTTAACTTTTTCCGTACAATACTTGTTCCCATTCAGTATCAGTATTTGGCATTGTATCATGTACCGTAACTTATTTCTATATGTGCTTCCCATTATGTCATTTCATTGCTTTTTTCCAGAATAAAGAAATGTAAAGATTATTACGAAATCTTAGGAGTAAGTAAAGATGCATCTGAAGATGACCTTAAGAAATCCTACAGAAAGCTGGCTCTGAGAATGCACCCTGACAAAAACCATGCACCTGGTTCAACAGAAGCATTTAAAGGTTGGTATATTTATTTTTTAAAATATACCATCATAAAAAAGTTATGACAAAATAGTCTGGTCTTTTTGGAGTACTCAGCATTTTGAATGTCCAGAGTAGTTTGTAAATATTGTAGTTGATAGAAATACGTGCCTTGAACCTTTCAATAGGGATCTGTCCTCCTGGCATCATGTTATATTTGGACTTCAAGGATAATGTACTGGTATGCATAACTGGAGAATCTTACAATATCCAGTGTTCAAAATCATTGATAAAAGTTATTTGGTATAACCGAGAAAACCTGTACCCTTCCCTAATCGACCCTAGTTAATCTGAACACTTTTTTTTTAGAAATGGAAAATATTAAAAGGAAGCTAAATTTTCGAATGAGTCTAGTACATAAATTTTGATTTCTTAATTTTATTGCAGGGTATAAGCCAGGATTTAGAAACTGGGTGCCCAAAATAGGCAATCTTAAAATTTTGGGGTTTCTTTTTTTTCAAGGAAGACCAAAATATACTCAGATTACAACCACACATATATATCTACTCAATGATATAAAGCATGATATCTTTATACAATGTCATGGGAATTATATTATGGTGAAAAAAGTTGATTATATGCTTGAAATCAACATCTGAAGAAATAACTCACAAACTATTTGGGTGTCCTGAGGGGTGTTTGGGTGTCTGAATGATGCCAAAAACCCTATTGGTGAGACTAAAATTCATTCTACCCTTGTTTCACACAATAAAACCAACTTCTCCTATGCATGACCTTAGGGGTACTTTGAAAATTTGTTGCTGTGTCATATATATAGGAAATGAAATATATTGCATTGTTTAAAATATTCTGAACCACTAATGAGTGTTTTTTAGTATCAACTGTCTCAGTTGTAAATTTGTAACCTAGTTTTATTAATCCCCATTCTGGTGAAATCTTGTACTATTTATAAAAAATATCTGTGTGTAAAGATTGTTTGTCTGTTATTCTTTTGTAGCTATTGGCAATGCGTTTGCGGTCCTAAGTGACCCTGAGAAGAAGAAGCGCTATGATCTGTATGGCAATGAGGATGATGCCCCGGCCAGGCGCTCTAGGAGAAATAACAGTTTCTATGAGTATGACTACAGCAGGGGCTTTGAAGGTACGTCAACTTCTTCACTTTTCTCTAAAATCTTCATATTAAGATCCTCACATAAAATAGGTTGTACCCTTAACTCCTAGGTCAAAGCATCTGTTTCTCATACCATAGGATATGGTCTGCAATTCTGTTATCTATACAAACACACAGAGTGACAGACAGACACACATACACTCTTGTAAATCATTGTTGAAGGAAATTACTATTAAGTACTGCATTTTTCAATTTCATAGATAGTACCTTGCACCAATAACTCCTGTTTGGAGCTTTTCACATGTCTAATTATTAAGCACAGCTTTTAACTTATTTTGTTTGCATGTTGTTTCTTATCTTTTCAATTGGTAAAACTGTGATATATTTATATAACATTGCATTGTGTGATACACCTTGACTGTTAATGATATTGCTTTCAAGTAATTATTCAATATGATTTATAATTAATAATTATTGCTGACTTGTTTCATTTTGTCCGCAGGACTTTAATTCTGTGCTACACTGAAACGGTTTCTGTACATTCTCCCTGTTATGATTCACTGATAACTCTCCTTGATAACATTGGACACTATACCATAATTTGAAATATATTTGGGATGAATTATATCTGAAATGTAAATTTGATGTGGTTGTAAAGGAATTTTATATTTTTGATTTGATGCTTTCTTAAGCATGCACATAACCAACCGGACTTCCTATTTTAACCCACTCATTCCTTAAATGATCAGATGGCTTGATAAACTGATACTTTGCCAGCTTATGGTAATTATGCTGATCAAAACATACTTTCATTATTTGAACGTTCATCGATCATGTTTGTTTCATTAACCGCCATATATCAGACCGGTATAGCCTAAATTAAATAGTTAATTGTAATGATTTGAGACATTTTAGTTTAATGAATAAATCTACATCAAGCACTTCTTATGTAAGGTAAAATGTCATTCTTGTATATAGTTTGATTACCAACTAAAACTACTATTTGTCTTATTGATTTGATGTCTTGTAGTTTTAGAAACATATCTTCTTTTGTGAAATAAAATTGTGTGAGGAATTTTAATAGTTTGGTCTGTGATGATCCATGTTGTGCAAATATTTGATTATTTTTTTAGAGCACCTTAATCAAATCAATTTTAGCTACTTTTTCAACTTGTTAGAACTTAAAATAGGCCATTCGAGACTTCGTAATGTATATACTATTTTCATGTATACAGCATTCGACTGGCCCACCTGAGTTAAGAAGTACACCACATGTACCATTAAGAACCACCATGATCTTGTCTTAATTCTTTGTTTATGTGGCTGTAATTGAACCCAGAACTAGAACCCTGTCTTGAGAAATCATCACAGAGGATATACTGCACTTACCTTGGTGTATTTATTTGGTTTACAGCACTTCTTAAATCTTGATCCACTCATGCCTGGAGACCTACAGCACAAACCTGATCATTCTGTCTCTATGATATGTTTGATATCTTTGGAATTAAGTTCAAACGTATAAAGTATTTAAAGAAGAGATGTTTGTTGCTTTCTGATCAACACTTCTTCCTCCCATTTTGAAATACACCCTGGCCAAAAATATATTTCTAATATACTCAGGGTGCACTGTTTTGGTGCTGCAGGGATGAGTGGATTATTTATTAAAGAATAAATGATGTTTGGCTACCACATATTATTGTCACTTTGCAATCTGTTGGATTTTTGATGTAGCTTAAAGATTAATTTTGGAATTATTCAGCATTCTTTAACCTAAAATTCAACTTGCTCTTAACATGAAGTTGTTTTTGATCAAATAAAATCAAACAAAAAAGCTCTTTGGAGGATTATGGCCATAATGTCTCTCATGTTCTGTATATTAATCTATTGAAAAATATGTGTTTTTAATGAAAATCAATATTTATCAAATTCAGCTGTTACCCTGATTCAGCTTTTGCAAGGAATAATAGTCTAATAATATTGTTATTATTATAATACTATTAGAATAATAACCTATGACTTCTAGTTTATTTCATTTTAAGGACAATGTGGTGCCTCATCAAAGCTAGTTGAACCCATTCATGCCAAAGAGTTATTCTTGAAATTGTCATCAGGGTCTCTGATACTTGTGACAATAACCTTGAAAGTAAAGATGATTATAGAAAATATTTGAAGGAGAGTTATTGGTTGACGGTTGTGTTCTGATGAATATTTCTCCTTTAAATATTTTCCTAAACATGCTTTTGGTGCTATAATTTCACCAAAATTGTCAGACTGCTTTTGGCTGCCGTGAGCATAAATGGGTTAGAGCTCGTCCCTCAGAGAGCACTGGGTTCCTGCCCCTAGGTATAAAGCTGTGCGTTGTGTGTACACTGCAAGTCTATTATGAGCACTATGCAAAGTTGTATACTCAGCCCCATGAAGTTGTCAAGATGCGGGACTTTGTGAGGGTGTGAATGTTGCAATACTTGTGATGCGCTTCTGTGGTAGATGTTGATCAGTAGATTAGGTGAACCAGCATGAAATCCTACGTCGTTGGTGCACACATTATATAGTGTAATACCATAACAACATTTGCTGCTTGCTTGAGCTGTCTCTGCCTGCTGATGTGTCAGGTTTCTGGCCCTTTAATGCTTTTATAACAAAATAATTCATGATTTCAAAAAAATATACTTTTCTGCAAAATGTATTCATTTACTGTAATTGGAATTTTTAACCCATTAGGAAGATAGCACATCCTTTTGTAAAACAGTTCTTTCTCTCTGAAAGGAATAGTTGATAAGTTCAGTTTGAGATTTCAATAAGCCGCTTTTCGCATTGTTCTTTCTAAATTTTTTGAAATTTCTTTTAAAGTATTGAACTTTGACACCTATTCTTTCATTCTTTATTTAATGAATGAATAGAATACTTTATTTTGATTGCACCTTTAGTTGGTATTTTGGTTTTAAAGCACCTTTTTCATTTGGTTTATAGATGGTGATTTGTAATTCATTTTACTTCCCAAAAGAATTCCTGAAATCGAAAGATCAATTGACCACTACAAATTGAATCTATAACAAAATTTCTCTTTCTGCCATTAGTCTTTTGATGAACAGTCATTGTCAGTGACCAGAATAACTTAAATACTAAAACTTTCAAACTAATCTCCTCCAAATTGAACAGATATCACACACCTCCAGTTATAAAAGGATTGATTTTACTATTCTAAGTTATTACCATTAGGTGATATAAAACATTGGGCTTATCAAAGGCAAACTCGGGCAGGCCAATTTCTTATATCACTTTTCAAAATTTAATTCTATTCATATGTAGATTATACACTTATTTTTATCCAAAATTCTCTTGTTTGACTGAGAATGAAGACCGTGGAACTAGATATGACATTTTGAACGAACAAAAATCTTGTTGAATTCCTCAGCTATCGTATCAGTAGCAGCAGCCTAAGTGTAGAAAAGGCACGTAGTGAAGGGTTTCATGCTGGTTGTTTTTGCTTTCAGAGGACATTTCGGCCGAAGAACTGTTCAATATGTTCTTTGGCGGTGGCTATCCCTCCAGCAACGTATATATGCACCGTCAGCGCTCTGCACGGCAACAGCACAGCCATGGCCACCACCACCATTATCACCACCACCACCACCATACAACGCCTAGGCATCGACCAGGGCCCTTTTACAGAGACGCGCCGCAAAATGACGTAAGTCCGCATATATTTGGCGCTATGTTATCCTTGCTGTGTGCTTGTGATTTCAGGTGATGTTTCGGCAGAGGAGCTTTTCAACATGTTTTTCGGCAGTGGCTTCTCGGGTGGTAGGGTTTATATGCACAGGGATAATCACGGACGCGCAACGTATCGCCGGGCGGCGTCGTCACATCACCAGAATGATGTGAGTAGGTCACATGATCTTCCTCAACCGACGAGCCAAGACAGACCCTTGATACAAAATCATGCTCATCTCTCCCTTATGGTCAGACATCCTTGGTACTACCTTGGAAGTGATGGCAGCAATTGAGAAATATTTGAGGATACTTAGTTTGTCAAAATTCAAGAGACAACTGTCACTCAGATTTTTCTCTCAATTGTATGTGAATTTCATGGTAATTGCCTTGGATGTTAGACCATTAGGCTCATTGATGCGCAAGCCCAATCCAGGGACTTTACCAGGACCTGTCCAGCCTGTCTTTTCGACAATCCTTTTTGGACAGGAAAAAAAAATTATGAAAATTTTTCAATTTTGGCTTTTTGGGGTTGATAACCAAATACTTTCCCAGCAAACAATCTTCTAGGACATGGCTGATTGCCTGAAGTGAAATTGCCCTTTTTGACACAATAGGCTACTAAATGTAGTTGGTATTAGGATTTGACAGGCAGAAATATGGAATTGCTGTTTTGGACGACCCTGGCCCCATCCTATTTGAAATGAACTTGGTTGAGAAGGAACAATATCAGTTGAATAATTAATTTTTTCTTTGACGTTTGCTTGTTAATATAGTATTTCTCTGATATTTTAACTCCTTTTATTTGAATTATTTTTTGTTAAATTGGCTTTCCTCTCTTAACTATATTATGGAATATAATTATAACTTATTTTTCATCAGTAATTGATAAAAAATGCTGATGTTCAATTTTACTTGTTATGTGAGATACCTTGTTTGAAAAAAACAGAAGCATCAACATTCTCTGAGGTTATATTTCTCCTTTTACAGAATATCACTGGTCTGATAAAGTATTGATTGAAATTGAGCTTTAATTTTGATGTTAAGTATCAATAATCTGGTATTAATCTTGAATATATTTTTGTATTGCCAGGGCCATGTTGGTGAATCATATCTGTAAAACATAAAGATAGCTATAATAGTAGTATTGATGCCTTTCAGTTCTAATCAGAGTTATAGTCTAATAGATAGTTACTGTGCATGCCTTAACCGTTAGACAATCACCAACTGGACTACTTGGGCATTTACTCTGAGTCAGACTTAGATCGCAGTATTATGGTTGATGTGAATATTTGATGGTGTGAATGTCTTAATGTTCGAGAAACTGACCATTCTGCATTGCTGTTTTTCAGGCTAGCTACACGCTCTTGTTGCAGTTGACTCCCATCCTACTTCTTGTGTTTCTCTCACTCCTTAGTAGTTTCCTAGTCAATGAGCCTGCCTTCAGTCTGCACAGAACATCGTAAGTACACCCACTACTTAAGTTATAAGAATATTTTCTAACCATTTCTTTATTAAATGCAAGATGTTTGGTTATCTGTCATAACATGAGAAACACAACATAAGGAGGTTCAAATGTTTTCTTCTATTTGTTTATGTAAAAGAATTTTATTAACTTGAAATAATTTCCATGCATGTGAAGAACAACTTCTCCAAAGCACCTTATATAATTATATTACACTTACTATGTTTAAGATTTAAAAAAAAAATGCTTTATTAAATTCTAAAGCCTTTTTGATATCAGTAATATTCAGGGTATCCATTTTTGTATGTTTTTTTACTGTGATCTTGAATAAAAACTAGAGGCCATTCATACTTTTCTGCATTTAACTGGTCATTTTTGTGTTTTCTCTTTCAGTAAATATACACATGAGAGGAAGACAGCGAACCTGGGGGTGCCATACTTTGTAAAGGAAGATTTTATGAAGGATAATAGGGGAGGCATGAGAAGAATAGAACAAAATGTGGAGGAGGACTATGTAGGAAATCTAAGGTCAAACTGTTTTAGGGAAAGAAGTTACAGTAAGTATAAGCATATACAATGTACCTAATTTCAAACTATATGTTAACATTTGATGTCTAAAATGCTTGTTTGGTGAAATTCAATGTAGAGAACAGAGTCAAAAATATTTCTTGTTTGTGTGCAAGCATATTTAAGAAATGGACCATATCTTACAGGTTTAACAATGATTAAGGTAAGCAATCAGGCTGATAGTAGGCTGGAAGTGTTAATATTTGCTTAAGATGATACCCCAAACTAGCACAGCAACACTTAGATATTTAGTACTGCATGTGCACCATTAAATGTCATCTCATGTGTTTGTATTTCTTATATTTGCAGAGGAAAATATGTTATGGAGAGCGAGAAACTACAACGATCCACATTTATACGAGAGAGCGCAGAGTTTGAAAACGCCCTCTTGTGACACCCTGACAAATTTATACTCGGCTGGCGGCTAGCAACGTCCCCCTGAGGTCTTTAGCAATTGGACAACCACTACCACCAAATTTCACATACCATATAGCACAGCCCTCCTGGTCTGTGTACATAGAAATAGGCCAAGGGTGACTTATGGAAGTGTCAAGAATTTGACACCAGAAAGAATTGAAATCAACCCATACTGGCGGCTATAATGTGAAAGCACATCGCTTACCGTTGGGATGAATCCCTTTATAATTTATGTGTACTTTCTTTATGGATTGCGAAATAGCTGTTGCTTGTGGACTTAAATAAGGACTGCTAACAGTCAACCCCACACAGGCCAGTTGTCCTGAAATCAGTAGTCCCTGAAGATCAAAGAGTCAAGCTGAGAGGAGGATAGAGAGAAAAGAAAACGGAGTACATAATACTGGGGAGGAGAATTGTTATCAAATAGATTAAGACTGTCTGTGTTTTATGTTGATTTTTCCAAGAAGCCTTTTAGCTTTTTTATGCAGTTTGACCCATTCATCCTTAAAAATCCCTAGGTTTACTGAGAAAGTTTGTTGTATTTGGAGATGTATTTGAATAGATATTGTATTTCCTCTTTGAGGAATATTTTCGAATTCTTTAGAATATTTGCTGGTTAGAAATATCCTTGAATTCGTTTAAACACCTGGTTCTCTAGAAAAAAGTGTCCGGATGCTCTGATACTACACAAATAAGTGGGGAGTAAATTAAGAATTATAATACATTTGCAGTAAAGTTTGTCATTTTTATCCTATTTAACTTTCTTTTTCAAATGTTTTCCTATTTAGACCTTGAATGGGATATTCCAGAAATCATCGGGCCTCCTCAGGGTGCTCTGGTTATGAACGGGTTAAACTGTCTGTATTTAACCAATATCCTGGAAAGAGTTATTGTTCAAATCCACTGGGTCAAGTTTGCAGTTACCCACATCCAGATCCCAGCTTAAATTGAATGTCAATCCAGTACACTGACATGCTGCCTTGATAAACAATCGGTTACATCGGTTAGAATTATATCTCATCTGAAACCTGCTTTTTCTCTTCCTTAACTGGGTCTCCATGACTTGCAATCAATAATTGTCGATCAATTTCAATGTACTCTTTCTTGCACATTATTTAAAAAGTAATGAAAAAGGAGACCAGTTCGGGAGATGACCCTGAATTGACCTCAGCACTTATAAATATTGCATAGTAACATTAGCATGGCATACTTTCTTACTATCTCCAATTCTCCATACATGGTATGTTATGAGATGGTTCTCCAAATATGATCTTGTCAAAAGAGATATTTATACACAAACAATTGAAAATTATCATGATACTGTTAGTCCTTATGTTGGGAGTATTTTTTGTGGACAATGAGCTACCGGTACCCAGTCATGCTGGCACAGTTAAAACTCCTATTATTTCATAAGTTCTACCACTTGCGTGTGAGAGCTCAAGCCATTCATGCTCAAGGCTTCCTAGGAATAGTACTGACTGAATGGTAGGATGATTTTGAAAATGAATGGGAATTAATGCCGTATTAGGTTAATACCTCAAGGAGTGACACAAGTTGTATTCTAATGAAAATGATTCCTTAAGATTGTTCTCCAAAAATGTTTTAATCAAAAAGTTATAACAATATGTTGCTATGGCCTGGTACTGTTTGATAATATTTGATATTTGATATAGCGCCCCTTCCACCTATAATGTTCAAAAGCACTTTGGATGGTTAAGTTAACGTAGCTATTGAGTTACACTGATATATATCCCAGCATTATAGTGGCAGTGGTGCAGGTGCCCTGTAGACAGGTACTGTTATGACTAGAGCACTATTCTAAACTCCCACTTGGTATCTGGAGTTCAAGAACTATCGCCATACATGTCCAGGTGTACCTGGCAATTACCTGGGCTAACTTACCAAGGAAATGTATGAAATCAAGTTATTAGCAAGATCCATCTTGTATCCCACTGATACTGTAACTATTTCTATGCCTTAGATATTTTTACCCATTTCCAGATTTCAAACTATTCAGTAAAATCAGTTTTTGTTGCAAGCCTATTGGCGTTTCTAAATCTGACCCTGACCCCGGACTCCCATCCAATGCATTTTTGGATGTGACAAATATGTAAATATATTGTGAAGGAAGGATATTTGTGAAATGTATTGGAATGAATGTTACAAATGGTAGAAGTTTCTGTAGTATTACCTTTTATTTAATACAAATTTGTATTTAAATATATATATATATATATTTATATATATATATATATATATATATATATATATATATATATATATATATATATATATATATATATATATATATATATATATATATATATATATATATATATTGATCGCATTATCTCATCTGCGCAAAAATTAACATGGTATATATAAAAACATTTGTAGGATTGGCAGAAAATATTCTCCCTATTAATTCCTATTGAAGTTTATAAGAGAGTCTGCATCTGGTATGATATCACAAGACAGAAGAGTTGTCAATTGTCTGTTGTCAGTTACATGTTGTCATAACCTACTCTATTTGTTATCTGTTTAACCTAATATTAACAAAGTCACTAATTTAACAATTTGATTGGCAATGTAATTTCCAAGGAGCAGCCATGTTGTTGCGGCAAGGTTAAAAAGTGGCCTGTCATTGACCTGCTACTTTAATTCCCTAGAAAGTATTTCTGCAACCTCAAGTTATTTTGTTAGTTATTTGAGTAACCTCTTATCACAGTTTAAATTTCAAAGATATGTTTACTGCAGAATAGTGTGCTCTCAGCTCAATTTCAAACATTAGTTCTGAAGATAGGGAGGAGTAGGATTGAGAGGTCACAAAAAACTTTGCATTAACAAAAATCTCAAATTTGTAGCAAAATCTTTCCTCTGAATCACAACCACGCTGAATTCTTTTACTGGCTTAGCTTTGTACCATTGGCAATTTTCTAAGGTGTCTATATGGGGGATAACTTCATTTTGTCTTGCCTATTTCGAGAGCCTTTTCTAGTAGAAATGTTCCCACCTCTTATTGTGTTATCTATTGCAGAAAGAGTACTTGTCTTATAAGGTTGAAGTTCACATCTCGTGCACTGACTAACCACTGACCAGTGGCCCATACATGCCTTGTCAACCCTGCACAAAAGTTAAAACTTGTTACTTTACCACTGTCTGTAACTCAATAACTCTTTGACGATGACCCTCTTTCATGGTGTTGAACCCCTGATATCTAGCTCTAACCCACGCTGGGAGCATAAGGGACTTTACCTTATTTTGCATATATAAATGTTACAAGATGAAAAATTGATGGACATGTTAATCCATTTTCATCATTTAAACAGCATGACCTGGAGGATGTTTATCAAAGGAATACACTATTTCATGAATAAGGTGAATAGAGTAAAGTTACCTTGCTAATGAAACACAGCAAACTCTTACTTTTGGAAGTTTGCTCTGTTTGTATAATGGTATTGCATAAGGGGTGACCAATTTTCTGCCTGGGTAACTTAGGGGGAGGGGGTGAATGGTTATTGGTGAAAAGAAATTCTTTCACTCGGAAAAAAAAAATGACAGCGAGGTATTTTTTCTAGTAAACTAGATGATTATGTTCGATGGGTATTGGATGTGAATGATTCAAGACCTCCTCCCCAGGTAACCTATTGTAGCTGGTGTGATTTAACACTTTTATAATACTACACTAGGAGTGCACCTGTACATAGATATAAATATATTATATATATATACATGAAGGCTTGACATATTTCCACACCATAATATTTAAGTGGAAAAGGAACCAGACTTATGCTAATTTTTGGTAGGACAAAGTTAGTACTGGGTTGGGCAGGTGCATTGTGAAGTCCATGATGTGAGAAGTTGAAAAATTATTGAATGAAATGCATTGCTTTTCCCATTATCTGTAATTAAGTATCATGACCTATGGTGTAAATTTAGAATGTAATTTAATTCAATCAGTGTAAATTTTATGCCCTTAGTAATGTTTTCAAATTTAATCATCAAGTCCTTAAATATCTAAAGGCCATATTTTCCAAGTGAAATTGTGTTCAACCATGATTTATGCATCTCAAATGATAATGCCTCTTTGTGTGGTAGTACTCTGTTGTTTCCACCTGTGTGTCATAAAGGCTGCTGGGGACGCTCTATACTACCAAGCCTGATCATTAGGGCCTCCACAGTTTTATCAAGTAGGATATATGTATGTGTACAGTTTGACATGCTGCCTAATGAGAGGAAAGTGTAGATACAAATCAGATCTACTGGAACTTGTATAGCTATGCCTTTAAAACTGGTGTGGTGTGATTTGTTGATTTTACTCATTCCATTCTGTGAGTAGAACTGTGGTATGTAATGTTCCCAGCGCTTTATAGAGTTTAACAGGGTAATACTAAACTTGATTCTCTTTGTTCACTCTATAGATGGAAAGCAAAGTATTTACATTTTTCTTGATTTCAGCATCCTTAGTTATAAACAATAATTATTAGAAACTAAATTTCTCTAAAGGTTACCAACTTGATTGTATAGTCAATGCAATAATGGTTTTACATTCTCAATGTTAAAATTTTTATTTTGTGAGTTACTTCACATTTTGCCAAGTTAAGCTAACAACCTTGTTCCCTTTCAAATATATTCAGTTTCCGATTTTGAGCATCTGGCTTTTGCTGGCAAGTTTTGGATTATATAAGGTATTCGTCGCTGTTTGCTTGTCATTCTCATTAACCCTATAAAGCTGTTGCTTAAAGCATACCACTTTGGTTCCTGTGTGAAACATGAAGAGTGCTGTTCTACTATAACATACACGAGAGAATGGCAACATCTTGTAATTATCAAATACTGCACTGTAATATTTTGTCATCGCTGTGTAAATATGGCTCTTGGCCACATTGGTCATTAACTCCATGTGTGAATGAGGTTGTTATTAGAAAAGATGTGCTAGGATGCATGTCATTTGAAAAGAATCTTCATTTTTAGAAGGAAAATTAGTTACCATGTATTGATTTAAGTCCCCAATGTTAAACCCATTCATACCCAACATACCATGGGGGTCTGGCAACTAAGAGATTCACTAATTCATTTCAATCTTTTTTTTTAGATTAAAAAGAAAAATTACTGCTTGCCAAGCATCATGATTAATTTATTAAAATGGATTTAGAGGATGAAGTTAGTAAAAAATCCTCCCAGTCTTCTAAATTCTTTGCATTTATTTCTAGCTTTGTCAGACCTTTAGGGTACTCTTGAGTATGAATATGGTATATTGTAAGAACCTCTCATGGGAGAGTTAGTTCCCTGTCACATTATACTAGTGAAGCATTGATTTTTGAAATAATACTGATTCTCTATATGTAAATTTGTTTGTTTCTACTGTCCTAGCTTAACATCCTTATCCCAATATCTGCATAATAGAGATCAAAAACAACATTCTGTCCGGCAATGTTTAGCTTTATACCATATAAGCAATGTTCATAGTCATGATGACTTATTTTGTTATTTTCCTCTATTATGAACTAACTTAGCAGAATATGCAGAAATGGCCAAGATTATTTTAAGAAATCCTAAGAACCAATATTGTTTGTAGAACAAACAGCACATTATTTAAGAACTATTACTTCAAAGGCAATAAATGGCAATACAAATGGTTCCAGTTCCAGGGAGGCAATGGTTAACAGATAAAAAGGTGAGGTTTGTTCAAGTCTTTTACCACTCATGCCTCTAGCCCCAAAAACATACTTACTATTTTGGTGCTGTCTTTTCATCCAAAAGATTGTAAGATAATGTTTGAGGGATAATTTTAAAACACATCCAACAACTATCCTTCAAATATTATGCAAACTCATTCTTAATTCTCAATTTATTTAAAATGTGTTGTTAGTGCAGACCATACTTGTAAGGGAGATATCTAGGCAAGAGCCGGTTAACAAAAGACTTAATAACACTGATAATCAAGAAGCTACAGAAATTGACTGTGTGACTCAAAAATGTTTATTAAAGCTAGAACCTCAATACTTGCTGTGTAGAATGAATTAAGTGTGAAGTAAATGCCATTAAGGCTTAGTTTCTTTCACCTCCCTAGTGGCAGTAGGTGATAATGCAAACACAGGGTTGCTGGTCAATCCAAGATTCTAGAGGGCCTCGGGCAGCATTGGGAGCCTCTATTCATTGTGTAATGCTGGTGGTGCCTAATTTGGCCAATACAAAATGATGCCAAAAAACTTTTTGAAAAAATGACTGAAACCTTGGCATATGAGTACTCATATGACAGCACTCGGCGAGAGCTATCCAATGAATACCAACATGACCATGTTTAGGTGGTTTTCAAAAATAGTTACATCCTTGTGCTTTGGAGGAAAGTAGCCTCAGCATTGAAAGGGTTCACCCATTCATGCTTTGACCTCCCGTTGCTGTCTGGACCTTTAACACTTATGTAAATATCTTTGGAACTAATCATAAAGTCACAAAATATTTGGGTTAGGTACGGATCAATATTTCTATTTAATGTTGGTTCCTAAAATGCCTTTATAACAAAGATAGCATCAAAATAGATAGGGGCAGGAATGGATGAAATAATCATTTGAATCAGTTTGAACCTAGAATGTCCCATATAAGCACATGTATTTTCATCATTCAGGGAAACTAAAGTAATGATACATGTTTGAATTGTAAGCTATAAATTGTAAATTATATTCAAAGGCTGTTGTATCAACTAGAATAGCATTGACCTAGGTTGAATATACATAAATGACCATA
Source organism: Maea johnstoni (assembly GCA_963942565.1). Lineage (NCBI taxonomy): Eukaryota > Metazoa > Annelida > Polychaeta > Spionida > Magelonidae > Maea > Maea johnstoni. Next base: position 16,756,274 of record OZ012685.1, on the reverse strand, counting down.
GGCACTAAAGAGCCAAACTGAATGCTCTAAACATTGATATATGATTGGCACTTGTGTTTAATTTTGATACAGTTTTGATGAAAAGGTTGCTAAGAATTGCAAGGTTACATGTGTTGTAACCTATCCTTATTTAGTTCTGAGTTATTTACTCATAGACTATGCTACTTAATTTTTGTTTGCATATGCAAGAGATGTTATTTTACTAATAAGACTTTCAATGATAAAAATGCTCCTTCATAGGGTTTAATGGTTTGGAAAAGTCTATGCAGAGAAGAAACTAGTAATTTGTTTTATTGGGTGTGAAATATACATATTAAGTCATCTATGAGACTAGATAAAACGAAGGGTGTTTTCATTTAACTTCCTGTCCAAAAGGCAGACTGGATTGGGTTTTTCCAGTTAAAAAGGTTATGTTTCCTTATTTTGAATGAATGGTGAGGCTATAATTACTTCCAATGAAACAAAACGCATATTCACAGTGCCCTTCTATGCTTAACTAATTCAAGGACATATTAATGAGAACATCACGTGCAAAATATTTTGTTCTTCAAATCCCCCATATTCTTGACAGTCGTTTATTAGACACATGTGGAACCTGACACTGATGCAGGAAGCAGAGACTGCCATCTTCGAGTTGGGTGTTTTAATGTCTTCTTATAGTATAAAGCAAATGCTAACATGTGTATTCCTGAATCAATGAAATGGAAAGACTTTTGAGAGAGTATTGCTAAAACCCACTTCTTCAGAAATAACTTAGCCTACCTATCTTTCTGGCACTTATGAACTGTATGAGCAGTATAAGTACACTGAAATGAGACTAAAAAATTCCCCAAATGTTTTTGATTTACCCTAGAATGTGCGTTTTATGTTATGTATAGAACATCTGTATCACTGAAGTTTGATAGTAGAAGGAAGTTGTACAGAGAAGACTAATGGCGCTTAGGATTTTAGTTCTGAAGAAAATACCATTATGGCCATTTGTGCAAATTTTGAGTTGGCTTTGGTTAGGATTGTTTGTTCTTATATCCCCTTCTCCCCTCCTGTAAATAATATGTATGTAATCATTCTGCAGTAAGATATTTATTATCAATTGTACTATCACTGACAGAATTAATAAAAATTCTACTGATTATACTTTTTAGTTTCTGTTGTTTATGAAACTAATACAATACAGATACTGACTGACATTTATGATGGAATGATTGCGGGTTTAAGGCACTTTGGTACACAAAGGCCATTAAATGCTATAAGTTTTTACCAAAAAGTGGTCCTTTGTCATTGCTAAAGAATAATGACAAAACTAATTAATCTAGGGAAAATGAAGAAAAGGAAAGAAAGTAATACCAGAGTTTTCAGATCCAAAGAGGATCAATAAATATTTAGATGCATGTTATACACTGACAGATCCCTGCATCGCCCTTATTGTATATGGTGAGCATGGGAGCTGCCCACTCAAGTACGCACTAATTATGAAGCTAAGAGGGCGTGTCCATGTGGGGTTGACATTTATGAAGGACGTGTGGGAGTCTAGTATCAGCGTAAGCATGCTGTTCTGCACCACGCCCTCTGATCAGTATCCCTGAAGCTGGGAGTTAGATCAGGGGAAAAAGGGTACCAAAAACTGGTCCTTGGGGGCAGAGTATAAAAATACTCTCTGGTTCAGAAAATGACTTATTTATCTGTATGTAGAGATTACCGCTTGATTGGTGTGAACGAAATAAGTTGAATTACTCGAGCCCAAAGCCCTCCACAACGCCGCACATTTGTATAACGATCAGGCCAGCCCGCCTATGGGGAGCCAGCGGAGAACCGAAACTCACGCTTGGGAGCCAGGCATCCTAACCACTAGGCCACGCCGGGCGGATACCTTTGGCAGTACTTATCCATTGCGAGGTATAGTCACAAACATTACTAGGAAGTACGTTAAGATTTATTGAAGTGAGTTCATATCTAATCGCCTTTGTAAGCTTGATTATTAAAATTATGACTGACAACTAAAGCGGCTTTCTAAAAAGCGGGGAGTAAGAAAGCGGAAGTTTGGAAGGGTTTGGCTTACTGGTAAGCCGGAGAAAAATATAAATTTATAAGAACATATAATGGATTTTATTGTAAAATGGATCGAATTTTCGGGATTGGTGAGGTAAACATGTATTTGTGACAATTATATGGTTCCAGCATTTAGGATGTTCAGAGGCGAATGCAGGATATTTGTTAGTGGGTCTGTTTTTACAAAGAGGGAGATCTACTTCACTGTTTTTTTCAAAGGACAAATCTTAGCAAGACAATCAATATGTTGATTTCTGAAGGAGTTCGTCAAGTAGTATTTTCCCTTAACGCTAGTCCTGGTTTCTGTTCCCTGGTTCTTTCTCACAGCTCTCAGATAAAAGCAATTTTACACTATCCCTCACCTATTCTAACATCGATCCATATACCTCATATCCCCCGGGGGTTCATCGCATAGTGTTCGCATGGCAACACATTCAAGTAGTGTAGTTGTCAAGGCAACATTCAGTTTTCCCTTCGCATCAGGAGATGCGTTGGCAAGGATAGCGTTCTCAAGTGTCATCTTCATTAGTAACGTTATACTCATTCATGTATACTCGAGACACACGTCTCTTTCAAGTACATTACAGAGCAATATATTTGCTACCCGAATGCCTCCTTCGCTATTATATTTTCCTGGACTGACTCGAAGACTTAGTATTAGTAGTCTAGCTGTAGAGTTGGTTTCAAAACTAGTCGCGGCAGGCACATCTCTTTAGTCACGCTAAGCAAGGTAAGGGTTAATTCATAATCCACAATTGTTACAATCACATATTGATATAGTATACATACTAACGTATAGTACATTTTGCATCCTTCCATATACGTTTGTCTTGGCATTTATCTTCAAAATAACTCAAAATGACAAAATAAAAAAACACGAGGACAATAATGATAAAGGAAATTCCAAAAAATAGTTTCACGTACATATTGCTAGGCAATTGTTTGGAAACTTTGGCATACCAAATGGTAAATGAGATCATCTTTCTTCAATCCTGTTCACTCTTTACATTTGTTTATTGTATCGACTCGATAACCAAGGTTTACTTCATTTATAGTTTGAATTTAATATGCCAAATTAGATCGTTATCCGCTCTTAGCACTTTTATGAAACCTGCAAATATAGACATATATAAAGACTTGAAAGCTACGATGGTGCAAATGTGACGGATAGAATAAAAACTTGCGCAGAGCAGAAAATAAACTTAAACACGCGATAAAATAAAAACTTGAGCAGAGCAGAAAATAAACTTAAAAACACCCTAGAATAAAAACTTGCGCAGAGCAGAAAATAAACTTAAACACGCGATAAAATAAAAACTTGAGCAGAGCAGAAAATAAATTTAAAAACACGCTAGAATAAAAACTTACGCAGAGCAGAAAATAAACTTAAACACGCGATAGAATAAAAACTTGAGCAGAGCAGAAAATAAACTTAAAAACACGCTAGAATAAAAACTTGTGCAGAGCAGAAAATAAACTTAAACACGCGATAAAATAAAAACTTGAGCAGAGCAGAAAATAAACTTAAACACGCGATAAAATAAAAACTTGAGCAGAGCAGAAAATAAACTTAAACACGCGATAAAATAAAAACTTGAGCAGAGCAGAAAATAAACTTAAACATGCGATAAAATAAAAACCTGCGCAGAGCAGAAAATAAACTTAAACACGCGATAAAATAAAAACTTGCGCAGAGCAGAAAATAAACTTAAAAACACGCTAGAATAAAAACTTGAGCAGAGCAGAAAATAAACTTAAACACGATGGTAAAATAGACTAGCGCCAGTCTCACAATCACGTCACGGATTAGAGACGGGTATCGCCCACCATCTTAAATAACCACGTCATTTGTATCCTCAGTTCCGGGCCCATCATGAATACGTTACAAATCAGAATCTGTATACAAAAAGCACCGTACATATTAAAGACATGTTGCGTGGCCTATAATAAATACGGTTAAGTAAGAACATCTATATTTAATGTGATTTCGTAAACATGGGCCACGGATTTTGGCGGCCGGTTACGATTCATGCCATGTAACTTTTAAGGGCCAAGCAGTATATATCTTCATTTATTTATGTTATAGTCTGTCTGACTCGAGTTTGGCAATCACTTTTGCCACTTTTTTGTGACAAAACGTTCGAGTTTGCCATCCAAACTTGGCACACATGTTAGGAGCACTACTACGTGTATGTATAAACAAATTTTTTGTCTGAACTCCGCAAAATGTTGATTTTGCTAATTAGGTCCCATTGTAAAATGTGTGTATTGCCAACAATACAATCTCACGTTTTTGTATTGTTCGCAACAGACAAACACGCGAGATCGTCATGTCGGCGATGTGCACATTTTACAATAGGAACCTTAGAAGACCAACACATGGAATGGAAACCAGCCGGTCAACCTGAACATGCTAGCCTCAACCAGTGTCAATTAATAGTCGCTAATATAGGTGCTCTGGGCACCCCCAGCAGGTGGTGGAGATAAGGTTTCTCTGTAATGTAATCGATGCGGGAGCCCTGATTGGTCCTTGTTCCCACGTGACCTCGTGCTGCTGCCTTATCTGCTAGTCCTGGCATGAGGCTAGCATGTAACTATAGGGCATATAGTAATTGGTCTCTCGTTACATATCCATTCTTTTCTTAATCCAAGTAGGAACTAATGAGCAAAATCAACATTTTGCGGAGCTGAGACAAAAAAGTATGTTTGTGCATACACGTAGTAGTGCTCCAAAGAGGTTTGCCAAGTTTGGAAGGCAAACTCGAACGTTTTGTCACAAAAAAAGTGTCAAAAGTGATTGCCAAACTCGAGTCAGACAGACTATAACATAAATAAATGAAGATATATACGACTTGGCCCTTAAAAGTTACATGGCATGAATCGTAACCGGCCGCCAAAATGCATGGCCCTTGTTTACGAAATCACATTAAATATACATGTTCTTACTTAACCGTATTTATTATAGGCCACGCAACATGTCTTTAATATGGACGGTGCTTTTTGTATACAGATTCTGATTTGTAACGTATTCATGATGGGCCCGGAACTGAGGATACAACTGACGTGGTTATTCAAGATGGTGGGCGATACCCGTCTCTAATCCGTGACGTGATTGTGAGACTGGCGCTAGTCTATTTTACCATCGTGTTTAAGTTTATTTTCTGCTCTGCGCAAGTTTTTATTTTATCGCGTGTTTAAGTTTATTTTCTGCTCTGCACAAGTTTTTTATTCTAGCGTGTTTTTAAGTTTATTTTCTGCTCTGCTCAAGTTTTTATTTTATCGCGTGTTTAAGTTTATTTTCTGCTCTGCACAAGTTTTTATTCTAGCGTGTTTTTAAGTTTATTTTCTGCTCTGCTCAAGTTTTTATTTTATCGCGTGTTTAAGTTTATTTTCTGCTCTGCACAAGTTTTTATTCTAGCGTGTTTTTAAGTTTATATTCTGCTCTGCTCAAGTTTTTATTTTATCGCGTGATTAAGTTTATTTTCTGCTCTGCGCAAGTTTTTATTCTATCCGTCACATTTGCACCATCGTAGAAAGCATACTTGGGATGTTTTCTTTCTAGATATAATGAATTATTGAAACTCAAAACAAGTCAACTCATTAAGCTATTTCTTTATCTGGCTACACTTACATGTGTCCATCCATTCATCCTCCTAAATGTCCCACTATGCGTTTATCTATGATTTACCCCACCCACCCATCCCTCCTCTCCCCTTCCAATCATATTAGCTAAAGCCAATAACAAGAATCCCACCTTTGATTGATAATAATTTATATCTGATAAAGCGCCCTTTCCACCTATAATGTTCAAAAGCGCTGATTAGTGTATATGGAAGTGTATAACACATGACGGATACTTTATATTCATTTCAGACCAAGAGTTTCGAATTATCCTGGAGCCATGTACAAGCACCTTATTCAGAGGAGGTACCAAGATCAGGGCTCGGACTACATGACCTGTCCAACACACAAGATGAAAATGGCTCACCGCAGCAACGCCATCAAGACTGCCAAACTTGATCAGAAACTCAGAGAGTACGACAAAGCGTGCACAAATAACCTCAGCCAAATACAGCGAACCATGACCGACATCTACTTCAAAGAACAAGTCCCACGAGAAAACGAAATTAACGAAAACCTCATTCAGCAAGAACCCACAAAAAGTCACATTTCCCGAAACAAGTTTTTGCGAAAAACACCCGCAACGAAAATTGATTCTAGTGTCAAAACTGCCAATGTAGGGAACAGTGTTGGGTGCAAAGTCATAGGCAATGAGGTGCACCCCAAAGCAAAAAATAAGAAATTAAATGTTCTCTCACCAGAACAGCGCAGTACTAAACCACAGACAAACGTGTTCTCTGATACTAAGTTCCCCATTGATGTGAATAATGACGATTTTGACAAGTGCAATAATGTTAGAAACAGAAGTCAATCTGCAATCAACAAAGGGGCTAACATGGCTAGTCATGACAAGAGGCCTATGGGCATCACTAAGCATGGCAAAAACCGTGAAGATCAAGTAAACAATACATATCACAATCTTCATAGATCTGAAGCATCTAAGCCAAAGGCTGCAAGTGAAGTCCACGGGTTCCAACCGAGGAAAATGGATGATTCATATTCCAATCTTGTTAGATCCGATGTCTTCAAGTCAAGGGCTCCGAGAGAGCTTCAAAAGTTCATCACAGAAAAATACCTGAACGAGTTCGAAGGAGTCGCTTTACCAAATACGGAAAAATACATTCCGCAGCCTATAGAACGTAAAGACGATGAAGAGAACAGTATGGAATCTTTATTAACACGATTCACTAATAGGTGTACAGTGAAAGAAAATAATTCCTTACCAACAGCTGATCTGGATCAAGTTCAAGCTGATATTTCTTACTGCGAAAATGACGAAAAGAACAATACAATCGGAAAAAAGACAGAGGAAAACGAAAAAGAGGATAGTGGGAATGATTTAGATCCAATTCTGCCAAATGGCCTGTTATGGAGAGACAACTCATCATTTTGGACCAATGTCATCATAAATGAGGACATAGAATCCACATGTGAAGATGGAAATTTCCCTGCAACAGAAATAGATAGACCGAAACTTCCCCAAATTCCAAGCCCCTCTTTCCTCTCCTCTGTTTTGTCTGAACCCCAGATGAACCGCGTGACCTCTGCTGCTCCCTGTAGGAGGTGGTCATTCAGGAAAAGCGTGACGTATGCTCAGCTGATACCTTTATTCCGCAGAAATACAGACACGAAACAAAAAACTGACACAACTTCGAAAAGCAGGCCGAAAGATAAAGTAAAGAGGGATAACGAGAAGCAAAAACACAAAAAAGTGAAACGTAAGAAATGTCACAAAACGAAGTTCTCCACACTTGAGATAAATGAAACATTTTATTATCAACTAACTGAGGAAGAATTCTCACTCTGATGAAATAAGTTAAACTGTATTTATTATGTTACTCATTCCGCCTGTTGCATATCTGATAAAGCACATGAAACTCTGTAAAAAGTAAGAAAAGTAAAAAAACATCATATGTTTGTATCCGTTACCATGATTACTTATAGTCATCACACGCTTGGGGGTAATAAGGTAATTAGTGCTATTTGAGAGAAATACGCAATTGCCTAGGTCTACGATGTGTGTGGTATACAGTGTAGGTAAATATATATATATATATATATATATATATATATATATATATATATATATATATATATATATATATATATATATATGTATATGTATATATATATATGTATATATATATATGTATATATATGTATATATATATATATGTATATATATATATATATATATATATATATATATATATATATATATATGTATATATATGTATATATATATGTATATATATATATATATATATATATATATATATATATATATATATATATATATATATATATATATATATATATATATATATATATATATATGTATGTATATGTATATATAAACAGGGAAACCTCTGAGACCTGCTCAAAAGTATGCACACTAGGTGTTCACACATCAAGCTTTTTCATAGGGCATTAGGTGCAAATGCGACTTGGAAAATCACGCCTCAGAGGTGTTCTTATTAGGAGGTTTCACAGATGTTTGGACAGCACCGTCTAACCCTTTATACACAGGACATGGAAATGGCTGTGGTCGCTATACAGTGATATCACTATGGCCTGTATCGGAATATATTGCTCTTCTCAAAATGGTTAGCCTCTTGGCGGTGATTCATGTTATTGGCCGTGATTTTCTGCCTGTGAACTTTTGCCTACTGTCAAAAAGAATTTGCGTATATTTGTTTAAAGTATATTAAGTATATTAAATGGTTATTTTCCTGCATTAACTATCAACATGTGACAAGTTTAAATAAATATGTACATTTATGTCTAGGTAAGCGGACACAATTGGGAATTCTCCATATTCAAACTAGAATAACTATTTTGTTGCTTTTCTCATTTTCTACTTTTCTCTGGAAATAATCTTATTTATGAGGTATTTAAATTAGAATAGTATTATCTTATCTTGACGTATGTCACTTCATTATCTTCTTAAGCTTCGTTCCTAATGTACGTTTATACTATACTATATATGACTATATGCTTTAATTAATTCCTATTTATCTAGTGGTGTACTTTTTGTTATGTTGTTTGGAATGCCAAGGTCTAGCAGTAATTCCTGATTACCTATATCTAATTATATTTTACACGGTGTTATCGTTTGAATGTAACATGATCCGTATTGTCACTGGTACATTTTAAAGATTAATAAAGTTAATCAATCAAAATCCTGATGCTATTCGTTCAATTTCTCATTTACTGTCCTTGGGCAATTCAAATCAAATTACGGTTGACTATCGAATGTCATTTTTTCCTACTGACGTCACTTCAGATGTTTTGAGGTGAATTCTCAGAAGTTTCAACTCAGAAACATATTAACAAGGAGGGAAACCAATCATGCAAGCCTGAAGGTACGTCAGTGTAAACTTCACTGAAAATCAATGCAAATGTATGTATGTATTTCATTGGCTACAGCATTCTGCTATAAAAGTACAATACAAATAACGGAAAGATAAACATGGAAACAGAAATGAGTATAAATATAGCAATTATTACAGGGATATATACAGTTTTAATATATTCTGGGTCATAAGTCCATATTTTCTGGTCGGTCAGGAATCATGTGGTCCAGCCTTTATAAGAGTTATCACATAAACTACCCGATTCCTCTCTTTGTTTTACTCTTATACATGTTAGCAATATATTTAGCTGCGACCAACCAGAAGTCTATCATCACATTATCAGGAATGCCGACAGGGTGTTTGCCCATCAGTACTAGAAAGATATTCTCACCGGAGTCTAGTACAAGACCTCCTGCACCATCTTGAACATTTTGAAGATCAACAAACATGCGATTTCGTGCTAACTGGGTAGAGGGACACTGCAGAATCATGTGGGATGCGTCATCATATGCTCCCAGGTCACATAGAGATCAGAATTTTTCAATGGCAGGTCGCCCTTTAAGACGGACAACGTCAACCTTTAAGAGGCTAGCTCTACAGAGAATTTTAACCATTATTTCGCAGTTACGCAGTTGGTCATGTAATGCATCAGCGATCTGCCACCAGATTATGTACCTGCTAGTAGGGCAAACACTATTCAACAGGGATAGGCTTTGATGACATCTTGTTTGGACACACCAGAAAACGTTCTCTAATTGCCAAGCTTTGGCCCACACCATGTCTCTCCAGGAGTTTTTACTCCAAAAATGTCCTTGTTGGACCATATTTCTAACTTCGTTAAGGCAGCCAAAAGTGGTTGCAGTATTCAGAAGGTCGTAGACCGGACTTAGGAAGGGATTTTCCAAACCTAGTGCAGGGTTAGAGAGAAAGTTTTCGGTGCATCGGTTTAGGATATTATGGATGACCCCATCATCATTACAAGCGATTGACCTAAGGAACAACAGTTTTTTCACTTCAATAAATCTTTCCAAACGCATCGAGCCTAGCCCATAATATGCACATGCGTTTGGAGACCTAGGGTAAAGCCGTTGTATTTTCTTCCATACAAAATGTTGGAATTTCTCTAGGAGCTTCACTGTCTTGTCATTCAGAATCCATAGCTCGGACCCGAATGTTGCAATAGGGACTATTATTGACCAGAAAAGAATGCTACATGAGGCAATATTTAGACCATTTTTTCTGATTCCGATACCGGAGGCGGCATTTAAGGCACGACGTGCCTTTGACAGCCTCTCTTCAACACCTGTTGCATCGTTATCAAAGATACTGAGCTTGACACCTACGTGCTCATAATCGACTTTCTCAGGGACACTCTCTGCTCCTAGCTTAAAGGACCTCTCTAACCTATTACGTCTGTTCTCAAATTTACTTTCCCCAAACACCAGAACCCCGCTTTTCTTAGCGTTAAAGTCGTATCGCCAAGTACGCCTATGGGCGTATACGACGTCCATAGACCTCTTTAGTCTATATAGGTCTATCAAATATGAAATAAGAAACTACCATTTTTGAATTTGAATCTACATTGAGTTGGCAGTAATCCAAGAATATGGAAATGGTTCCTGATTGCTGCTGATTTTCCAAATGCAGTTTCACGGGGTTTTCTTTCCTCTATATCTATTTTCACTTTTGATTTGTTGAAAAGTTATAGGATATGAAAGACAAATCGCGCCACTTTTTTTCTCATTTTCAACAAAAATCCGAAAGATATGATTATAAGATTATATGATTTTTAAAAGTGTGATTCCCATCTTATGGGTCTTGCCTCCAGACTTGTGAAATTTGAACGCCACCCCCTCCACCGTCCATGATTGTGGATAGGAGCTGCATTTTTAAACATGCATTTTTGCTGGGAAGGTACTATCGGGATGCTTAATGTATTCCTCATCATAAGACCTTTCAAGCAATAGTTACTTTGTATAGTCTAAATTGTCAAATACTAGCAGGGTATTGCAATATTGCTAGACAAAGAAAGTACCCCCATAAGCTAGCTTAATCTATCAAAAGTAAAATGAATATAAATATTCTCTTTATGCATTCATAAAAGCTACTCTTTCAATTATTACAAAGTAGGAACTAAGTCAAGTAATACGCATCATAATCCTCTCTCCTGTGCGTTCCTAGTTTTATTCAATTCAGACATGTTAAAACATTTCCCCGCAGAACACAAAATATATAAAAATAAGTGCAGTCGCCTTAGTACGATGGTGCAAGTGTGAACAGCAGAAAAAAAAATTCAAATTTTTTTTCTCCACCATTTTTTTTACCAAAACAGCAGAAAAAATAAATTCAAATTTATTTTCTCCAACGTTTTTCCAAAAACAGCAGAAAAAAAATATTTAAATTTATTTTCTACAACGTTTTTCCAAAAACAGCAGAAAAAATAAATTTAAATTTATTTTCTCCAACGTTTTTCCAAAAACAGCAGAAAAAATAAATTTAAATTTATTTTCTCCAACGTTTTTCCAAAAACAGCAGAAAAAAAATTTAAATTTATTTTTTCTGCTGTTTTGGTATAAAAACGGTGGAGAAAATAAATTTAAATATTTTTTTTCTGCTGTTCACACTTGCACCATCGTACCTTAGTTATCGTAAAAAACGTAATTAAATCTCGACAGCGTCACATGCCCGTATACCCTTAACACCACAGACCCTTCCCTCCCCTCGATTTTAAATCATATACGACCATGGGTAACACCCACATCAAAGTCCTATAATGCTAGAGTGCACTGCTTAATGTTACTCGAGCTAACATCTTATGAGACCTTAATGTTTGGGACTCCGTATGTATTCCTCTGTTCTTAGATGTGATCACATCTAACTTCTAACAGTCCACATGGCGATACATCTTGAATTATAATCGAATTAAATTGCCCTATCAGTTGAAGCATAAACTTCTGTGCGTGAATCTCGGCCTCGAATGACCAGAGGAAATCCGGCCATGGGGGTGAAATGAGTAATGTATGAATAAAAAAGTGATTAATAAAATAAATACATTTAGTATGTGTTTTCAGCCAAAGTACATAGACTGACGCACACCCTTTCATATATCCATAAAGCAACACATCTATGGGTATGTTCCTGTATGTTTTCGGAATTCAATAGCAAGTTCTTTGTCGCATTTTATCAGTTTCTCTATATAGAATGTCGTATAAAGAAGCCAGGGCGAGGAGCAGTTATTGATATGGCCAAAACTTTAAATCAAATAGAATACTATATATATATATTCTTTATTGACTGTAGTTAGTTCTACAAAATCATGAAGCAAAAATAAATACAAATAAGAAAATCATGGTGTATATAAACAAAAAAACACCAGATGAACGTAAGATAGATAGATGGGCAACGTCAAAAGGCCCAAAATAAACAAAAAGTAATAATATAACTATTTACACATAGGCTTATGGGGGCTTTTGATTAATCATAGTCCTTATGGGGAGACAGGGATCATAGAACCTGTATAAAGTAGTAGATTAGGTGTGTGCTACCTATCCTACTCCTTTCCATCTCCTAAGGTTCATGCCATACATTACGTTTATATATTTACCCGATATTTTCCATATACGCTAAAAAAAAAACGATATTTTCTTTCAAAAGAAAATGGTTTTACTCCAAATAAAATGAATTTTCCTTTAACTAATTCGCATCTGAAATCAACATATGTATGTACAAAAATTTCAGACCATGTGTGATTCCAGAAGACAGTAAATTAGAGAACATTCCATCCTGAAAGATTTATTTCCTTCACTGAGTCTTAAAATCTTAAAAATAAATTAACCATGATAAACATTTTTAAGCCAAAAAAAAAAAAAAAAAAATTAAACAATAGAATAATAAAAATGAAAAAATAAAAAAACGAGACTAAGAGCATATATAAACATGTATATACAGTGGTTAAAGTTATTACTCGAATAGTGTACCCGTAATTGTTAAAAAAAATCCGTTCAGGGATCGTTTTGGTGTCATAGAGCATCGCTTTTCATCAAAATAGATTTTGTGCGCTGAATCTGAATCTGAATCTGAGTCTTTACTGAGCTAACTCTATTTAGAGTACGCTGGCCATGTGAGTGCGAAAAAATACCACTCGTGACACAATAAAATGCGTTTTTGAAATAAATTTGTTTGTGGAAACAGTAACTTGCCAATTATGTGATCTAATTGAAAAAAAATGATTAGTTGGCGCTTATTTTTTAGTTCCTAATTGTTCAAAATGATCGCTTTCCAAGTTTATTGGAGTGGCTTGGATCTGTGGCGCCCTCGCAGACTCTTTAATAGAAGGAGGTAGAAAATTGTTTAGTTCCACGTACTCTCGCCAGGTGCGCTGTCCACTCACACGTCCATTCTCTCCATAAGACCAGTCCACTCTTCTTCGCAATGGCTTCCCTGTCACGTAATATTTCTCGTAGCCTATGGCGCTCTGTCAAAAATGCATATCCGAAGACGGGAGTACGAATGTGCAGTTCACATTTTCCAATCAATGATAACCTTTTCGGGCTCTCTGAGGAACACATGCAGGTAGGCTGAGATCACAAGTTCCAAGTCTCATTGACATTGGGACATTGATATTCAGTAGAGTTTGAATGTTATGTAACACTGACTGTCAGTGACTGACAGTGTGACACTAGACTGAAATATATTGAACACTTTATCTAACAATGCTCTTACAAGCAGATCTCAAGGTCTCCTTATTTCCAACGAAGTCAGAAATTAACATCCCAAGATAGTTACATCTGGGAGTAGTAGACAGGGAGTGGGTACTGTGCATGCGTCATCAAATATCGCTGCCTCTCTATGAGTCATAGATAACATGTGTACCCGCAGGATTGGCTGCCTGCTGAGCCCATCTAATTCGTGAACCGCTCGGGTTACATGCCCTGGATCAGACTGAAATTGCCGCGAAACCAGTTACGCATGCCTGGATTCCAGCCAACATCCTGCCAGCCTCTTTCTGAAAAAATCACGTCACCAATACTTCCCCAGTCTACACCGCGTAACTCGAGGCGCACACACTCTAGGTACTAGCATGCTGTGCCTATGGGGTTGCGGATCAAGGGGATGTATCTCTCTGGTTACATGAGTCATGTAGAATGCAAATACATGATGTGACTTGGCTGCGCTCTGACACAAGTACATTTTGTACCACTGGTCCCCTTCAGAGATGGTTCGAGCAACTCTAACTCTGGTACCGGCCGATGTTTACTATATGCTATCTCTGTTGGCCTCCACCAGCGTTAGAGATCTGAGCATTAAAAAACAGCTCTTCCGCCAAGAAAACTGGGCGCTCATATTTATAGCTTGAAACACCTCCCAAAACCAGTCTCGTTCGTATACTACCCTTTTCATTTGTACATGTATAATACTGACTTTATTTTACTGAAGTTTGTTGTAAGATGCCTGTGAGCCGCAATTCTAAATTTCAAGCCGCCGAAAATCTTGCGAATCTAGCGACCTTCCGCCATTATGCACATGCGCACTCAGTAACATATGGCCATGAATCCCAAGAGGCTGTAAATCTGCACCAATGCTCAGCATCGTACCTTAATGGCTATAATAGCGGGTTTGAGCACCGGTATTTGTGTCTGTATAATGATCTGGAGATTGGTAAAAATTGTTGCTATAAAATTCCAATGATTATGGTAATGTAGGTCACCCCCTTTTAAAATATCCAACATTTAATGAGATCACAAATGCTTGATTAAAAAGAGTTATCACATAGTTATTTTATGAATATTTAGCAAATAGGACATTAACTATATAAATGTTCATAATTCATTCATAACTCAGCTAGATTGATATCAATTGGTAAATGTCCAGGTGTGTACCTTTCACTTTCTTAACACCTTCATCCTGTCTGCAAACGCAATCAGTCTCCATTCATCTCTACATCCCTAATCTTGAAGAACCCATTCTGTTAATTTAATTGGGATAGATGCAATTTCCCCCCAAATCATGTATCCTCTTTCCCCAGGCTGAAGATTAAGGGGTGTTAATGAGAGGAAAAACAGAATCCACATTGTATGGGATATACCAACAGCCTTGATTTGTACAGGAAGTGATTAAAAACTGACCAGGTGGTGAGTGAAATCTACCTCTGAGAATGCAGATGCTTACATCATGCTTTTCAAAACTTTTTTTAGATTAATGATCTATAAGCAGCTTCAATGTTAAATCAATTAGAACCATTTTGTTCTAATTGTCTACCAATTGCCCTTGTTGTGAAGTGTTCCCCCTAACATGAGTCATTGCCGTCTGTTGCCTACCATGAGAGACATATAAAACTCACTCTCTGCTGCCATGTAATTCATAATTTAGTGCTCCCTCCAGTACAAATGTATGTCTTCATATCAGTACACTATCTTAACTTTTTATTAAAGCAGAAATGAAAGATATTGATACTTAGAGATATTGTGATTCCGTAACAAATGGTATATTTGATTCTGTAACAAAACCATCTGTCAAATCTTCTTGAATAAAGCTTACTTGAACTGATTTATCTCATAGCTTTGTGGTGAAATCTGTGCAAAACAAATTTTATACCTACCACATGATTAAAAAAATTGGAAAAAAGTGGCATGAAAGTGGTATTTGATTGAAGTGGTAGGAAACAGATGCTAATTTTGAGTGATTCTGTAACAGGCATGTTTCTTCACTGATTACCCCACAATCATTTTCTGGGAAACTTTCAAATCCCTACACAACCATATATAAAAGCATGATTTCCTAACTTTTACCCTGAAAAAGATATCTAAGCTTGAACAGCAAAAGTGTGATTCCGTAACAGCTTGATCGAGCCCTATTACTAAAAGACATCAGATAGACAGATACTCACACTTATTCAAGCCTTCTTCCCAATGACTTTCTTTATCTATAAAAAATATGTATATTTTAAATTATGGTGATGATACTTGTCTAGATATCTTTCTTGTATAAAATTTATTCCAATATATTCACTAAAAGAATTATGAAAATTTTACTTAATGATTCCGGGCATATACCTTTTTAAAAGTTAATACTTAAAAATGTGCAGTGAAACTACAGTTCAGTAAGAACAGAGCCTTGATAAGTGATTGATTTAATTTGGTGATTTTTTAGAAGTAACTAAAGTCAACATTCTGGTACTACATGGTAGGTCAGTAGGTCACTGTCTTGACCCAAACTCATTCACATGAGCTTTTGTGACACTTACAACAGATCCTGCTAGATGCACTTCTCAAGTCAAGTATAAATCAACTTGTTATCAAGTCAACTTTGTTCTATAACTTATCAGTTTATATCGAATCCACTTACACTCTTGTGCAATAATCTAAGTCCAGGGACTTCTGTAATAATTAATTTTAAGCAAATAATCCACTCATACCACTGGCCAAGGCTATGTATGTGAAAAGTCTGATCAATCTTTTCAACACAGAACAAAGTGAGTTCTCTTTATTGAGTAACAGAATAGAATTAAAATCAATAATGGATTATATATAATAGTACCAGCTTAAATAATAGTAAAGCATAAAATAATGTTTCAGAATTACAATGTATGTGTCACTTGTTGTAGGTGGTCACTGGTGTAACCTTTAACCCGATTGTTCAATCTGATAATGCAACCATTCAATGCTAACAATGTTTACCCATATCAAGAGAAGATGCTAATTATTTTGTAAATGAATTATAGATTCCTAGGGCGGTCGAGATTTCTGAGAATTTACGGTAGTGAAGCACCTCAGTTTACATTGGTATCTTATGCCAATTAACTTAATCCCTAAGCTAAAGGATAGACTGGTCCTATTGGTGAAGACAATAGTTTCCACATTGTCAGCCCCTTCAATTGCTCAGGTGCCCAGTGTAAAAGTTGCCCAATGCAGACAATAGAATTGTGAGCGATCTCAAGTGGAATTTTACAATGGGCACCTATTGAGCGAATCAACATTTTAAGCCGAGAAGTTGAGACAGAAGTTAATAGGTATATAGATAAAGGACTCAGTGCTTATAAGAGATTTTCTGGGGTTGGATTGAAAATATGAACTTTTGTAACAAAAAAAGAGGAAAAGACTTTCTGCCAAGCCTGGGGCCTTGTACTGAGATGATCTTGCTTTTGTTTTACAAAGTGTGATTGCTTTTGCATCATTTTAACAATGTCATGTCTGTGAGGTTGCGCCTATTCTGGTATCTTATTTTGTTCTACTGTATGTATTGTTTCTTTACTTCCATTGTATATGTATTTCTCGATCTCTGGAGGTTTAATGAATGAATAATAATAGTACAAACTAGTAAGATTTCATCTACTTTTATCACCTGCCTCTTCCAGCAGCCTGACCACATGCAGGCGTGTGAAAAGCTGATATCCATCTGACTTATCAGTATCAATGTATTTTGTAAATATTTGATGATTTGAATAATATCTTAATGACAATATAACAGTATTTTGTACTGTGGGTGTACATTTATACATGGTTCATGCATGCAATTGATTTATCTAGTTCTCTGAGGGTCTACACTAAGACCAGTAGGGCATATTACAGGGTTAGAAATAAGAAAATTAATGAGCGCGCCCGAAGGGCGAGCTCGAAAAATTTTCAGCTCGCCCGGAGAATTTCCAGCTCGCCCGGCCATCTGAGACCATTTCGGACATATTCCAGCAAAGGACAGATTTTCTACCAAAAAAACATAACACAACAACATAACAACAATATACTGTATATTGTATTGTATAATACACATATAGTATAATGGCAGTGTACTGGGACCAAGCATTTGATCCGA
Source organism: Maea johnstoni (assembly GCA_963942565.1). NCBI lineage: Eukaryota > Metazoa > Annelida > Polychaeta > Spionida > Magelonidae > Maea > Maea johnstoni. Next base: position 16,738,443 of record OZ012685.1, on the reverse strand, counting down.
CTTGCACGAAAATGTGAGTTATTCGGATCCGAGATAGGTTTTTAGAGGTTTCCTTTAATTTATTTGATACGAAGTTGATTATTTTTCAGTGCAGCACCACAAGCGGTCATAACTAAGATAGTGGACTGGTAAGCCATTCCAGAGTCAGTACACAATGCAATGTGACTTATTTCATTTCTTGTTTTCTTTTTTAGTTTTTGTCCTTAGAGAGGTCAGATAGAGGGAGGGCCATGTAGGGCTCTGTGGTAGACTGGCACCTGGTGCCAGTACCAGCCACTGCACCAGGCCCCCTTCATGTAGTACTTGTAGGACTGGACATTGGTATTGTATGTGATGTATTGGAAACAACTGTAACATTGTAACTGATGAAAAGAATACATATGTCTACAAACGAAAGTCTTCTTCAAGTTGTATCTGACACACACAGAAAAGTTAACACTGGTGTTACGTTTTCTCGTGTTGGTCAGATACAACTTGAAGACGACTTTCATTTGTAGACATATATGTATTCTTTTCATCAGTTACAATGTTACAGTTGTTTCCAATACATCACATCCAATACCAATGTCCGTCCAAATGTACTACATAAAGGGGGCCTGGTGCAGTGGCTGGTACTGGCACCAGGTCCCAGTCTACTACAGAGCCCTACATGGCCCTAACCCTATCTGACTCCAAAACTAACTGCTTAAACCTAAGGAAACTGCTCCTTATATATGTTTGCCCATAGCATCTTTACTGGCTAATTAGCATATCCCTGTCCACTGGATAGCATTTATACTGGCTAATTACAATATTCATGGACAACTTCCTTTGTGTTCTCCAGTATCAGTACTGTCCAACTTTAGGTTTTACTGGCTAAAGGGGCGGAGCTTTCTAGCCCAAGATGCTGGGTATACCATTTCAGTCTACCCTCAACCTCCTCATAAAATGACCATAAAACGTCACTAATTACGCTACCAGCTTAAGGGTATAGCTGGAATAGCGAACGGAACATGCAGGGAGTACTCCTGCATGATTAAATTACAGCTCGATCACTTTTGCCCGCCGGGATCAGAGGGTGTGATTCACACCCGGGCGAGCCCTTATTTCGATCTCTGCATATAGATAATGTGCTGCTTGCCCGACCTACAGTCCTACAGTTGAACTGTTTCGGTGATTGACCCTGAATCCACATGCTTTCATCTTGACTGGCACTGAACAAAATGGAAATTATTTATTCATTCAAACTTGATTGCTTTGACATGTCAGAGATGGATTTTTGGTTTGGGCTTGTACAGAATAATGACTGCTACCCCTACCATCTCAGTTCATCCCTTTAGCTGGGACATTGCCCCCATTAGGCCATATGATAGGGTTATCATACTCCCTGAACATCACATGCACTCTAACCTGAATGTTTAAAGGTGTATGTTCAACGTCCATATGCAGTCTGGCCCATATTCAATTTGTCATTTATATGGAATTCGCACTGTTATTAATTTTGCAAGAACATGAAAAATATATTTTGATGAAACATTTTAATAAGGATAAAAAAAACTATACTAATTTCAAATGATGACTTAATTGAAAGTGTTATCCCTCATAATTACCTGAATCATGTGTTGTCCGAGCAAAAAAAAGCTAGGCTGATTTAACCCATTCACATATGGAGCATACATGTAATCTAATACAAATAGAAATAATATCTTGATATTAATACCGTGTAATATTTTGCAAAATGTTTCACTGAAAGCTGTATCTGTTTGGTTTAACCATTCCTCTTCAAATATTTTCCAAAAAATTCTCTTTTTTTAGCTATGATTCAAGTTGTCAGGCTCTGTGTCCACTCCAGAGGCATATGTGTTAACAGGTAGATGGAGCTTAGAAATAAGAACTAGATCCATACTTTTTTCAAACTGTCTGGATTTTTTATACTTGAGGATGATTTGGAAGTAAAGATATGATTAAGACCACTAGTTGTCCACATGGCTTCCTACACAAAGCTTCAGGAAAAGCCCAGATTGCTTGAATTTGGCGTGTTCAAATGTTATCCAATTCTAGAATAGTTAGAGCAGCAAATGAGGGTTGAGACTGGCTCTTCCGTTATGGTCGATACATTTTTGGGGATTTGCTCTCCCTTTAAATTATATCTTCATTCATTTTCAGCTACGAAGTGCTGTCTACCAGTTTGCACAAAAGGAGCTTGCGCCTTTAGCTGATGAAATAGACAAAAGCAATGAGTTTAAAGACATGAAAGTAAGTACATTCACTGGACCCTAACATATAAGTTTATGATTGGGGCTGGAAAAAATGGCACCCCTTGTAGCCAGGTTGGTAAAATGAACCTAAAATCAAAGTCAGATTGGCAAACAATTTCCATAATGATGAACTAGCTAAATTTGAAATTGATCTGTTTGATATCTAAATTTCATTTTAGTTGTGTCAAGGATGATATGTTGATATTGTATGTATGTATGTATCTCTATTGACTGTTACAACATAGTTACAAAATAGAATCACACATATACATATATTGGTATAAATAATTAAATTTGTTTTAAAGCCAGAGAATAGAGTTTACCATTTATAGTAATTATTGCCTGCTAGACTTAGGTATTTAAAGGCTAGCTAACTAAACTTGAATGGTTGTTTTATCTCTTCTTGTATTTCTATAACATTTGTTTTTCTGTTGTTTAAGGCATTCTGGAAGAAACTTGGTGGTATGGGACTTCTGGGTATCACAGCACCTGGTGAGTATGACACATGCCTAGAGTACATAATAAACCATCAGTCATCTGACCATGCTCTACCCACTTATCAATCAAGATGATCAATGTTCAACTGGTCAAAATTATGAATAACAGGAAGAAACAAAAGAACGTTAAGAGAAATGAAGGAAGAAACTTAATGAAACAGCTTTTCTATGCACAGACTTATTTGTTTCAGAGGGTATGGAGGATTGGCGAGCTCATATCTAGATCACTGTTTAGTCATGGAGGAAATCCATCCTATTTCCTATCGCTTATTTTGCTTGTTTCAGAGGAGTATGGTGGATCAGCAGCCTCATATCTAGACCACTGTCTTGTTATGGAAGAGCTCAGTCGAGCCAGTGGTGGTATAGCGCTCAGCTATGGAGCCCACTCCAACTTATGCGTCAATCAGATTGTCCGCAACGGAAGCAAAGCACAAAAAGACAAGTACCTTCCAGATGTAAGTGCTCCATTGGTTATCATATTTATGAACTATTCAAGCAGTATATTTTGATTTGCATTATCCCCAGCCACCCCTGTACCCCCCTAAGTGAGCACAACTGTTTGGTCAGATAGGCAACACCCATTTGTGGCCCATGCTCAGGACACAGGATTTTCTGGACCTTGTTATGAGTGTGGATGTGACTTTTTTGACCCTATAGCTAAAATTGAAATATGCTTCTTCAGTAAAACTATCTACAACCATTTTTAGACTACAGCAGGTAAGAAGGGATTAAGGGCATTATTGTGATTTTGAATCAGGATTCAAAATCAGGATTCATACCGTTAAGAGGTACTGCTAATGGTATAGGTATCTGTCCAAGAAGTACTGCAGTGTACTGTTTCATTCCTGAAAGGTTCTCTTAACAATAGTTACCATTGTGAAGTTATCATTTATTAGGGTTTGTACAAGATCCTAAACATGACTTTTCACAACAAAATTGATATGGTAATGATGCAATAAAGTACCGTTAACCCTACCATTGAAATACTGTACTGTCTCATAGATACAGATAGTCAAATACCGCACCGTACCGTTTCGTTCTTAGAGGTATCCATACTTACATTTTTGTTGATGGCTGAAAAGACCATTGGAAGAGCATAGTTATGATGGGGATATGGGAATTATAGCTGTTCTTGTCTTATTACTGCATCTCATTTCTGTTGATCAGTGAACTGTTCATAACTGGGACAAATGTAGTAAGACCATCATTATGGTTGAGGCGATAGGAACCATGTTTGTTCTTGTCTTACTTGTTAGATTCTGTGTCTTATTTCAGTTGATATCTGGGGAGACGGTGGGGGCCTTGGCTATGAGTGAACCTGGAAGTGGCTCAGACGTAGTGTCCATGAAATGTCGAGCAGAGAAAAAAGGTAAACTAACCTAGCCATGCAAGCAACCAAATGACCAATCAGTTGGACAAATAATGTATTGTCCTCATGGTGAAATTGGATATGAGAAAAAGGTCAGCAGAAATGAAATACCCAATAAGCTTGGCCCTCACATCACCTGCAACCCTAAACAATTTGATTTAGGTATCTTTTTATTTTCTTGGTATTGATTATACTCTTTGTAACTGCATGCATGCCCACCTTAAGTATAATGTGACCTTTGAAAGGTTGAGAATAATCTTATATAACATGATAGAAAAGTATACATAATAGAATTGAATCTTGTTAACATCAATTCTGCCATCCATTTTAGGACCAAATCCTGACTAGTCAATCAAAGGTTTAGGGAACTGGGATACCTTTGTAAAAGAAATTTGTCTTAAACTAAAATCACTGGGAATATTCTCACCTACCACAACCATGACTTAAACCCTAGACCTTGTGCTGAGGACAGACATGCAGCAGTAAAAAGTTGAGCCAGGTTGATATTTGTGTGTGTCTGGTTACTAACAAGAGTAGACCCTATAAGGAAAGATGAGCTCTGGGGAATTCTGTGACATTATAAGATGTGTATGTCTTGCACGCCTAGAAAATGACCTTGTTGTCTCTACAGTGAAAGGTTTCTTGCAGGTGATCATTATGTACTGAATGGAAGCAAGTTCTGGATTACAAATGGACCAGATGCTGATGTACTAGTAGTATATGCAAAAACTGACCCCTCTGCCCATCAGCGTGGAATATCAGCATTTCTCATAGAAAAGGTAAAAGTTAATTTATATTTATATTTTATTCATTTCACTGGGTTCTTATAAACCCATTAATGCTCACCATGCCCAAAAGCAGTCTGACAAATTTTTATTAAACTTTTAAGACGAAAGCAAGATTAGAAAAATGTTTGAAAGTGAACCAAGTTAGAATTTATTTTCTATTTTGTGTCTATTCCACTGGATCCTCAGAGGAAACAAGTTTGAATTCAGTTTCCATTTGGGTGTTTTCCACTGGGTTCTTAAAAGAACTGGGTTATAATTCAATTTCCATTTTGGATCTTTTTCACTGTTTTTTGATGGAATCAACAGATTGCATGTTCAGCCCTATTTATTTGTCTTTCTTTCTCTATGTTGATTAGGGTATGGAAGGTTTCAGTACAGGACCCAAGCTGGACAAACTGGGTATGAGAGGATCCAACACATCAGAGCTCATCTTTGAGGACTGCAAAGTACCAGGTATAGAAGAGATTAGTTTTCGCATAGAGGAATACCACCATCAGTTTTATTAACATTGTTTATTTTGTGTAAACATTAAAAGATTTTGTTAAAATTGAAAGTTACATATGGTCTTATTCCAAATTATACAGTTTTCATGTTACTTTCTTGTTATTTACATATACTTCTGTACCTAACAATTAATCATTGCTTAAGTTTATTATTGACCCAATTTTGAGGAAATATTTAGTAAAAAAATGGAAACTGATTGCCAAACTTTTTAAAGACATTATTTAGTTATTTAGATATCATTGAGTATATTTGTTTGATTAACCATAGCGTTAGGTTCATATATTGCATGGATTGGGCCAATTATCTTTTATCCTTTCTCTTTGTGTTTCTCTTGTCTATTATTTCTTATGAAACATTCATTCTCTTCTGGTTCATATGCCAATTTCTTTATCCTGCCATTTCTAAATCCAATACACAACTGAACCAACTTTAGTGTAACATCGCTAACATGTTCATTTATAACAAAGATAAACATACAATTCTTTGAATGAACAATGTAGCTTTATTTGAAAGTGGTGTCTTGCATGTGTGCATGCTCCTCTTTGGCTTTCTCTGGAGGCTATGGCACGTTTGTAATAACCTCAAAATGAAGCATAAACATTGAAAGAAGCATTTTCCTGAGAAATGTGGAAAGAGATTTTTTTTACCAAACGAGCCCTGCCTTTTTGGCCCCTTCAAGCATAAATGGGTTTGAGAGAGACTGCTGTTCAGGCTTCAAAGATTGCTTAGATATGGGGGATTGCTCTACCTGATGAATAATTTCACCTGCTTATTTTTAATTAAGGAGACAACTAAAGAAACTGCTATAAGGGAGACTTCTTCAAAGACTGCTTTAACCCTTCCAATGCTGTGGCTACTTTCGTTCAAACCACACGGACGCAAAGTCTTTTGAAAACCATCGAAACCCTGTCATGTTGGTATTCATTAAATAGCTCTTGCTGAGCACTCAGATGAGTACCCATGTGCCAGGGTTTCAGTCCATTTTCAGTTTTTTTTGCATCATTTTGTATTGGACAAATTACCACCACCAGCAAAAAAGGCTTGATAAGGGAAAGAATTTAAAAGACTTCACTTAAATATGTACACAATAAGATCATAAGACCTACTGGTACAGTTAGTCTGAGTTGTTACAGCTTATTTGTAAGTTGAACATTATTTTGGCCATGTTATTTTCTTTCATTGAAACTTATCCTAGGTCACCTACGATACGCAAATTGTTTATGACGATGGTAAATATTGCTGCTGAGCAATACATATCAGAATATAAGCAAAACATTAGATTTTGCAATATGAACTCTTTGCACCACTGCTTGTATCTTATGCATGCATATGTCTGTTTTATTTGGTCTCCTACTTATGACTTGTTTTTTCCGTAGCTGAGAACCTTTTAGGCAGAGAGAATAAGGGTGTCTATGTACTGATGTCGGGTCTTGACATAGAGCGCTGTCTCGCCTCTTCAGGATGCTTGGGGTGAGCACAGGCTTAGTCACTGCATACATCTTAAATATGTACTCAGCATAGCATAGGGAAATCCATATGCAGATTTTAATTTTTCTATCATATAAGTACCTTTTCATTGAACTTTTGTATGGAAACCTTTTTATGAGTGTCCAGCATGCAAAGGCCATTTGGAGATATGGAATTTGACATGGAACTATCCTTTGATATAACCTATGCAAACTTTTCCTTTATTCTTCACATACTTATCAACATTCACGAATCCAATTAAAATATGCAATTTTGACATAACAATTCAGATTTTAAAAACTTTTCTATTAGATCCTTGGTATTTCTTACATATCCTGCTGTGAAACGGTTGATATAGAGGTATGTTACACCAGCAACGATGTAGTGAATTTGGGTTCACAATTTTTTCTGTTCACTCTTCCGTTGTCAGTTTGGGGCTTTGTCAAAATTGGAGTAATACAGCTTTATACCAGAAAAACATTGCATTGCTATAAGCCTGATAGAAATCCCCATAATCAAATTAGCCCTTCACTTTTCATGCAATCTTCTTCCCTTGGGAGATTTTACTTAAACAGAAACCTTGATTTCTCTCAGTTTGGAAATTCAGAAAACGTTAAAAGCTTGTGTTTATAATACAGTATGGCAGTACACAGTACTTAGATATTCACAGCGAACTTGCAGAATGGCCATTATTTTATTTCTGTGCAAAGGACATATCATTCTCCAAGTAGAATTATTGTTTTATTACAAGGTTAGTTATTGCAATTTGTTTGAATAGTCTCTGAAAGACTCATATATATAAAACCTCTTGAGAAAGCTTTTCAACTTTGCTCCAGGGACAATTCAGTATCTTTTATTAGAGTAACCTATCTCTTAAACAATTCATAGCCTTTGTTTGTAAAACATTAACAAATCCCAGAGGGACAAACCAATTCTTCTGCTAATTTTCCAATCAGGAAGGTAGACCTCCTTTTTCTATAGGCATAATTTTACTTAGAAAATTGGTCACTGGTATAGGGGAAAAAAAGGTTGCCTCCCCACCTAACACAATACTCAAGCGTCCTCTCAATATCCTGAATATGTAAAACCAATGCATTAAGTATAGTCAAACGTTGTGAGTGAGCTCTATAACAGGAGGACTATCTGGGCCATTTATTAGTATTTAGACACTGTTAGAAAGTCTGGTCCATTTGAATACTGAGTTATCTCAACATACATGTATAGCAGAATTAACATGGCCAGACATTAAGGCGAAACACCTAGGGGTTCTCAGTTGCATGCTTTTCTCTTTTCTCTGATTCTGATCTGATTCTGCCTTTGTGGGCTTATTTCATATTCCTCTTGCTTCTATTCCTTTTGCTGTAGTGTGGTGCATGGCTAGAAAGCGCTTCCCTCTTGCTAATGAGTTAAAGGACTCGGGTGGTCTTAGCTAACCCATTCATTTCCAGACATCCCTTGTGGTCTGAAAAGTGCACTATTATTTTCTACTGAAACAGGAAAATTGCAATAGACTCATTGCTCAGATATTATAGGTATAGTTATCTACTACTTATTGTTGCCTTCATCATAAAAAAAGCATTTAAAACTTTTCCAAAATATGCTATCAATAGACGATGAATATTCTAAAAATTGAATTATTACATGAGTTCTGAGCCTCTGGATTTATTTTTTCAGTTTTTCAACCTAATTTCAAAACCTTTGCTCATTTGTGCTTTACCTAGCCCCTTAGAAAAATGAGGTCTGAATTCATGAAAATGATAAAAATAAATAGTAAATTCGGTATTAGTGAGTTTGAATAAACACTTCAAGCTAAGTTTGATGATTTACATGTCTCCTTCGAGTATTTTCCAATAAATGCTTTCATCAGAAAGATATCACTAAATGATCAGACTGTCTTGGGGTGCTGTGGTGATGGATGGGTAAGGTTGACATGGTAGTTTCCTAGGAAAAAAATTAATCACTTTGCATAACTTTATACTCAGGGTCCTTGTATGTTGATAATAATGATGATGATGATGATGAATGTCAATTGCTTGCTTTCTGCTGCAGCTGAGAATATACTGGGTGATCTCAATAAAGGCGTGTATGTTCTGATGAGTGGGCTGGATATAGAGAGACTAGTGCTGGCTGCAGGACCTATAGGGTAAGCCTCCCTCCTCCCCTCTCTCCGCTTCACCAACCTCCCCTAGCAGCATTTACAGGATATTGGATTTTTTAAGTAATGTGGAGTCACACTGGGAGGATTAAAATTCCAGCCAAAATGAGAATGAGAGGTGTATTACTATATAAATATTGTTCTACACATATAGCAGGCTTTGCTAAAGCACTACTGGGTGTTGCACCTGGTCACCCTAACAAACCACCACAAGGATAACTATTAAAATCTGGCCCCTAGAAAAAATACAAGTTTGGTTCAATGAACCTTCCCTAATGCCGATGATAGAAATCATATCATACATTCATCAAAATTTGAAGCAATAGAAGCTGAAACAGATAAAATCCTTACAATTTGACCACCACTTCTAATACCAGATACAAATGTATACTTCTGATTTTTCCTGTTGATTTTTCTAGGATTGATAGATGTATTTTCATTTACAGTTGAATGTCCATTTTATCTGCATGAAGAGTCCCCATGCTAAATGAAAGTCCCTGAATACTGTATAAAGGGTAATGTTAACGTGTGCTTAATCTCCCGAATTTACCGAATGGGTTTGAGACGGGAACAATAAAAACGTTATCTTTAATCATTTTTGTCGGTTTGCTGGGGCAAGCGATGTTCGTATTCAGATTGAGTAATACAGCCGTATATTTAAGTAATTCGCTTGCCCAGCAGATGGCGACTTATGTTATCTGAATAGTGGCGGTTTTAATGTCCAAAAGTCAACAAACAACGATACACAGTATAACATAATCATTTGGCTAAAACATTTATGACAGTAAGTGAGTAGTAACTCACAATCATATCATAGATATTTTAAAGTTGTCCAGTATAAGACGCCCCATGTATTAATGATAAATTCAGGCGGACTGATAATTGGGTGTATTCTATTACTGTTTGCAGTACTCACAAAGTTTCTCAACCTGCCCACGAACCGGTCCGACTTGGATTTATGCTGCTCTAATTGCTATTAATGCGCAGAACAATAGAGCCTGTCATGTCATCTCAATTGAGCTGGGATGGCTTTTTTGTTCTGCACACCACGGCACATTCAGTGCACACAACATTCGTCTGCACTAATAGATTCAGAAGCGAAAACACACACTTTCGGTAAATTTAATATCAGTGCAGCCATGTGCAGGACGGGAAATTAAAAAACGGGAAAAAGTAGAAAACACCATTTTTCGGGAAATAAAAGTCCCGGGAAATATACCCGTTATACAGTATTTCTCTCATTGAATTCCAAGTAAAGAAGATTGCTTGAAATATTGCAGGATACACATTTATTAGTGACCAGGGAACTATTGAACTTAGAGATTTAACCCATCCATATTGACTCTACTATGGTGATCTGACTTCTATACATATGGATTAGAATTAAATAATGCTTGAGTGAAGCAGCTTTATGAAAGTTGTAAATAGTATCTAACATATTCTTGAAATGTCTCCCTATCATTTCTTTTGTTTATATGATATCCTATGAGTTCTCTAAGTGTACTATATAGCAGTGATTAGATTAATTGTAAGAGTTGCCATGGTAACTGGGTGATGAAAGTTACAAGTCCTCTTATCACCTTTAAACATGAAATATTCACTGATTTATTTGGTTAGATTTGGTATGACACTTTGAAAACCTGTGTTTTGTAATTCACACATGATCTTTTTCTTTTGCTCAGTTTAATGCAGGCATGCTGTGATGTTGCCTTTGACTACGCACATACAAGGGAACAATTCAATCAGAAGATTGGCACATTCCAGGTAAATAACAATGAGAAAACAATCACTTTTATTGATATAGGAAAAAGCCTTACAGCTGTGAAGGGAATTTTGTAATATATTGTAGAAATGATATTCTTTGTAATAATGCTTGTATTTGGACACAATAAATGTACTCTGTTAGTTAAATAACGGAATACCTGATTAAACCTTTCATTATTGAGAGAGAGAGAGAGAGAGAGAGAGAGAGAGAGAGAGAGAGAGAGAGAGAGAGAGAGAGAGAGAGAGAGAGAGAGAGAGAGAGAGAGAGAGAGGAGAGAGAGAGAGAGAGAGAGAGAGAGAGAGAGAGAGAGAGAGAGAGAGAGAGAGAGAGAGAGAGAGAGAGAGAGAGAGAGAGAGAGAGAGAGAGGAGAGAGAGAGAGAGAGAGAGAGAGAGAGAGAGAGAGAGAGAGAGAGAGAGAGAGAGAGAGAGAGAGAGAGAGAGAGAGAGAGAGAGAGAGAGAGAATGCTATTTGATTTAGGATGTTTTAACGGTCACTTACTTCCCTACTGTATAATATGAAACATTTGTGATTTCAGTTGATGCAGGGTAAAATGGCTGATATGTATACACAACTTAACGTTTCTCGGTCCTATGTGTATAATGTAGCAAGGTCATTGGATCGAGGAGAGTTACAACCTAAGGTAAAAAAAGTATATCCCTTGAATTTCATATTGCCTAAATTTGTATTTTACCTGAAAATCAATAACAAACACATTGGAAATCTAAATAGTAATCCAGACTCAGTAAAGAAAGAATTTGAATCACTCCTAAATTTCCTTAGGCCTGTAAAATAAGGAAAAGCAAAATATGATGCATGATTAAGCTCTGCTCTTAAGTAAGCAATTATTCAACTGGGCATCTAAGGCAGCTGCCTGTCAAATGCATTATTTTATATGCAAAGAATTAACACAGTATACAGTAAAGCGCTGTTGTGAATATAGTACAGTGAAAAATATTGTGCAGATAATGAAATTTATAAATTTATGAATAATGGTGAGATAATTATCGTTAATTTGTCACTGCATTTTCCAGGACTGTGCTGGGGCAATTCTGTATGCTGCTGAGGCAGCAACTAAAATGGCCCTTGATGCAATACAGATTCTAGGTAGGTGCCTCTCCTGACTGGAAGGATAAGATGCTGTGCTAAGATAACTTATCCAAATCTTGATTGGAGCTTCTTTTTAGTTAGATACAGATATCTTGTGAACTATACTAATCATAATGAAGACTCAAGTCTAAATTGTTCTTGCTCTATCAAGTGCATTTTTAGAAAAATAAGAGTCAATAAAACACACATACATTACCATCTTCAAATAGTTAGTCATTGAGTATTTGACATTTTCAAAAGTGATTGTGAGGAAGTGGAATTGTAGCTATCATTGTGACAGCTTTACAAATAAAATATTGTGATGAAAAAAAATCTTAAAGAGGATTTTTTTAAGTGGATTTTGATAAATACTCGGGGTCGTAAATACTGTATACACATTATTTGGGGAAGTTAGAAATGTTTCTTTATTGGCCAATTGTCATCCCCATCATCATTTTCGTTGTTCCAATTGTTCCAATTGCGCTTTTGAACATTTTAATGGAAATAGCGCTTTATAAGTGACAATTTTATTATCATTAAATGAGTCTGCTGTTGTGTATTTCAGGAGGAAACGGCTACATCAACGACTACCCCACCGGTCGACTTTTACGAGATGCAAAACTTTACGAAATTGGGGCTGGAACAAGTGAAGTCAGACGGATGTTGATAGGACGCGCTATAAATGCTCATTATGAATAGCTCTCAAGAATAAGGAGACATTTGTTCAATAGCCTAAAGTCATTTTTACCTAATTTCTAGGTACAGGTAATGGCCTTTAATGGGGTTTTTTTCGAGATAAGTTAAAAAAAAATATTAGAAAAACACTGACAAAAATATTAACATGAATAGCACAGACTGTTTTGATTGTGAAAAACTATGTAGATATACAAAATATCACGCACATGCAACTGTAGTTCAAATATTATTGATAGTATTTCAATCATGAAAACCATGTTTGATTGAAAGAAATATGTATGATGTATTTCAATAAGACCACCAATCACTTAGACATGCCATGCAGTCTGACTGGGCAGAATTTTTCAACCCCACCACTAGACAGGTTTGCAAAATGAGCACCTACATTTTTGTTTGTTACAATGTAACAATTATGTTGGCTCATTTCCATAAGCTCCATACTTTCTACATCTATTAGCTATGATATTATAGCTGATTTCACTCTGGGATTTAGCAGTTGGATAGTAGCTAATAGATTTAGAAAGAGGTGAAAAGTATTGAAAAGTTGAGGAGCGAAATCAGCCTCATGCATGGCAATGTTATGAGTTATACAAGTGCCTGTTCGTTTCATTCAAATCATCTAAACTTGAATTTGAAAATTGCGTAATGCTTGGAATTTTTATTATCCAAGTGAGCAATCACCCCTTTCTAGCTGTTGTCCGCGATCACCTATTATTTATGAGTGTTATATTACTGTTATAAAAGTAACTCGTTATTGTACAGTAGTATGAATGGGCATTATGGTCAATACTGCTTATGTATTGGAGCAAATAAGTATTTGGACAGAAATGACAAGGGATATTGGAATACCTAAATCTGATCACACACACACACTGAGAATTACTTGACGAATGAGAGTTAAATGATATCTGCAGAAACTCGACTTTATGACACCAAATAAGGAGCATGACTGTTTTGATCTGATATTATTGATATGTGGCCTATATGAGATAAATTGTGGGAACAAAAAGAAGGGTATGATAATAAAGGGACCATAACAACAGTTATTTGAGCATTGACTATTTTATACTAGGTATTTGTGAAGATCTAATGGCATTTTTCAATGTCCTTTCTACTGAGGACAGACCATGTTTGATGTGAAGAATTGTTTGTTTGGGTGGGTAATTAGCTATTTACTGTTTAGTGGTTACTTCACGGCCTTTATACAGTTCAGTGACTGAAAATGCACGTAAAATAGTGCTTAAACAGTGAATATGCCGAGTGAAGCCAATATGAGATGAGAATGGTGTTTATAGACAGGTAGTCTGTAATAACAGGTTGAATATATTTTCTGAGTGGATTTTGAAAATTATATTTTTAAAATGATCTCTAATAACAGACGGTTTCACGGCAAGTTTGACCAGCAAGAAGAGACGGGCAATTTAATCCTGTTTAATGATCATGACTTCCAGTGCCTATTTTAGACATAAAAGTACAAAGGTCATGCTGAATTTAATTTTTCTGAAGTATTATGATGCTATATGACCATTCATTTGAAACTTGAAAAGCGAGACAGTTCTTTTGTTTTATCATTAAGAATTGCTGAGATTCACATTTCACATCAGGTATGTTTCTGCTGGGAAGTCTGGGATGCAGACATACATGTATCCTTCATGCACAGTGATATTTATCAGGGTAGTCTATCATATGAATGACATGACATCACACCATGCATGTGAGGTATAATAAAGTAATAAATAAAAGACATAAAAAGAATTTGTTGATTTATTACCCACCTATTTAAACTAACTATGCCTGAAGTATCATAGTAAGGCCTGATATTTTTGGTAATATCTCTTTGATAAAAACATATGCTGAAAAATATTTCAAGTGTTCATCAGAAATTGACATACAACTCTCCTAATATTAAATGGATGTTTGCATCACACTCACTTTACAGTGGAAACCCTCAGAGTGACCAACCCTCATGGTTGACCCACTCTTCAAAGTGACCACATTTTAAAGTCCCATACTGCATCATTCCTATCATTTTTAGTGAATCAAATCCTCCTATACAGCAGATATTCAGGCATGAATGGGATAGCCCTTTCCTGCTTGTTTACTCCTTGGTCTGATATGTTTGGGAGGTTTTCCTAAGTCTGTTCACTTGGTAAGGGGAACTCTAGCTGTTGACAAAGAGTATTTCTTAGTGCACCGTGATGGACAGGAACAGGCAAAGGTTTCATGTCATGGATATATTAAGAATATTTCAATTTCATTCAAAATCAGTATACGGTTATCATTCAAATGCTTTAAATATTGGTGTAAGAACTTGAAATCGTTGCAGGATTTATTAACTCTTCATGTTGAGTTCTTGTGGATTTTGAAAACCCTTCGTGACTTGTTGGGCTTGCATGTTTAACTCCATCGCATGACATTGTTGTTCGGGTTGATCAAATGACAGAAATTAGCATTTTGTTTGAGGCATGTAAGTTTATTCATTCTGGTTGAAAAAATGACATTATACAGTTAATAACGGACCATTCAAGAAATATGTAACAATATTTGTATCAATATAAATAATACAAAAATATGTCCAGGATACAAATAATTCAGATATAAAACATATCACAGAAAAGCAAATAACAAAAAATAACATACTAAACCATGTCACTTTCTTAACCCATTAATGCTCACATAGGCCAAAAGCAGTCTAAAGATATTGCAGAAATCTTAAGGGTGAAAGCAAAGTTGGGAAAATATTTGAGGGAATAATGTTTATCAAAACACTACCAATAACTTTACTTCAAATATTTTTGAAGTTATCAACAAAATATTGTAGATCCAGACAACAATTTTCTCGAGAAACTGCTAAGCCTTATATTAATGGGTTAAAGTATATCACAGATTAAAATGGAATGACTTTCTTTCAGATACTTTATATCTAGTAAAATAAGTAAATATTTACAAGCAGACCCAAACAATCCTAATACTTATCCATACTGTTATTTACAAACCAATGTATCATATGACACTTATCACTATACAACTGAAATGCTTACACACTGCATGCATATGCTTCACTGTTAGTTAGAGACATGCAGACTGAGTGTATCACATTAAAAACAAATACTGGGAAAGTTAGACTAGTTAAATAGTAAATAGATGTGGAACTTATAGCTGACCCAGTAAAGCAGATTCAGGGGATTTAAAGTGAGAAGAGCACTCCCCATACCCAGCGGCCAGGTTCGTTAGAATTAAAATATAGGAGGGGCCGCTCCCAAATCCATTATATAAGGTAAAGATCCTAATAATTCTACTCCTATAGCTTACTTCAAACTAACCTTTCTAATGCTGAGGCTACTTTCATCCAAAGCTCACCAACACAAAGAATTTTGAAAACCATCTAAACTATGTTGGAATTCATTGGATAGCTCTTGCTGAGTACTATCAGATGAGTACGCACCAGCCAGGGTTTCAGTCATTTTGCAGGTTTTTTGCATCATTTTGTATAGGCAAAATTAGCCACCAGCAGCAAAATGGCTAATATGACTCCAGGGGAGTACCCTGTAATCTTATAATAACCTCACCGTGCATCTATTACTGGCAGGCCAACTCTTATTGGCCAGTTACATTTCAAGTATTTTCAACCTTAATATGATATAGTACTTCATCAGTACTCCAATAAAAATAACTGAATTAATATTGTTAAAATTAGTAATTGCCAAAGGTTAAGTTCACATTATGTATTCCATTAGTTCTTTACAGATCAATCAAAAAATGTAGCTCTAATATAGAAGCTTCTCTTCAGCATTTCTTCACCTTAAATTAATAAGTTATCTATCTATATGATAGCCTGGGATACAGGGTTTTACAGGATATACAGGGGTATTACAGAAGTTTTTACAGAAAAGCACTTTTGTACATGTACTGTCAGTAGCAAGTCCAAGGGCACACTTATGTTTTGAGCAGCACAGATATCTCTTTCATGTTTGCCCTCTTTAGAGCTCCCACTAGTACCGCCTTTGTAGCATTTTCACCCTCACGCTCTCGCCAGGCCTTAAGCATTCCAAGAATCTGCAAAAACAACATCACTCATAAGAATGATAGCACAGTCCATGGTTTCCAAAGATGTTCCAACCCCATGGTGATAGGTGTGTACTTTAGCAGAGGTTATTAACAAAGGGGGTCTTCCTTGTATAGATAAAGGTTTTAACTGCAACATCTAATCCTGAAAACACCAACACTATTGCTCCAAAATAAAGAACTTTTATAAGTAAAATTGTGAAGGTTTTCTCAATGTTTAGCAGCACTGCATCAATGTTAAATGAACATTTTATAAAGAATAGCCATAACTTGTGATTTGAAGAAATAAGCATCTCCGAAGATTCCTTTGATTCTTCTACCATAGCCCTTACTAGATGTTCACTGACAATGATCCAAATCCAAAATAATCTGAAAATATTTTCACATATATTTTTTATGGCTGGGTGTTTCATGCTTCCAGAGAATCTTTCCTTGAAGTTGTTTGTTTCCTCAACAGTACAATTTTGAATGATAACCCCTACTCAGCCAACAGCCCTTAATTGCTGTTCATTTAAATTGGACCAAAACCCCATAACTTCCTAAACTTTTGTTAGTTTTGTTATCTTACCTGGTGTTTCATGCTGCGAGGGAACTGATCCTCGAAGCTCCTCATCTCCTGGCCGGTGAAGTCGAGCTGATTGGCCAGCATGTGCCAGTCTCTTCTCGCCGCCCTCTCAGCCACCTTCCTCAGAACATCCTCACTCGGGATATCCTCGCCATGCACGGGCTAGAGAGGGACAACAGTAGTAGTCACACAATTGTTTAACACTTCATAAGGCAAGCTGAGGCTACTTTCATCCAAAACACTAGGATCAAAGATTTCTGAACACCATCTAAACCCTGTCATGTTGGTATTTATTGGATAGCTCTCGCTGAGTACTCTTAGATGAGTACCCACATGCCAGGGTTTCAGCTATTTATCAGCTTTTTTGCATCATTTTCTAATGGCAAAATTAGCCACCCGCTGCATAAAGGTTATATTAAAATTTCAAAACAATGAGTGAGGTGAGAGTGATTTGCTACATTAAATTGATTTAAAACAATTGTAATAATATCTCATGCCTTGTGATGCAAGTCGATAACAAGAACATTTTGAATATTTAGGTGAATTCTTTTTGACCAAAATGTAGACCTTGGTTGATACCATGATGAATGTAATTCTGCCCTTGATTAGTGTCTTGGTTTACTTTATCTTCATTCTAAATATTGAAAAGAAATCATGCAATAAATGCTTTTAAGTTTCTAGATATAAGATTACATTTTTAGACAGTAGGACACCATGCTTTGCCTTGTTGCATTATCAATAAAAATGGTAGAAGGGGGTACCCTTAAAAATAAGTAATTCAAAACTGACCGAAGGTCGTGGTGAGAGTTGATCTTCCTCCTGTGGTTTGAGTTCTGGAGGAATCACGCTGAATTCCAAAATAGATCCAATCGTCTCGGGAGGCATCATCTTTATCCACCGGATAAACTCCTTCTCACTAATGCCATCTATAGGTCGAGAAAGAAACCAAAATATTTCTGTCCTTCTATTCATCTTAGCTTTTTTCACAATTGTCATCTGGAATTAAGATACTTGGGCTAAAAACTTAATAATCAAGTAATTATTGACGAACATGTATGGAGAGAGTTGAAACTGGGTTTTTGACCAACATCTCTCCTTCAAATATTTTCTAAAAAATGCTCTGATCAAAATTACAATATTGAATCATTCAGGAAGGTTTTTAAATATATCCATAAAAAGGATTAAATTTAAGATTGACCCACTCATAATATCTAACTTTTGTAACTGCCTATTAAAATATGCCTGTATCAGGCTTATACAGGGTTTCGGATTTTCGATGGAACAAACAGGCATCACAAAAAGTCTAGCTCCATGTGCATCAAAATAATGGCTTATCTGTTGTGGACACATTTAGGTCAGACAGAAGTGCACTGGTGAACTGGTTCACACACAGATGCACTCTTTTGTCATAGAAATATAAGTGATACTGAAAGGAAAATACTCGCAATATCGCCAGCTTTGCTCAGTCTCTTATCCGTACCTTTTTTATCTATGTCCATCTGTTCCATGAATACATCTGCAATCCTTTCGACAGCTTCCTGCAAGAATAGAAATTGAATCTAATATCATGTTTCTCTTGAGAATTATTCACAACATTACAGGGTAACAATTTAAATTTGGCAATTGTACGATTCAAGAATGTTGATCAAAGGTTAATGATTGACTCATATTAGAATGTATCTCTCTTTTCAACAATTATCAAAATCAGAGATGGTTTCAGATAGATTTGTTAAGAATTGTTGAAACAGCCCCCCAATGTGAACCACTTCCTGAATCTCTCAGAACATTTTTACTGTTTGAGAAGTTTATGCCCTAAAATCATGTTAACCCTTCGCTCAATACCTTCTCCGGAAATGATTTTTATCTGCCCTACCCCACTATCTCACAGTAATAATAATAATAATAATTGATATTTGATAAAGCGCCCTTTCCACCTATAATGTTCAAAAGCGCTTTAGAGTCATTGGACAGTTGTCATGGTCCATATAGTCAATTAAACTCCTTTCGAAATAGCAATGTTTTCAGCTGTTTCTTGAAGTTTTGCACACTATCAGCAGCCTTGATGTTGTCAGGGAGCTCATTCCAAATGCTCTGTCACCAAACCCTTTCAGATTAGTGAGTGGTATCTGTAATAAGTTCTTAGTGTTTGATCTTAGAGTCCTTGTATTGGCTTGTTTGACTAACAGTTCCCTCAAGTATCACATGACTTAAGCCCTTACCCCTTTTTCTTGATTTGAATACCTAATCACTTGGCTTTATTTTATTTCATTTAAGTCTACATCCCTATTTCAAACCCTATTTTTAGTGAAACTGAATTTCTCCACCCTCGCTGAAATCCCCTATAGCTCCTTTATCATCATAATTGCCTTCATCATCATCATCATCATCATCATCATCATCTGGAGACCTGCTTTGACAGCCGAGTGGAATTAGGTGATACCACCTACATGACTACATCTCTAGATATTGCTTGGCTTCAAAATCCAGTTTGAGGCACGTGAGGAAGTTGCCAGGACTTATGTTAATTTTATGCTGATTTTCCCTGAATACTCAGTTTTCCCTATCATCAATGACTGGCAAGTCATGACTCAGTCTCAATATGGCAGAAAAAGTTACCAAAAGCAAATTTCCAAATACACCATCATTCCTCCCATCTAACTAAAAGGACATACTTGGCTCTCATCTGGATATGTTCTCTTGAGTATGCGGACTAGGAGACCATGTTCTACAGGGTTGCCATTGTTGAGCAGGTGAAACACAGCTAAAAATAGAAATAAAAGCATTCAACTTATGCTCAATATTTTAGTTATTTCTACTACATTCAAATTTTATACCAATTTTCCTTCAGAACTTTTGTTGAAATGAGAAAAAGTGCATTTTTCAACTTTCAGATTCCATAGCTTTCAAACTAAGTCAAAACTGGGGAAAATATTTGAAGATAACTTAGCCATACAAGGCATATAAATTTGAAAAAAAATATTTGAGGAAAAGTTATAGGTTGGGATCTGATAAATATTTCTCTTCCAAATAAGTTTCAAAATATGCATTGATTAGAAATATGTCACCAAAATAATTGGCCCTTTTGGGCTACAACAGGCACAAATGGGTTAAGATGCTCAATCTGAATAGGTCCATACCTATGTAAAAGTGCGGTAAAACGGATGATTGCCAACATCCCTTCTACAGAAAATGTTCCCAACCTCTACCCGCACCTTGCGCTTAATCGGGTGAATACAGTATGTATATCAGTATTTTCTGAAGAGAATGGGTTGAAAATGTTTCTTGGACTTAAAATATTTCTTTGAAAGAATACATTCCATAAAACCTGGGAAAAAGATACCACTTGCTCAAAAAGTTACTTTCATCCCCTATTGACCTCTACTCACCTCTGACCTTTTGTTCTAGCCTCTCAGTCTGTGCCCATTGCATGGCATTACAGAATGTCTGAAAGCTGATTGAACCATCTGACTCTGAACGAAATGTGCCCAAAATCTGAAACAAACACCAGAACATAAACACTATGTTAAATTCATGTACTTTTATCGGATAGCCCTTCTATCAACAGAAAAGAACCAAGATTCAACACAATTTCTCCAATCTTCAGGTCCTCAGAACATGTTTTAATACCTGTATTATAAAGTTATACACACCCTCTAAAAATGAAATGCTCAAACCAGCAGTTCAGTAAATCATGCATCATGTAATTCTTTCTTACAATATAGCCAAATTTTCAAAACCTCAAATTATTGGTATCGTAAAAGGCAAATGCAAACAGTTAACTTGCATATTGACTTATTCAGTTGATTACTTATTGATTACTTTGGTTAAATCAGCACAATGTATTGATACTCTCCCAATTATAAAATTTGTTGTGGGTGTATACTTAATTTCACAATATTGGCCACCTGGTGGCTATGACAGCAACTAAAAGTATTCAAACTAAAATCCTACTTTCTTTGTCATTGTTACTTACATTTTTCATGAATATATTATCAGTGAGTTCAGGTCGAGTCATAGCGTTTTCACTCAGAAATCCATCCTCATTGCAACCCATCTGCCTGAACCGAGACCAAAGCCTTTCCACTTCCAAGACAGACACTAAAAGAAATAAGCGTTTTGCTCAAGTATTCCATCAACTAGAACCAATCCTGGGTATTCACTCATTTAAAGCAGAAATCACAATATATAAGATGTAGGATTGGTATGAAAATTTTAGATATATCTTGTATTCATGTGGTTAACGGAGGTACCTTGTTATTGGAATGTTCCAAGGGCTCAAATTTAAGTGTCTTTTTTTCAGGGAGCCCAATTGCAACTTCAAAAGCTGAGTAAATGTGTTGTGTATAGAAACCAGTACACAACTGGGCTTCCTGCAGAAATTTGAGGGAGCCGCAGAAGAATACAAGGGAGCTCTGGGATCCCTGCACCGGGTGATTTCGAGCCCTGGTTCCCCTCTGAGTTAAATAACCATATTGTAGTACTGGCAATGGACTATAGATGGCACCATATGGTTCTCCTAATTTGTGGTTTACTCGGACAGTCCTCTGTCCACCTGGAGAGGTAAATGTAAACCTACTTGACCACCTTGAGCACTTGGTGCTTGGCGACTAAAAGACTTGGAACACAGACTATAGTCTAGGCTACTTTGTAGGGTAATCTTCTTTCTACCACCAACCTATGTGATAATACCACAAGAGCGTTCAGTAGGGTCTGAGACTGTTCAATAAACAACCTACTATTGTCTGGCAATAGTATGAGATAGACAATTGCTATTAATGGGCCTGTTTGCCGTATGTAGATATGTGCAATGATATGTACAGAATAATGTAAAAGACAATAAAAACCACTACAGATCTACTACCTAGGCCAACACTTTTTGTTTATTATTTTATTTTTATAAAACAGTAATTCTTACAGTCAGTAGCTTCAGCATGGGCTGTTATCCAGTCTCCTTGGGAGGGATGGCTATTTTCTGACACCAAACTTCCGCTGTCCCTTCTGAAATTGCTTGCATATGCTCCCATAGTTTCACCTTGGTAGAATAAATAAAAATATTGTTATCAATATATGTATATCAAAATTATACATCAAATTTATGTAAATAGTGAACATGTAATCCTATTTAAATAAAACTTGTTAGTTTGTCAGATGTTTTGATTATTAGAAGAACATACTCATAAAAACTGTGATGGACTAATCCAACATGGCAGGCTTATCCTAAAATATATGGAGGCACCTGCTGCACTAAATCATTCAAAAATCAATTCAGGGAATCATAGATATGCTTGAGAAGGTATCCAATTTGTCATGTAGAATCCACTCAGGATAGCCATACTTGGGCTGTACACACTAACTTGTGATAATTTGTGATAATTAAATGACATTTATGGAATTCCATAAATCATTTATGGAATTCCATAAATCATTTATGGAATTCCATAAATTATTTATGGAATTCCATAAATGATTAATGGAATTCCATAAATAAATGGTATTTATGGAATTCCATAAATGATTTATGAAATTCCATAAATGATTTATGGAATTCCATAAATGCTTACTATTGGCTGAGAGTAGTAGACAGGGAGTGGGCACTGTGCATGCATCATCAAATTTCACTGCCTCTCACTATGAGTCATAGATAACCTGTGTACCCCAGGATTGGCTGCCTGCTGCCCCATCTCCTTGGCAACCTATCTGACCTAGATAGGATGACAGTCTGTATACCCAGCCAGCCAGTCAGTCTCTCTGCTGCTTGCTTACTGCACAAATCATGTGACCAATACCTCCCCAGGGGCCTGTTTCTCGTATCGTAAAGTACGAATCGTTTCTAATTTACGATTTCCTAAATTTAGGAACGTTTTTACGAAGATCATTTATTGCGTTTCTCGAAGCTCTTCGTAAATGAATTCGAATTTTTTTAATTGATGACGTCATTTACGGGGAAATATTGTTGTGGCGTCCTTTTGTTGCGTATGCAGTCCTATTGTTGCGTATGCCACTCACTACGGGAGTGGCATCAGTGACATGAACGTCAGGGATGGATGGGGCATTTATCCCGCCGTAGCGCACCATTTAAGGATACAGCGATTACCTTTCCGCCCTGCGTACAAAAGCAACAAAATATTCCCTAATAAAACATGGACCTACTACCATATTTGTGCGTGAAAAGGGTAGAGGGGAGGAAAAAAATAAAAACTTTATTTTCACGACTTGTTTTGGGAGAGAAAATAAAGAACTTGTTATTTTCACTACCGTCTTTTGGGAGGGAAAATTAAACACTTATCTTTCACGACTTTTGGGTGGAGAGAAAATAAAAATACTTTTTATTATCACTACCATCTTTTGGGAGAGAAAATTAAAAAACTTTTTTTTCACGACTTTTGGGTGGAGAGAAAATAAAAAGATAGACAAATATACATGACCAGACAGACAGATAGATAGATAGATAGATAGATACATACATACATACATACATACATACATACATACATGCATGCATACATACAGACAGGTAGACAGATAGATAGATGTTAGATATTGATAGATTCACATATGAATACATATGTTTCCATTATTGATATGTGTATGTATGTATATATGTATTTTATTGACTATTGTGGCAGCTATAAAAATACGATACATCAAGATAATGAGCAAAATAAATATAATAACAGAACACAAACGGAAAATACAAAATTATAAAGGTGATAACATAACTGAGTTAACTCATAGAGTGTTATTAAGAAAACAGTCGTTTTACTTTTGGTATAAATGATATTCCATGATATACACGCACATGGTCTTTCTCCCCCAAAATGGTCGTGAATATGAGAAGTTTTTTGCATTATCTTCCCACCCCCCCCCCCCCCCCCCGTCGTTAAAATAAAAGTTTTTATTTGCACTTTCACACTTGATGCATCGTACTTGTCGCATGTTTTGATATTGATAAATTGTATATTGATATAACGTATAAACATTTTAAAATCGAAAGTATCTATACATTATTTATGAATGATTATATTATTTTCTATTGATTCGTAAATAATTAGAGATCTAATAAACATTCAGAAACCATTTATTTTATTATATTTAAACAATTGTCCATGAATAAGTGATTAATATTTATGTACGTGTATGTATTAATTAAACATATATCAACATACACAGGTTATTTATAAATATAGATAAACTATATGTATGGTCAAGTGCCCGTGTAGGTGCGTCAGATTACCCCACGTTGACATGCAACAACTGAAGGGTCCAAAGACGTCATTCGTAAATTTACGATGACCTCTGAGGTTATCGTAAATTTTACGCGATCTTCGTAAATATTTACGAACGGCTCAGCTTCGAGAAACAGAAAAATCGTAAATTACGATTTTCAACAATGAAAATCGTACTTTACGATACGAGAAACTGGCCCCAGGCTACAGCGCGTAACCCGAGGCGCACATACCCTAGGTACTAGCATGCTGTGCCTATTGGGTTGCGGATCAAGGGGATGTATTTCTCTGCTATTGGGCACCTTGGCTTGCCATACATCTCTCACTCTCAGGCAAAACATGTTGATGAAAACAATGAAGAAATATACAATCAGAAGTACATGTAGCAACTGTCTTAAATATTAATTATTATGCTATCGTACGTATAAGACAATTGTCCCTCAGTGCTGTATTTGTACTGTCCTCTATATTAAGGAATATCCCCTTCTCCATCCACTAGCAACGTTCTATGATTCTCACGTCCACTTGACATAAACATTCCCCATTGGTCAAGGCAGGGGTCAAGGACAAGTCCTATTTGCATTAACGACATTGTCCAGAACTCATGGTTACTCACACTCGTCAGAGCTCGTGGCACACTAGTGTCCGACTATCGCACGATTTTAAAATCGGCAGGTCGGACCCGATTTTTTCAGCTATCGGCTCTGTCTAAAAAGTCGGTACTGGGTTAAGATCGCATATGCCACAGTCACACTAGAGCCCGACTATCGCACGATTTTAAAATCGGCAGGTCAGACCCGATTTTTTCACCTATCGTGCGATCGTCGGATCCGATTTTTAGGCCAAATTCAAAATCGGATCCGACTAAAAAATAGTCGGTACTGGTTTGTGATCCTGTTCGCAAATCAGGGCCGATTTTTGAAAAGTCGCAAGACAATGTTTTTGACTTGCGATCATCGCACGATCATCGTACGACCATCGCAAGACAAATCATTGACGTATTTATCTAGCAATAAAATCGGCTCCGATGAATCGTAATAGTGTGACTACAAACTTGTCTATTTTCAAAATCAGAACGTCCAGTTCCGATTTCAAAATTAGCAAAATTGGATCCGATTTTAAAATCGTGCGATAGTCGGACCCTAGTGTGAATGGGCCATTATCAGATTACAGGGGCAGACATCATCGGGAACATTCCCTTCATTTACATGTTTAAACTAATACTAACATCCATTAAGGTGATGAGTATCATTACAAGCTAGCTAAAAGCCCCGTCCAAAACACACCTCAAAGCAGCATACTCATGTAACAAGGTGTATCTCCAGGTTCCTGAGTGTTATTAGGTAAAGAATATCATAGCCAACTGTCATTGTTCAACCCATATGCTGTTTCATTTCAATATTTATAACTTTTCTCTCAAATGACATAATCTCATCACTTACGCAGGTGATGCTTACTGCAGTTAACCAGGTACGTTAGGAATATTATTGACTACTAGTATGCCCAATAAGAAGTAAATGTTTGATTCTTTACTTCTAAAGATTTTTACAGACCATAACATTGACAATTTTAATGAGAAATCTTGACACCTAGTACATTATGATCGTTCAGCTAGAAACATTTATAAATATTTATAGCAAACCGGACACTTGCATTTGGAAGCTAGAAATAAACTATCGTGCCAAAAAAAAAAGAAATTTATGTTCAACTGGGAGCGATCTTCCGACCTCCTAAGCTCCTAGTCCGACACGCTGCCAATGAGGTCGCCGAATCTTAATAAATCATATAGTGTAAAAACAGTATGAACAATGCGTCTAGAATACGTGGGCACCCCCTTAGTTATTAGTTCAATACTATTGAACCTTACTAAATGCAACGAGTTTTCATTGCGGATGTTCCGTGGTGCACTACCCCTTAGTATTCCCGCAGAGATCACGCCTTCTCCCACACAAGCTTCTTCCATGCATTTTCTCCACCACAGAAAATTTTCCTTCAACCACGTCCTTAAGGTGGCTGTAAACGTTTCGTCCTCAGGGAAGCCTGTTTTGAGATATATGTATTATGTTAATGAACCGGGTCTTACCCTCCTTATGAAAAAAACCCCATAGCTCTACCCCACTCCAAACTCCATGAAATGTGAAATTTGTTTGTGTGACAGCTGATAAATCAGGAAGCAGGCTCAAGCCATGCTGCCATGTTTTGGTCATGTGACCAATTAGCTGATAGGCCCCTCCCACCTGCCAAGTGAAGATGAGGCAGGAAATGGAATGGCACCACAGATAATGATGTTTTGATTAATTCAAAAATAGTGTATTGGGGGTTAGTCTTAATCAAAATGTGGCTCCGGCTGTCTGAGAAAAACAGGAAACAGTTTTGGGGCTTCAAGTAAAAAAAGGTGTGTATTTGATGGGAAAACCTGGACTTTTGGGAGGATGTTGGGTCAATCCGTCTCATATCTTCAGCTGGAACAGACACTCTATGCTCTATGGATAACTAACAATACTATAGTATTTATCAACTTGGTTTCATCTTCAAACACAAGTTTTTCTCAAACAATAATACAGCAATCATGATATAGTTACCCAAAGTACAATAACACCAATATAATTTGGCTATTAACTAATTGAAGCCTGGATTGTATTTTACACAACAATTGTCGTCAATTCAGTTGGAGACACAAAGGAGATTGAAATTGCAGGTGAATAATTGGGTTTATTGATAGATTAGCACTGTGGCTTCAGTTCTGAGGAAATAGATACAGGTATGTGTGGTGTCATAATCCCCTCAGGACTCCCCATTCTAGAACAATGAGTGTGGTGTCACTCATAATCCCCTCAAGGATTATGGGAGTCAGGAACCAATGTCTAAAAATAAGATTTGCTATGGGTAATAGGAACGGATGAAGATCACTTCCTCTAAGCGTTTCAAGCAGTGTAGTAGTTAATGTGGACAGTCTACTCATATGGGATTCACTAGACAAAGGAATTCTGTGTCAGACCTCAGGGAAAGTTGCCATTTCTGCTGCAAAATATGTATGGATTACTCATTCTGGATTATGTAACTTGGATCACTGGAGTGGAGATACAGCAATAGAGGTTTGTGAAATTATCTTTCTTTCAAGGCCCAGAATCTAAAAGCCACCTTGTCAGAAAGCTATGCTTTGGAAGTTTGGATAGCTTCAGAATTGGCCCTGCAACATGTTTGTCTTAGATAAATGAAGCTAAAAACCCCATATAGAGCATTACAAGCTTTTATTTGCCAAATCAATATATTTGCAGTCAAAGGGTCTGCCAGCATAACACACTAGATAGCTGAAAATTGATTTTGATGGCAAAGTTCTTTGAATTATTCAGAATTCAAGAGCTATAATACATATACATTAGCATGCAAACAAGATGCCAGGCTTCTAAGAAGGCGGGGCTTGGGTGATGTCATATGCCCATATATGGAATCCAGTTGACAGGGATGTTAGGCAGGTTGCAGAAATGTACTCATTTATACTTTTTTTGAGGTAATTGAGAAGAAAAAATGTTGACAGTTGTGAAATACAATGGAAGGTTACTTTATCTTTCCACTTGGACAAAAAGAAATACATTAAAGTAGTAGCAAAAAGTTGCACAGTAACTTTAACTGTGAAATACACAAAACTGCCATTTTCTCAGCTTAGTTTTCTATAGTTTTACTCTCACGGCTGACGTGAATTTAGACACAAATCTTAATCAATTAGCTTCAAACTTTGTATATAGATTCTAAAACATGTTCTCTACAAATCTAGACGGGGATATTGCAATATCTTATCTGGTTAATTTTTTATAGTGAGTCAAAAATCAAGAAACCAAAAAAGCATTTTTTCCTAAAATGTTGTTAGATAAATGGCCATAAAAAAAGTTAGGGGCCATATTTTACAAAACCCTTGTCTAGTTTTGAAGAGACAAAGGTTTTTTTCAATGTTTTAAAAAATCAGGTTATTATCTTAGATCCTGCTCTTAGATTTGCGTCAGCCGCGACATATGTACTGAAAATTGATTAGTCAAAGTTTTGACCCCAATTTCTTTAAAATATTTGGAGCACATACAACCTATCCATATCCTATGTATTCCTTAGAATCTCAGCTTTCTAAAAATATATAGTTTGCTAGGGGTTTAGTGTACAAATAATGAGAAATCAGCCATTATTTGAGGGAAAGTCTGCTCTCCACGGGAAACGTTTACAGCCACCTTAAGTCTATTTAACATACAATATCTAACATATGTGCCTAATATGTCAAAACAATTGTACTTTTCCTAAGATCATCCGTACTTGCACTTCTGCCTTTTACATATTTCCCAAATCTATCCATGAGCAATATTCAGACTACATTTGTTGCATCCATGCTCAAAATAGAATGCAAAAATCATCAGGGGTTTGTAGAAATCTCAGTCGTGCAATAATTGCACGATAGTTGCATGCGAGTATGCAACTAAAAAGTCGATCGCTTGCGATTATTCTGCCTATTTTCATGCAGTCGCAGCCAATTTGCGAATTGATGCGCGAATTGGCTGCGATTCTGTAGAATCTCCAATACGTGCGTTAATTGCACAGCAGTTTTGCAACTGTTGTGCAATTATCTCTGGGGTTTGCAACAATCATGCAACTGAAATGAATGAAAAAGTCAGTGAAATCCCCTTATATATATATACCTGCTTGCAAAGTACGTTGCACGATAGTTGCAACACAATTGCACAACAATCGCTTTCGGGTGAGATAACTAGCTCATACAAGCAGTCGTACGATGTGACCACTGCATGCAATTTATGTTAAATCGCATGCAACTCCTTGCAACTCCGTTTGGGCAAAATATCATGCAATTTCTGAGTCGTACTATTATCTAATATCTCTCCCAATGTGACCTAAGCATACGTCAACCCGTTTTCAAACATTGAATAAAGAATATGTTCTTTGCTTTTTTTTAATGCGCCTCCTTTCGTCCCTTATAGTACGACTTGGGCTTGATGCTCCTGACCCGGCTCCTGAGCCACACTATAGTTCGACTATCGCACGTTTCCAAAATCTTCACTGATCGAGCGAGACACGGACCCGATTCCGAGCCCAAAAACAGAGTCAGAACCGTCTATAGCCAAAAAAGTCGGAACTGGTTTGCGACCCTGTTCGCAAATTATTTCCGATTTAGAAAAGTCGCAAGAAGAAATCTTGACTTGCGATTATCGTGCAATATTCGTGCAGCATCTATACGCACATAACCTAACTATTGGACGCAAGTCATGTATTTAGACTTGTTGCACGAATGTTTTGCGATTATCGCTCATCCCTGGTTGCACAGAATAATACATTTTCGATCTTTATAAACGTAAATTTGCATGTGAGAAACGGAGTAGGTCCCCTTATTGCTCGTACAAATCACGTTTCAAAACCTGCTATAATGTTAGCACAGCCTTAGATGAGGTTTTTATTTATCTAAGGCTAGGGGTGTAATTGATATGGTCCATATCGATATATCGATAACTCTCCTTAAACAATACAGTCTGCTTTCACTTGTCAATACACATATCAATGTATCGAAATATGAAAAAAATGAAAATGGACACTTTTAGAGAAGAAATTGAGAGCTGAATATTGCTGGTGTTGCCAATCACATAGGTACTTTCTAAAAGCATTTCTCTACATGGTCATGCCTCACTTTTCTTGTTGAATTCCAAATGGAAGCAAAGAAATGAGGCAGGACCCTCGTGAAAAACCAGCATCAATGCTTCATGATTTTCATCATGGCATAGATAGCATTTCTATGGACATATCAATGCATCGTATCGAAATACTGTAAAGTTCGAAATATTGGCGTGCTTAAATTTAGCGATTGATCCATTTTTCCATATTAGCGAATCGTAATATTAGCGTGTGAACCATCTCGAAAAGCGCCATCTGCCGACAGATATTCAAACTAGACCTGGTTTGATTAAACGGCAAATTCACCCCTTAAATGGGCAAACCAAACATAATCGAAATCGAAAACAATTTATCAATATATCGAATCGAGAAAAAAATCTAAACAATGACATCCCTATAAGGCACCGCGTAAGATTGAATTTGTGAGGTTAAATTGAAAATGAAAACTCAAATACGGACCAGAATATGGGGCGATATATGAAGCATATTAAATATTGCATTTCTTTATATGTTCTTGCTCTGTAGATTTGCATTCTATATACATGTATGTCAAAAAATAACGCGGGTGTTCTGAGTTACTTTGTTGGTACAGAGCTACGAGTGGAAGGGTACATTTTTGCTTGTTCTAATTAAAAGTGACAATGACGTAAGCTTTGTTCCCCTATTGTTGTAGCAGCAATAAGGGAAATCCCTTTGGATGAATAAATAAAAAAAATATTGGATTCCCTGCCGT
Source organism: Maea johnstoni (assembly GCA_963942565.1). Taxonomy (NCBI): domain Eukaryota; kingdom Metazoa; phylum Annelida; class Polychaeta; order Spionida; family Magelonidae; genus Maea; species Maea johnstoni. The sequence goes on along the minus strand of OZ012685.1, from coordinate 16,707,628 downwards.
CCCTACAGAATGATCTCCGGCTCCGAAAATAGTTTGCTCACTCTCAGTTGTCATCGTCGGGTGAAATGTACCCCCGCCCCTATCTCTTTGGTCTCGACACCCACCAATGTAAATGTTTAGGTGCGCATTCAAAGACCGACATGAAGAAAATATGGCTTGCCGTAAGCACACCTGCTGTCTGCCCTGCAACTCAGGTCACACGTGAGATACGCTCGCTTCGAGTCCCAATCAGATATTTGTCTGAAGGCAAGCGTGAGAATGTTTTAATGTATCATTTATTCTCTACCTTGTAAGAATATCATTGAGACAGTGAGGTACCCGTGTTCTTCCTTGGCATGTGGAGTGCACCAGGGATTAATGTTGTTCTAGAGGCTTTGCCCCTGGATCAGGTGGTTTTGCGACCAGATGTTAAGTTATAGGAGCCAAGTTTGCAAATGATTATAGCGCATTGCTATGAAAATACCTAGGCTTGGAAAACACACTATGTTCAGTGAGAAGCTGTTTCTGGGGCTTTAAAGTGGTCCCGGTTCACAGCAGTGAGCCGGGACCAAATCCAGGCTCAACAACCATTTAATAGAAAACATGATTTTTGTGTCATTTTCACAGTTGTTTTAATTTTTTATCACTCACACTCGCTATAATAGCCACTAAGACCCGCCACTGAGCATTGGTGCAGATTTATAGCCTCGCTGTGGGTGTTTGTTATAGGGACTAAGATCCGCCGCTGAGCCTTGGTGCATATTTAAAGCCGAGACGTGGGTGTTTGTTGCAAAAGCTGTGGCCGCCAAGGCCGAAACTTTGCAACAAACACCGCCGGCGAGGCTATAAATCTGCACCAATGCTCAGCGACAGATCTTAATCCCTATAACATATCAGTTATCAATTGAAGCAGTATGAGAATTTTGTTTACTCTTTTCCCCATCTTTATATCATTATTTTCCCTAATAGTGCCCAAAAAGCATCTGCAAGCACCGATACCTTTCAAAATGCATGCATACCTCATGACCCCCTAGGTTAGTTATTTTCGAAGTGAGAAGAAATGAATTTCACTTTATTCAGAAGTTATAATTTATTCTACGTCTTTAATTCGTTCAATAATGAATAGCACTTTTGGTTAAATTGCATTTTAAAACAACTTTAAATATCACTTTAAAATTCAGATATTTGAAAATAAGTTACCAGAAATGTACAATCAGATTCATTAATCCAAGAAAAAAAATCATAAATATCATATGTATATATTTTTCTTTTTCGGAACATGATAAGTTCATTTTCAAACATACTCTTTATTTCATTTTCAAATATATTTGAGTCTGACATATAACTTCAAAACTCATGAGAGTCATGTATGTGGTAGAAATATATGTTCATGGTCTCCTCGGGTGGTTTCCACCAGAGACCACCATCACATCTCTCTTTTTCCACGTGGCATACGCGTGTTGTGCATTTTTTCATCACATGAATTACTTTTTGGAGTGTTCAAACTGTCATTCTGGCCTATTTCGGGTGCGATATCGAGGTCATTCACAAGAACATGTGTATGGTGTAAGTGTGGCACTGGTGGAAAAAAATCACCCACGCCCCTAGCACTAGTTCCTATGTGATTTTCACGCGTAGCGCAAATTTAGCGCACATGAGAGATGCGTTCCCCCGAAAACATCGTTACTGAATGCAGGCTTAGTTCAAATGTTGATTGGCTGATGCTTCCCGCTGATTACATATTGACCAATCATCTCTCAGTTGCCACATTTATCTTTTGGTCATGAAACATGACCCTAGTGGAGTCACATGATCCGTACGTCATTCACAACAACATTTCCCACTATATTTATGTGGCCTTGGCCAGAGAGAAATAGTCCGCTCTAAAAGACTTCCAGTTTTCTCGAAATATCAGCTACTGAGGACAGTCCTTTTTGTCATAAGGCTAAGTGGTGGACACTTCTTCGCTTCCAAGTGGAATATTAGTCTTCTTACAGCGCAGTGTTCTTGTAATTCTGGAAAGTAGCACCTGTTCTGGGTCTGGGCGTATTAGTCTGCAGTTTCTTCGTTGATTGCACCAATGCGATCCTCCACTACGATCATTTCTCCTGTGACTGGCGACCTGGACAGTCCACTCCACTTTTCGTTCATCATGATCTTCATTTGCCGCGTAGATCCTATTTATTACTCAGATTACTCTGATACTATGCCGGTCTGAAGATTCCTCTGAACATACCGGGCGAAGTGTGGTTCGAGTAATCGCAATAGTGGGTCTGATTCCAACAAGTCCACCAAAGTTTGGCTTGCACTAAAATTGCATTGCTATTGGTCGTTGATGACATTAGTGTATATGTCGTTGAAAAATTCAGGAAAAAAGCCGAAAGGACATAGCAAGATGGAAACATACTTGAGTGTAAGTATTTTTTTCTTACACAAGGCTGCTCCAGATTTTATTTCAGGTTGATCATCATTCCCATGCCATGGGACTTCAACATGCGTTTTTTGATTGGTGGCCAACTGGTTGGCACCAGTCAGTGTTATTGTTTCAACAAGTGATGTCATTGACTGATAGGAGGAAACCCAGTAAGAAATGATGAAGAATATTCCTATCATAACGTGACTTGATATCAATGTTAAGTCCAACCAACTGAGATAATGCATTGGAATAACCTCAATGTTTTTTTTCTACTTTTACCAATTTTGGCTAAAATGTAAAAATATATAAATGCAAAAATGTTGCAAGATCAATCTGAGTTATTTCCATTTGGATAAAGGTTGAGTGGGAGGGGTCACTCAATGATTTTAAGTAATGATATGGTCCCTTTGGTCAACTTAGATTATTGGCAAAAAATATATAACTTTATAAGGATTTAATATAATTATTGATAATTTTTAAAAACTAAAAAATCCAAAAAAAAGATGGTTGCTGATTTATTGATTTATTATAGGGATTAAGATCGAGCCAGGCAGCTGTGTTGGAAAACCAAAGGCCGAGGGGGTCTGATGCATCTCACAGCCGAGGGCCGGCAGGCCAGAGGCTGTGAGATGCATCAGACCTCCTGAGGCCTTGGGTTTTCCAACACAGCTGCCTGGCGAGGTCTTAATGGCTATTATATCATGAAAAAATATATTTTGCTTTTTAATTCGTGGGGAAAAGTGCCTTTAACTTGTGGAAACCAGGGATCTTTCAAAAGTTGTTTACATATGGTTGCCATGACAACGCGCGAGGTGAACAAATGACACTAAAAATACATTGTTCCAGCCCTAGTTGCACTGTGTGGCAAAAATACCATGTCTACACATTTCTATGGCAATGTGCCATATTTTTAATGTTCAATTTTTGGAAAAGGTACATTTGATTTATGAAAAAAGGCCTTATTTAAAAGTTGTTAACATATGGTTGCCATGACACCAAGCGAGGGCAACTAACGAGGGTAGAAAACCGAATACACTTTGGTATGCACTGTGTGGGAAAACAATTCCTATGTATTGCTATGGCAACATGATATAATTACTTTTTGATTTGTCCATAAAGTTGCAGATCAATATTTTTGGTCAAACTAATTTCTAAGAAGCATGTAGTCTTAGATGGGTGTCAAGATATCGACCATTTGCTACAGCCTGGCTTTCAGTTATTGTTCAAAGTAAATATTAGTGATAATATCTATAATCAATTTTCTATTGGCAATGGACCTGTTGGAGATTTCCTGAAATTTCTCTGGTTAACCCAAGATATTATCATAAATAAACTTCTTTGCATGATTAGAATGTTACAATGAACTTTGCCATTGTTAAAAGCAAAGATACAAATATAACCATCTGTTACTTGCAAGTGCTATCAATATCTAGTATATTTCACCAACTTGTTTGAGTTTGAAACAATAGAAAAGATTTTAGAAAAATGGAAATATATTAAGGTCATGACAGGAAATGGTCGCATACAACTTTTGGAAGTCACTAAATACAACTTTCAACCCGTAAGAGCACCTAAAACTCCTATATGAAGCTGCAAGTTGATGTGTTATATACTGAACCATACCTAAATATCCCACTATTTTGTAGTCATTTCCATTATACTCATTCTTTTATGAGTGGAAATCTGGTGAGGCTCTTCCTTTTACTGGAACACCCTCTCATGGCGCTAGCAGCATTTGACCCAGGTGTTATTTTTCTTGGTGAACCTGGGCCATGATTCATGAATTGCAATTACACAGAACTAAATATGTACACATACTAAGGACCTAAATTGCAATATAAGATAGGCCCTCCTGGTTTTGAACATAAACAGAGCTGACTATCAATTATATATGAATGGCAAAAGCAGGGCTCAAAATTAAGATTTTATCCAGGGAGTCCAATTATTGCATCTTCTAAAGCTACCTACTACCTAGAGAAGTGTATAGGAACCAGTACATTTTTGGGCTCCCTGCAGAAATTTGAGGGAGCCGCAGGATGCTGGAGAGTTCAAGGTAGCCCTCAGCTCCCAGCACCCCCTAATTTTGAGCCCTGCAGAAGAAGGCTGCCAGGGGAAGCTACTAGATTCCCACAACATCCTGCCACCGTCCCTTTAATCCCACATCTTAGGTCATGCCATTGGTTTGCTATGTGCCAGTTTCCTATCATGATGTGTACCTTTTCGAGAATGAAATCATGTTAGCTACCTTATTGATAGGCTGATACAGACATGGATAGGGGTGAACACTAGGTACCGTTACGGGTCGCAAGGTCGATCCATAATTCATTGCAGCAACCGAGTGATAGTCAAACTCAGATGGGGGAGATCCCCATTCATAGGTGCAGCAGGTATCTGCACTCCAAAGAATTCAATATGAATCGAAGTACCGAATCGTTAATTATTTCAGCTATTATCGAATCAATAAAAATTCCCATTTTACCAATGACAGCCCTAGATGGAAGAATATACAACTTTGCGTAAAGGTAACTCTAGTACTAGATAAGGAGATGTTCAGGATCAGAACTGCTCAATTGATTAAATGTCTCTTAAGATTGACCCAACATTACTGATTGATGAAAAATATGCTTTTCATATGTTAGGGAAGACTACCTTTCTCTACTCCAGAGACTGATTTAGAGCCACTATGCTGGCAGTCATCTTCAACAGGTTTGCCCCTCAGCTGGTTGTGTGTGTTTGTGTTAGTCTAGATTTTGAAAAATACACAATGTGGTAGTACTTCCAGCTCTACTTAATCCTATGCTGTTATGCAGAGATTACGCCAGCATTATGAGCCTGGATCCTTGCAAAGGCCAGGTTAGTGGGTGATGTCTCATGAGTCAGTCTGAACTCAAGCATGTTGTTTACTGCTGATTCTTACTCAAAGAAGAGTTCCTTGATATTTAGATCTTGTAAAAAGTGGTTCCTTACAAAAAGTGTGACTTACTTATTCTGGTTTGTTTATTTGGAAATAGCAATGTTATGTTTTTCTATTCACAAGTGCATCTAGGCACCACCAGGCAGGGACCAAGCCAGGATCCACCTCGCCTGTCTTTTGAACAGACTTTTTCATGAATACCTCCTTTTTGGACAGGCAAAATTTCTATAAAAGGAATTCAAATTTGACTTTTTTGGTTTATAATAAAACTTTACTAACACATCATCTTCTGGAACATTGCTAAAGTATAAATTGCCCTCTTTGACATAGTAGGCTTTTAGATGTAATTGGTATAAAGATTGGAAGTAGCTGTGAAGCTAAATCTGGACAGGCAGAAATTTTGGAATTGCTATTTTGAACAGGCATTTAAAAAATTCTAGCTAAGATCCTGCCACCATGCCCAGGGTCTTAGCCAATATTTCGATTTCCAAAACAACATTCACAATTCTTTTGCCTGTCCAGATTTAGGTACCTGCCTTCAAATCCTTACGCCAACTACATTCAAAAAGGTCAATCTACATATCACCCAATGTTAGTGCTAGTACGATCAATCGGCGGCTCGAGCTATTGCTCGTATCGCCGCCGGCGGCGAGCATTCGAGCCGCCATTACAGCTTGCCGAGTTCGGCAAAAATGTAAATAAAGCCACAATGTCAAACATCCGCCATGTTTTTTGTCTTGCTTACGTCTTTCCCACGTGGTATCCCATCGAGATTGCACGATAGCAGGACGTGATTGACTTAGGCAGGCATGGGCCTGTTCTAATTAGCGTGATTGACATCAATTTACGTTGCTCATTGGCTTAGGCAGGCATGGGGCGGTTCTAAATTAGCATGATTGACAGCAATTAATTTTGCTCAGCTGTTGATTTCACCGCATGTGCAATGAGTAGTTAGGGCTCGTAATATGTCGATTAATCGCTCGGCAGTTTGAGCGATTGATCGAGCCGTTTTTTAGCGGCGAATCCGAGCACTACCCAATGTATTAGAAGAATAAGTTATAGTTAATAGTGCAAAAAAAATATGAAATTCTTTGAACAAAGAAATTTCTGCCTTTCAAAATAGGAGCTTTTTTTAAGGAAACTTCCTGCCCGACTTTTGAAAAAAAAGCCTGGATGGATCCTAGCTAATTACCTGGCCAGTAACCAATCATAGGAAATAACAGGGACAGAAACTTTGCGTATATGCAATGGGGCTATTAAGCTTATGCAACTTGAAGATTTCACATGAATTTATACATGCAGTTGGAAGTGTGGATGCCTAGGCTGACATATTTTAGGACCCAAAAATTCTAAAAAGATCGAGCACTGCAGTCCTGAAAATAGAATACCATTGTGTACACCCTTGTTTTATATCCTTGATAACACTGACCAGGGCTCGACATTGGTGCTTGCCCCATTGCCCCGGGCAAGTCGAATTTGTAAATTATAGCTGTGGGGCAAGTGAAAACTGTATCTTGCTTGCCCCACTGGGAAAGTACGTTTTGTATATTTCAGGTTTACTTTTGAGAATGTGTGCAAGTTTTGTGGTCTGCCATCCAAGCTTGTCCTAGAAAATACGCTTTCACATGCCAGAAACATTTTCTACTTGGTTTTAAATGAAATATTTAAAAATTATTATAAACAATTTTGCAAGGGCAAGTGAAAGTTGGAGTAGGGCAAGTGAAAATTGAATCTCACTTGCCCTACTGGGCAAGTCGCTGCAAAAGTTAACGTCGTGCCCTGCTGACTAAACAAAAGTAAGACTGGTATTAAAGAGTTATGGCGACAATTTTCGTTAATGTCACCAGGGTTCTGACTGTAATTGCAGATCACAAGCCTCCCTTTTTAAACAGGCACAAATTTCTACGATTTTTTTTTAGATACAACCTTTTGGGGTAATTAGCAGTGACTTATATAATCAATGTCTCTGGTACAGGTGAACTTGGATATGACGGACTACTGTACGACAGATTTTTGCGGACGATATGCTTGGTCCCAGTCCGATGCATATCTAGTATTCGTCATATGTATAAGACGGATTTTGCATATGACGGACCAATTTTCCTGGTCCCATTCAGTCCGTCATATCTAAGTTCACCTGTAATAACAAAATGATGGCTGAAGTGTAAATTGCCCATTTTGACACATTGGGCTCATATTATAATATAAGCTTTTATAAATTCTTGGCTAAGACTCTGCATACAGGTGGTATATGGTTTGATTTACCCTGTGTTGATTTTGTAACCAGCTATAGGTGGGCATGGGATCCTCACAGTCATGTGGTTTTCACCATATCATTAAGTGATGGAATAATAAACTGATTGGATGTGCAAAGTCTAACAGGTGAACTTGATAACACGGAGCAGTGAGCACTTTGTGAACTGTGATCAACCAGTCATACTACATGCTTGTATGGATGTCAGTGGTCATTTAGATCCATGAATCCCAAACGTACACAATAGTCTTCAGCCAAGTTCACTCAAGGATTGATCAATCAATACTAGCTTCTAGGATAAGTAAAAGAAACTTGACTGAGAGAGTGAGTGAGCCTTGTCTTCAGTTACACATCACAACCACTCACACCACCCACAGTATGGATGGAGACTGTTAGTCTGATATGGATATATCAACAGATGCTTGAGGTATGATAGTTATGTATTACTTCATTTGTATCAGTTATGGTGCTCCTTTATCAGGGATAGGTGACAAACCTGTAGGAATATAATAGGGCTGTCATTGTTTAAAAAAAATTGTCGATTCGATATATTGATATTGCTTTTTCAATTTAGATTATTTCGATACGATACATTGATATATGCCCATGGATTCTATAGTGTTCATTTAATCAAATTATAATGAGGTAGTTTGAAATTCAGAACAGTATGACATATGCATGATATTTTTCAAGATTTAAACCTTAAATCTTACACCCTGCAGGGAGGGTACTTTTGTAATGACTCATTCCTCATTAGAAGACTATTCAGGCAATATACGTTATAAAGGGCTGAGTATTCAAATATATTCATTTATATTACTTATTATTTAATACCCAGCCCCTTGTTACATTTAAAAAACATTACAACATAACTACATCAACAATCACATCAGCCACATTGTTTGCGAACGATGAACTATGTACCATTGATCGTAATTGTTCGTCATATCATACCTTCGGAAGGCTTCGGCTTATCTTGCTGCGACGGATATTCACGAAACTGATCGTGAATTTCCATTCTTTCATTAGTGGCTTGCCTCATTATATACATTTCCTAATGCACTGCGAAGGGGAAAGTGCGGCAAAACACCACTTCGTCTATTTTGTAAACATCATGGCGGCACCCACACGTGGGGAGCGAACAGCCGCTACACTCTTAGCAGTTTTGCCGTAAGTAGGTTAGTTTTTCTTTTTTTGCCATCTCGATGCATCGATTAACGCATCGAGATGGCAAAATTGCAGACATCGATTGACTGCAATTGTCGGTACATCGATGTGAGGCGTATCGATGACTGCCCTAGAATATAACTTTAATTGATATTTATGTTCCCCATGTTTTGGGAAGTAATTTGATCAACGTCGCTTTAGGTGCTGCAGAAGATAATAGTAATCTTGAGTATGATTAGTTGTGCAGCTTCTGTCCTCACCAGGCTCACGAGTAATATATGTACATGTTCAGGGCCTAGCACTTCCTAATATACCAATGAAAGTGTATATTGTAAAACTCTGCACTCACATATATACACTTTTGTGACTTGTATGTGTGTGTTAGTGTGATTTTATTTATTATCAATTCTTAGATCAAATGACCTTCCAGGTTATCCTGGCTATTATAGCTAGGTATTAGAAATACCCTATCCCCAGACTTACTTACCAGTCCCACTCAATATCTGAATCAGCCTCTGCTCTAAGTAAACAGATATAGAGTACTGTGGACTATGATTAGGGATGGGGACCAGTTCATATGTGATACCGGCATGAGCATTGCGGTTAACCAGTCAAAAACCGGACCTCCCTATACACGGTTCGGTTTTCTATGCATGCACAGGGTTCCTGGAGGAGTGATAAAACTGTCAGCACCTACCTCCTCGCTGGCCTCACATTGTCTGCCAAGCGCGACGATCAAACAGCCATTTCAAAATCTCTCAAGTCAGGTACCCTGCCCACTTTCACTATGCTCAGAAGCCTTCTGAGCGTAGAGAAAGTGGCCAGGGAGCTAGTATATAGGAACTTTCCAGTTCAGGCAAGTTCAGCCACGCATTCAATTGCGTAGTTTCGTATCCAAGAAATGTCATTAATAAACCGTTTAATACGAAACCGTGATAAAACCGAACCGTAGAAGCAAAACTGAGAACCGAACCGAACCGTAGAATTCTCAACGATCCCCATCCCTAACTATGATTAATGAGATGGAGATGTTGCTAAATCTTTTTCAGAGGAAAGAGTGGGGGGGGGGGGGGGGGTAAATTCTGATGGTCAACTTTAATGTTGCATTGCAACCATTTTCATTTGTCATGAATCATGATGATGGCTCATAAGTCATCAGATGTTTACAGGTACCTTAGCAGGTCTTATATCTGATTTTAAAGTGAATGACCTAAAACCTTTTTAGGAAAGATTATGAAAAGAGTAAGGCCAGTTTTTGCCACCACTGGCATGGATGGTTTAACCCAAAGTTTCAAGCAGCCTGCCTTAGAGACTTCACAGTTAATTACTCCCCTGGGATCAAACAAATTACTCCCCAGAGAACTAACACTGGCCTTGGGAGCTCAAAGCAGAGCAGCAAGTACTTGGTTGTGAGCTGTGACCTCATAGATAGGAGAGCCGGTGATGCAGAAACACACACTGCAGTGCTAGCAGTCGGCCCAGGCAGTAGGCTCAGGCAGTCGGCCCAGGCAGTAGGCTCAGGCAGTCGGCCCAGGCAGTAGGCTCAGGCAGTCGGCCCAGGCAGTAGGCTCAGGCAGTCGGCCCAGGCAGTAGGCTCAGGCAGTCGGCCCAGGCAGTAGGCTCAGGCAGTCGGCCCAGGCAGTAGGCTCAGGCAGTCGGCCCAGGCAGTAGGCTCAGGCAGTCGGCCCAGGCAGTAGGCTCAGGCAGTCGGCCCAGGCAGTAGGCTCAGGCAGTCGGCCCAGGCAGTAGGCTCAGGCAGTCGGCCCAGGCAGTAGGCTCAGGCAGTCGGCCCAGGCATGCGCTGTGGCACACCACTAGGCAAACGTTAGCTTGCATGTTATCAATGTCCTGACTGTAACTGTGTCAGTCTACCATGTGGGAGAATATACACTGACCTGTCACTGTAGTCCATAAATAACAGAGGGATTGATGGACAGTGATACTCACTCATCACATCCAGTTGATGTAGAAGCAAAGGTAGGAGGGATAGGTTGGATGAGGGGGAAAGGAGGAGGTCAGGGAAGATCCCTTATCTACATTCACAAGCTTTAGAGTTAAGTCTAGTGTTATTTGCACCATAATTAGGTTTGATAATGTTTCCTAGCATATTATGTTAATACCTGTATGTCTAAATATAGTTCACTATTACAAGTAAACCAATTGTCATGTCTTGAAAACCTAACTAGTTGGCAACCACATATGTTGCAAATGTTACTTATATGTAATATGCCAGCCTGTTAATTCTATGTGTCTAAGTATAACTACGTACATGATAACTTCTAGGCTGCAGAATTTAGAACTAACCGTAATTGATCACATGAACATTGTGGCCATTTAGTTTCCTTCCATTAACTGTTTGCCTTGTCAATTGCTTGTCAGAATCTGTACCTTCATCTCAGCTTATAGTGATGGTGGTTCTGCACTTCTAAGCTCCCCAACTTGACCTACTTATTATACCTATAAATATAGCCCACTGTACCACCTGAATGCAGAGACAGCCTGTCATCATTGATGTATTATGAAACAGTGCAAAAAATGGTTTCATATCCTTTCTCTAAGGCTGTGTTTACACATACAATTAACAATTAATGAATCAGTGCTCGAAGCTAACAGTATCCGCTGACCCCAGGCCAGTGAAAAATTCCAAAAAATGCTTTGGGCCAGTAAATATGAAACCTTATCTGGTCCTACAGGGCCAGTAACATTTGGGGGCATTCTTGTTAACGAGTGTCCCCCAAGAATGACACAAATGTTTTGTTGAAATATATGAAGATAAAATAAATCATAATATATTTTGTCGGTGAATTTTATGCAATGTTTTTTCTTGTTATGTTAAAGAAAAATTTGTCGGACCAGTAAAAACATTGAAAGACTAGTAGATCCTAGGTGTTACTGATCATACGGGCCAGTAACTATTTAAGTTAGCGTTGAGGCATGGGAATGATCTTAAAAATGTTCTCATGTTATAGATGATAAGTCTTAATACTGTTACATTTATACACACATGCACACAGGGACTTCTATGCTAGGACGAAGAATTTTCAAATATGACATTTTTGGGGTAGTGTAACCAAATATTTTCCAAACAAACCATCTTCTAAGGCATGGCCTAAGTGTAAATTGCCCCTTTTGACTCAACACAGCCTTGGTTATTGAACCCTACTATCTGTTATACAGGGAGACCTCGAAACTGATAGGGGCTGTTGTCTAAATAAATATATGTAAAGCCTTTACCTTTCCTATCTCATGTGTATAAACATGCAAGATTAAAACATCCTGGTGTGACCTTATGAAATCATTGCTTAGTCACATCACAATTGTCATATCAGTAGTTTCTTATTTGTGCCATTAGATATCGATACTTTCATAGATATCAGCTTACTCTACTGACAATATATCAATATGAATTTATAAAAGATAATAGAATCACATCACACATAAGTTATTTGTTTATCATTTGGCATCCATCCATTTCTCACCATAACAAGTAACAAATAAACAGGATCCTCTAAATGTCTGCAATGTGATATATAGTAAGTGCGAAAGGTGTGACATTTGGGATCTGTTATCGGTAGATGCTTACATATTTTTTACAGGATATGCCTGTTGAAATGCCAACAGTGAAAGTGCAGGCAACAACTCTCCTTCAAATATTTTTAAATCCATGACATATTCCTCTGATATTTACAGTGGTAGATCCTGGCATTATGTTTATATCTAGAGGAGAATCCTAAGTGTGAATTAGGGCCTTAGCCAGAGCCCATCCAATGTATCTTTTGGACAGGCAGTTTCCTGAAAAACTCCTTTTTTGGACAGGCAAAATTTTCTACGAAGAATTCTTATTTTTTTTAAACTATTTTGGATTTGTTACCATCTTTTCCTTACAAACCGTCATCTGAGACATGCCTGAGACCCTGTGCAAATTGCCCCTTTGATGCAATGAGCTACTAAACTTAGTTGGTATAAGGATTTGAAGAAACTGAGTAGCTTAATCAATCTGGACAGGTAGAACTTCATGAATGCTGTTTTTGACAGGAAACAAACAATTTTTTTCTAGGCCTCGTAGAATTAACTGGTGCTGAAATAGGCGGTTCCACCATCCAGAAACAGCTCCGGGCGGGTCAAATGAGTTATTTACGGAAGTACTCAAGTACATCTCTTCTCTGAGGTTGGCTTAGTTCCATATGAGGGATGAGCCTACTGTCCCAGAATTCCCCCTGGCAGAGGTTCTATGGAATGTGCCCGGATTTACCTTCGGTACAATTTCATACTTGGACAAATCTGGTTAAGCCTCACTGCTGACAGCTTAACTGGATGCATCAGGGGAACTAACTGTCAGTTGTGGCCAGTTTAAAGCATGTATATGCATCATTAGGTTCACCAAGGTGATTTAGGGTCATCACAGTTTCCAGTTTCCCTGAATGCCCTGAAAATGGTCTAGATTGGCAGAAGTGCTCTGGAATCGACCCAAAATTTCAACTGGTTCAATTTCATACTCCGGCAACTGGTTAACTTGAGGCTGACTGCTGACGGCTTAACTGGATGCATCACTGCATCTTCTGTACATTCACATCCTAAAAGAAAAAACAACTTGAAAGTTTTTAACTGGGATGAACTTGGCATGTTGATCCTTCAGTGTATGCCATCCCTTGTGTTCTTTTTGCCTTTAAAGCCCTGAATAGCTAACAAACAAAAACAGTTTAGCGAACTAGTCCTGACTATCAACATTGAGCCAATGTCTCAGCCAGCAGAGTGTGTTGGCATCATTCTGACACACACACCCTCAAAAACACACGCATCACAACAACCAAATTTTGGGGGAGGAATTTCAGAAAAAGTTAATTTTGAAGTAAATTATTGAACAGTTTCACCAAAATATCATTCCAATGATTTTGGAAGGAAACTAGATGACTTATATTGTTTTCATTTTTGTTGTTTCAGTCACCGATTCTGAAATCGTTCTTGGCTGGCTCCTTCAGCGGGACCTGCTCAACGATCCTCTTCCAGCCGCTGGATCTAGTCAAGACCAGGCTACAAGTTGTGCCAGTTGGGTAAGTCAAATGATAATTTTGATCATGACTTCGATAGGACTGTCATCAATGGAGTGTAATATCCTGGATCGCAAACTGATGGCCTTCAATCAAACCCATAATTCTGAATTGGAATCAGAAACTTTGAAAAAAATTCACTTCAAACCCAAACTCCTCAAAATGATTGCAATCGCAGACCTAGACTTGAAGAGAATTTTGCTATGTATAAACATTTAAATGACAATCGCAGTTATTTGCCCACTTGTTAAGAAAGTTCATGGTATTTCATAACCCATTCATGCCCAAAAATCACCTTGACAGGTGTCTTCTGGACCTGTGGTGCTTTTGAATTTTTCAAGTCTTTGGCAGTAATCGCAAGTTGTGCAAATATTTGAAGGAGAGTTGCTGGTTCGTTTCTGATCAATATTTATTTTTCAAAGAATTTCTGAAAATTGGTTTTGTTTGAGAGATGTCACCAAAATATTTAGGCAGTTTTGGGCCTTATAGCAAGACAGGAAGTGGTCATATAAGTTATGGAAGTCACTAAATACAACTTTCAACCCTCAAGAGCAAACTCCTATATCAAGCTGCAAGCTGGTGTATGATATACTTTCTTACCTATCCCACTATTTTCTAGTCATTTCTTATAAAACTGCCTTTATACTCCCCACAACCCCACATGATGGGTTGTGGCGACGTTTTGCTGTGTGCCAGTTTCCTGGCATGGGCATCAATGGGTTAAGCTATTAGTGAAGCTTAAATTTGGGGGTTTTTTGTGTTGGAAATTAAACTTCATGAATATTTACTTTTATTTATCCATAAACTTTGGGTTGTCAACTAACTAGTCGCAGAATTCAAATCTGCAATCGTTCTTTAATTCTATACCATGACTAAGATCTACCTTCAGGTAGTCCTTGGCCCATGAATGAGTTTAGAAATAAAAGCTCATACCTTATGCAAAGTTATCATAACTTTGTCATTGATTTTGTTTAATTTTATTCCTTGTTTATGAGACAAAGTTAAACAAAACACCAGCTTGTGTATGTCAACATCAGTATTCTAGCACCTAACCACAAACATTTATAGGCCTGTAAGGATTATTCATGAGCTGGACAAAACTTTGAGAAGGTCGGGTAAAAAGTTGGGCTCCAGGCCTCAAAGCTAACTCAGAATGTCATTGGCCCAGTAGGACCTATAACACCTAGGATCTACTGGTCCTGCAACTTTGTTACTACAAATTTTCCTTTAATATAACAAGAAAAACATTGCGTAAAATACTAGGCAATATTTTTTTTTGAATTTTTTATCTTCATTTATTTCAAAAACATTGGGTACATTCTAGAGGTGGAAACTTGTTAACAAGAATGTTCCCAAATATTTACTGGCCTGAAGCTGTTTTGGTGAATTTTTACTGGTCTGTGGCCAGCGTACCATTATTAGGGTTGAGCCCTGGGCTCACTTTCTTGAAGACTGATTAGTTTTGAAAGTTTATTTAGGTCAGGTATCGTGTCCAAATCTCACCTCAGGGACCTCAGTGGCCCTGCAGGTTAAGCACTACTGCCTACGTTTCAGACGTGATTTTTATTTGAATCAATTAATCAGAAAAAATAATTGCATGATTAATCGATTTAGGTCGATTTCTCAGCCACATTGTTGTATCGGCCAAAGCAAAACAAACAATCGCCATTTTTGTATACTGACCACATTGCTTGGGCAGTATGTTCAGAGACACAAATGTTTGAAACATGTGAGCATAATCGATTTTGTCAAATGTCTTTCGAACGAGTCAGTCTGGCTTCACCACCCATGGATATTTAATCGAGTTACAGATTAATCGTACAAGCACTACTACTGCCTCCACTAGCTTTGGTACAGTTGTGACCCTGATATTGATATATACCGTCGGTAGTGGATCTTTCTCAGCCAGTGGACCTCAGTCATCATGTGTATATGTAACACTCAGCCAGTTCTAGTAGTAGTGCTATTTGTAAACACTGTGGTGACTAGGGAATGGTGTCATGGATTGAGTCCTGTGCTAGTTTTGCAGGGTGTCAATAACTTGAGCTTGTTTCCCTGTTATTGTTGCTGGCGTGTTTGGCCTGGTAATTCTAGGAAGGTGAATGACTGACGTAAGGATCATCCTATGTAGACCAGGCAACAGCAGCAGCTGCGGGTTGTTTATCAGCTTGGCAATGTGACCCTTGCTGCAGTCTGTTTACACTCTCCACGAGATACTCCAGGATATATACTGGTTTAAACCTGTTGCTCAAGACCATGTGCTCCATGCCACAATGAATAACCAGATTGCTATCACATTTGGAAACTGCTGAGATTTGACTTAATCCTAGCCTTTTCATTTATGTACATGCCTTTTTTCACCCTAAGGCCTCTGAAGTTTGCTTATAAATATCAAAATTGCTCTTTGCATTGCACAATATCAGCGATTAGTCTCAATGATACTATTGAAAATGACATAGGAATAAGGCATGAAGGAAACTGGAAAGAGATTCTTGGTTTTAAAATCTTTATAAATATTTCTTATTTTAAAGATCTTGTGGCTTCCTGTCCATCTAGATATTTGTCTAAGGAATAGATGAACCTGTCTTGGGGAAACGCTGATGTATATGCACATCGTTGTCTTTGTTGAGATGCACAGCATTACCATGAGGTCTAGCTCATTTTCAGCCTGAATTCTATGAAGCCTATAGGCTATAGCTATAGCCACTAGTCAGGGCTCGATGCTAATAGTGGTCCTATGGCCCCAGGCCAGTAAAAAGTTCTAAAAATAGCTTAGGGCCAGTAAAAAAGGCCTGAACTGGTCCTACAGGGCCAGTAAACATTTGGAGACATTGTTAACAAGATTCCTCTCAAGAATGTGCCAAATGTTTTTGATATAAATGAAGATGAAAATAAATGTTGTCTGTGGATTTTATGCAATGTTTTATACATTTCATATTAAAGAATAATTTGTAGGACCAGCAAAAAACGTGCAGGACCAGAAGATCCTTTGTGTTACTGGTCCTACGGGGCCAGTAACAGTTTGAGTTGACGTTGAGGCCTGCTAGTCAACTAAAATGACTGGGAATCAGTGTGTATTTTTAGCTGACAATAGCCATCACATACACTAGGGGGATATTTCTGGCTGTGGGACAGTATAGAAGCAATAAATAGAACATGGTGCTAGACAATATTATTCTAGGATAAACAGGAAATATCGTAGTCGCTATTACTCATTCTGCCTTTTATGCGGTTTATTTTTAAGTGAACTGGATGACCTTGTGAAAGTGACAAGGCACCTCACATTTTGTAAAATCATTTGAGATTCATTTAGGGTGACAATAAATAACACAAGAGAATACTTCTTTTTATACAAAAATTGTTTCATGTCACTGCTGCAGTTAATATTTTAGGTAAAATGTGTCCATATTTTTTTGTTCAATTGACATATTTTTAGGTGAATTGCCATGTTAAAGCAAAGCAAAGGTACCTTAGAGCGTACCCAGCTATTCATAATGTATACAACAACTCATTATTCGTAACATTTGAATAGGCGGGCAATTCTTGTAAATGCACATTATTGCATCTGTGATTTCAGGGTAATGAAGCACCTCTACATCTGTACCTAAATAGTTAAATTGCATACTTGTGTGTTTGTAGGGTACCAGAGAAACAATACACCCTAGGCCATATACTAATTGGACTGAGTCACTGCTTACCATAAATTCTTGTGAAATTAGAACTCCCTAGGAATTTGGGCCACTATGATTATTTTGAAAAATTATTATTGGGAAATATGGACCACCCTTGATCTATCAGTGGTAGCTGTTTCACAAAGTATGGACAACTGTTACTTTGCTTAGTCAGTATATTCATAATAGATGGGCCACCCTCAACCCATAAAAACTTAAATTATTTAAAAAAATGTGTCCCAAACTACCAATAATTTATGTTATCTACTGTCATCCAGTCACCAGAAATCTAAAGAAATACATGCTCCTGACTATTCTGTTAATACTTTATTTGATGTCTTGTCTGTTTGTGTGTTTCAGAGCAACTCCTGGTCTTATCACCACCTTTGGCAATGTGGTCCGCAATGAGAATGTCGCTGGGCTGTGGAAGGGAATGTCTCCAGTAAGTTGAGCCTTCATTCTCTAAAACCTAGAAATAGAAGTAATGAGATACAAGGAGTTGGGATCAGACCAACCACTGATCCCAGATGTGTTAAATCTATTTTCAAATAGCTCTTTGATAATCTGAA
This sequence comes from Maea johnstoni, assembly GCA_963942565.1. Classification (NCBI taxonomy): domain Eukaryota; kingdom Metazoa; phylum Annelida; class Polychaeta; order Spionida; family Magelonidae; genus Maea; species Maea johnstoni. The sequence goes on along the minus strand of OZ012685.1, from coordinate 16,689,610 downwards.
ACATCCTGTATATATTTTGTAGAACTCGATTAGATGTGTAAACCTTATCTGTTTTGAATAATCTGTGTAGCTTTGAGTTCTGACTGCTTTGATCACAAACATCCTTTGAGTTATTGGTATTTCTTATGTCATTTGATGGCATGTGTCCTGTACAATTAATTGATTTTTATGATTATTTTAGATAAATTTCATCCTCAAAAACAGTGGAACAAAAACATGAGGAAGCTGTGCATCTCTCTCGAGATGTTATCACAGTTAAGAATAAATTTGATATTTTTTTTTTCAGTCCATCTCACGATGTGTACCGGGTGTTGGCATGTACTTCTGTTCTCTACAATGGCTGAAAACATCTTTGAAGTAAGTACCCTTTTCCTCTACAGACAGCAGGTACTGATACAGAATTTAAGCTCGTTTTCAGCACAAAAAAAGGGAACTTTGTCCATGAAAAATGGAAATATTACTTACAAGGGGCACTTCATGCAATATCCTTGGACCTCCATCCCTGTTTTTTTTGTATAGGTTACAAAAATGTAAAATTTCTCTTCTGATTACAAAGTAAGACTTTCTGCCATTTTGCATTTAAGCATGAAAATAAAGTTCTTTGTAAATAAGTATTTACCTCATCATTTTTCAATGATTTAGCATGTCTCATTGATCACACTAACGTTATGGGTCTTCTGCACACAGAAATAGCTGGGCTATATGTGGGTTCTGATGTTTCATTCAAATGTTCCTGTTTCAGCATCACTGATCCAAGTGCATTGCAGTCCATTGTCCTGGGAGCCTCGGCCAGATCAGTTGCTGGTGTATGCATGATACCTATCACAGTCATCAAAACACGATTTGAGGTAAATACGACTACACCCATTGCTTTTACCCTCATGATGCTAGTGGCCAATACAAAATTATGCCAAAAACCTGAGAAATGATTGAAATCCTGGCACATGGGTACTCATCTGAGATTACTCAGCGAGAGCTATCCAAGGAATACCAACATGACAGGGTTTAAATGGTTTTCAAAACTTTTTACGTTCTTGTGATTTTGACGGAAGCAGCCTCAACATCCTCATCAAAAAATTAAATATATTCATAATTTATATGACACTCCTAGCATGTTGAAATTCTGTATTGAAAACTTAAATGCTGTTCATGCAAAATGTTTTGTTCACAATTAGTGCTAGGGCCAGTAAATGTTCAAGCGAAATGTGTTGATAACAATCAAAACATTTATGCTATTTGCTGCTAACTTCTTACATTTTAAAGTGGAAATTATCACAATTTACTTTCAAATGAATGGCTTCCTTCTCATGGGATGAGGTAGAGATTTAATGGATCATTGACAAAAATACAATACAAAGGACTAAACTAATGAATTATTTGTATGCTGATATTTTGGATTATTAGATCATAGCTATAGGTCCACAGGCTAATAAATATTATTTTGTTTTTTAGAGTGGCAAGTATAATTACAAAGGAATAGCTGATGCCCTGGTTAACATCTATAGGGTGGAAGGTATCAAAGGTAAGGAGTGCAAACATTTCTTTACACAACACAAATTATAACAAACAGCTTGAATTAAATATGTAAACAAAACAGATTTTTATTTGGATCTGAGAATATTGAGCCTGCAAGAGTAAATCTTTTTTGCCAAGAAAAATTGCCCAACATATATAAAAAAAAGTTCATAACTTCAAATATTTATAATTGTGCAATAGATCCTCCTCCAATGTATCTGGCTTTGATAGAAAAATTAAGCATCAGATTTACCTGTTCTTATGCAGCTTCCCATGCATAGGCCAGTCATTTGTTACTTAAAAACAAAAATAGCTGTTTCAAGTCTAATTTTCAACAATTTCTTTTCATTTGCAAATCAAATCATCCATATTTTTACCATCAATATTTTCTTAGTAAGATAACTATGTAATGATCTCTATTTTCAGTTCCATCATATTACTTATATTTTTCTAAAAATCTAATTTTGATTTTTAGTGAATATCTTTCATTTTGCTAATTTATTGGGTTTTTTTGTGTGTACATCAGGAGCAGATCTCCAATTTCATTGATTGATTGATTGTGTTTTTTTTTTTCAGGTCTTTCCAGTGGACTCTCAGCCACACTTCTCCGGGATGCCCCCTTCTCTGGCCTCTACCTCATGTTCTACACCCAGACCAAGAAGTATGTCTCCAATGGTCAGTACAAAGAGTTTTTATCTCCTCAATTATATAAAAGTATACTAGTTCAAACCCTCTTGTAGTTGGTATTCATAGTGTTGAATATAAATCCATCAGGATAGAAAGCTCTCATTCTCTTTTCTATACCAGAGCCATAAGGTGATTTTTAATAGAGGCCCTTTGTACCTGATACTTTACTGCAGTGAAATGTCAGGCATGTTTGCTCTCATACAGATGTCTAAAATGGGATCATCAGCAAAATAGAGGCAGATTTATTTTCACTCTGTACCTTTTCTGCTTGTGTTATATCCATGGTGTTAGCCACTGGAGTGCATATTGGTCTGACAGCATAGAACAATATTGGAATGATATTTTGAAACTATTTTAAGAGGTATGATTGGACCAAAATGGACAGACAACTTTCAGTCAAATATTACAAAAAAATGAATTGTCATAAAGATAGACCAATATGTATCAGACCATGTGTGTGTTCAGATATGAATGGGTTATGAAAAAGGAAACAGTGTGTTGATGTTTTTGACCATTTATTCAGCATTCATACTATTGATGTAAATTAACTGTTTTGCATGATGTAGGAATTTTGTACCGATGAAGGAAAAGAGGTGTTTGTGGTGTATTTCTGAGGCTGTGTTTTCTGTTTTCAGACCATATTGGTGTGCTTAGTGCACAGAGTCCCTTGCTCCACTTCTCCTCTGGCATCATCGCTGGCTGCATGGCCTCTATGTTAGTGGTGTATTTCTGAGGATGTGTTTTCTGTTTTCAGACCGTGTTGGTGTGCTTAGTGCACAGAGTCCCTTGCTCCACTTCTCCTCTGGCATCATCGCTGGCTGCATGGCCTCTATGTTAGTGGTGTATTTCTGAGGATGTGTTTTCTGTTTTCAGACCGTGTTGGTGTGTTTAGTGCACAGAGTCCCTTGCTCCACTTCTCTTCTGGCATCATCGCTGGCTGCATGGCCTCCATAGTCACACAACCTGCCGACGTCATCAAAACCAACATGCAGCTCTACCCACACAAATTCACCAGCATCTACACTGCTGTGCTTTACATCTACACTGTGAGTAGTGGTTCCGCATTTCCCCACTAGCTGTCTGAACTATCAAAGGTCCTGTATTAATTGCATATTGAAGTCCAGTATTGTTTATTTTAATGGAGGAATTCAATATTTGTTGCTAAGATGTTTAAAGATGTAAACTCGTATCTTTAAAATTGCAGAATTTCTCGCTACCCTACCTATTCTTGAGGGTAATAAACTCGTGCCAGAAGGCCCCAAAAAGGCTTGACATTTGTTGATATCTTTCTGATCAAGCAATCTTAAGCAAATATGTGTATTTTGTTCATGTTTTTACAATCTAGCAACTGGCACTGTGTAATTCCATTGTATGTTATATTCATTTGTTTCTGATTGTCTTCAGAAATTTGGTGCAGTAGGCTTTCTGCGAGGCATTGTTCCCAGAGCTCTGCGCAGGACCCTCATGGCTGCCATGGCATGGACTGTCTATGAGCAGGTAAGGAATCGCAGGGAAATCTAGTTCACTTAGTGCTCATGAGGATTACAATTATTTTTATACCAATGTCCAGGGCCTTGGCAAGGATTTTGAAAGTTGATGCCGAAATTGGGCATCTTGAATATTTTGGGTGTTCAGTATTTTAAGGGAGGCCATGATATCCTCACATAACAAACAAAAGCATATATGTTTACTTATTAATTATATATGAAATACATTTGAGTATTGTCCTAGCATTTGCATTGAAGTGAAAATTTACATTTTTCGATGGTTTTGGTGTCCAAATGATGTCCAGAAAGGCAGAAACCTTAATTTTCTGGAATTGGAGAATTTTAAGGGATAAGTGTATGTTAAATAATATATCTGGTCCTTGATTTTAGGAAGTATGTTCAAAAATGTGAATTTGCTTAATTTTGTTTATTTGGCTTCAGTGAAAGTAATGTCTGAAAGATCACGTTTATGTTCAAATTACCCTATTCATGCGTTCACACATTTTGTTGACACTTTTTTTACTGAATTCTTGAATTTGCAGGTTATGACCCAGATGGGTATCAAGTAAAGAAAGGAGGAGAGAGATAAAAGCAATACTGTTGCAGTATACTCTACCATACAGCAGGAGAAGAAGAGAACAAGTGGGGAGAGAATAGCCATGAAAATGTGAAGCTAATTTGGTGCTCCTTGAGAGAGCGAGAGATGAGACGGAAGAACCCAGGGAAAGTTTGCCTCAAGTGCCACCAAGAAACAGTGTCAAGAAAGGACAAATAATGAAAGGAAGTGGATGTTTGAGCTTTTACTAGTGGAGTTTGAACTGTTTAAGAGATGACTCCATAGTAAAGTTGCAATGTGTTGAAGAAATCTGCAATATCATGCTATGTTATAGGTGATGCAGTATAAATGACTTCTTAGAGAACAAAGCAGTGCTGGGTGACAGAATTACAGACATTCCTAGGTATCTCTGTTGCCGTGCAGCACTGCCGGAAAGATGAAGACACCAGGAAAACAAGAGAAGCTGCTCTGTGGAAGATGTAAGATGAGGTTCAGTCGTACCTGAATGGCCCTTTGACAGTGCAACTATGAGGTTGTGTCACACCTATAACAACAAAGTGGAGTGGAGAGTGTCCAGGGGGCCTCACGTGGCTAAAGAATCAGAAAATCATATAGATGTGGGATGACTCATCTTCTAATTCACACATTGGAGCAGAACTTATTTCCTGAAGGGAGTTCAGGCAAATCCAACCATATGTGTGGTGGTATTTCTCTGGGTAAATGAACTTTGAGCAGTCCATACAACAGGCTACTGGACTGCTGCTTAATAATTGGTGGAGGTCCTCTGTGGAGGAAATGCTGTTTTGATTAAAGTGTTATCAGCATGATGTTACTGTTTTATGTGGTAAGGATACTGGAGGAGTATTGTTTTTTCTGTATTGGCAGTTTTATTAAAAAGGTAGTAGATGTATTATACACAAAACAATATGGGTTGATATTTGAATCATGGGGAGGGGAGTGGGAACCAAATTCTATCTTTTACTCCAAAAAGCAAATTCCACTGCCTTTTTATGAAAATGGAGTTGCCTGCGTATGCAATGATTTTCTAAGTTTATTAATCATGTTAACATTTATGATTGATTTTTGTTTTCTAATTCTAATGGTGAAAATTAGGTTTGATCTTTTTTTTTTTTTTTTCAATTGTGGCCATCTCTTCTTGGGTCAGAGAAACCTGTGTCAGGAAAGTAAATAAAAAAAAGCAACCCTAAGACGACTCTTACTAAACCTAAATCATACACAGGAATAGCACTATAAGTTGTATTCAAGCTTGGAATTATCAACCAATTATGAAATACACTTTTTTTCGTGTGATGCAGTTTTTTAGACTTATTTCGCCTACAAAGCAAAGTAAATACCTTTCTACCTTTTCATGGATAAGTCCAACTTGTAGGAAACCTAAAACTAAGAGAAGAGAAGTGGGTTGATCATTAGCCTTGCTGAGACGCACAATAAGAAGCGCACACTTTCTGAATGGTACCATTGGTGACGCAATAGGAGTTGATGCTAAAAGTTGCCTCAGACACCATAACCTTCACGTTCATCATAAAAGTCACATTCTATGATTCCTTGATAATCCACACATATTTATTGCTAATTTTATTCTTTGATATCTAGCATTTTGAATAATTTGGGGTTATAGATGGATTTATGCACCGACCCCATTTTTGCTATTTGGCCTGTAAAATAATTTGGGTTATGAATAATTCATTTATGCATCCATCTCATCAACGTGACTTAAAGGCATCTTTAAGGCATCCTTTTGATGGTTAAAGCCATTCATGCTTAGCACATATACGAAGGTTGTTAATTTGATGACTAATGGTAAACACCTCTAAGCTTAGTTTAAATATGACATCCACCTAATATCAGGAAGCTGGTATCAAGATTTTTTTCTGTAAAGTCTGGCTTCTGTTCTAGTTCTGCAGCTTGACCAAATGAATGTGTGTATATATTATGACTGAGAGGGGTTGGGAAAAAACTGATTGTAATAAACATATTCACACATTTATGTGTGTGTGTGCATAAACGAATATATATATATATATATATATATATATATATATATATATATATATATATATATATATATATATATATATATATTTATACACTGGCAAATGCATTGGATATCTAGTCACTGGTAGTTTCTTTAAGGCTTTCTGTGCTTGAGGTCAAATTAGGTATTGACTTGTAACAGAATCATAACAAGGTTTTGCATTGGTTGGTTTACTACTATAGGAAGTGCTGTTCCATTCTCTCTATTTAGTCACTGAATGGCCCTTCATAGAGAGCTACTTCTTAAGCTTTCTGTAGCTTTTTGAAGAGAGTGTCATGCATCGCTCCTATTTGATATACGACAGTACTCTTAGCAAGGGTCTTCTGTTGTTTGAATGAATGAAATTATTTTAGGCTGAAATGCTTTTGTTGAATCACTGCCTTCTGTCATATGCATTCTTTGATGAAGGAGCAGTAAGCCACGTGGCATCCTCCCTTGCTCATAATAAATTCTGCCAATTTCACTCTGTTCTCCATGAGTTAGTATGCTCATTCTTTAGATACCCCGAACCTGTATTTTTAATTATTTCCTATGGAAATTATCCTTTGATATGTATATATAGCCTCACTTTCATGAGGAAGTTTTATATATGATGATGTTGATATTTGTGTCTAAATTACTATATCTCTGGAAGTTGTACGTGTTTGTCTCTTCTTAATTGGCAGAATTTGCTATGGGTAATGGTTGTCGATCTTGGTATTTCTACCTGCTTGATCATGTTCTGAAAATGGCTTGTCTTCATCCATTGTTGATGCAAATAAAGTTGAAATTATTAATGATTGTCTGGTAGTTGTTTGTCCTGTCCAAGCGTGTTTAAGGCCGGGATTGACCGAATCCTGCCAAGTATCATCTATCCTAAGGGCACTTGTTCAAGAACTCGAGGCATATAAATGCATATTTTGTTTCATTCTTAGATAGTAATTAACACATCTAACAGTTTGTGGTTTGTGGATTTTGTTTACATAATATGCCAAGAATCCCACACCAAGCTGTCAAGTGGAGAAACAGAGAGGATGATACACATTCTATGGTTTAAAGCCACAACTCAAAAAAATGGCAATAAGTTATAAATTGCTGACCATAGACACATTTCTTAACCTTTTTACTGCTGGTGGCTATTTTGATCAATACAAAATGATGCAAAAAAAACACCTGAAAAATGCTTGAAACTTGCACATGGGTAATCTTCTGACATCACTCAGCCGGAGCTTTCCATTGAATACTAACATGACAGGGTTTAGATGTTTTTCGAAAATTATTGTGTCATTGCGCTTTGGATTAGCGTAGCCAAAGCAAACGCTAATGGAAGGGTAAAAAACAGGAAAGAGTCTTTGAAAATAAATGCCCTCCCTGAAAATAGTCATTTTAAATGTAAACCAACAATTTTCATTTGGAAAATACATTATGTACAGTGTTAAGTGGTCCAAATGAAATCAAAAAAGAAGTTTCTTCCAAAGATGAAAAAAGTGATAATTGACAGTAGATCTCTAAGGCACATGGTTATGGTCATCAACAGCTGCTAGCCACTACAGCTGCTTGTGCCCTCAAAACGGCCTGGCTATTTCAGAGGTATCATCTGAATAAAAGTATGTTTTGGAAAATATGTATGGAGTAATGACATAAGTAATATGATCTTTTATCAGTAGCTAGTTTACGACAAGATACATGGGTAATTAGGCAATCTGATAAGCAGGAAACGGATGATTGGCCCGAAGGAGGTCAGCCAGTAATGGATTTCCCCTTAGTCAATCATGTCAGGGAACTGGGTGGAAATCCTAGTGCTCCATAAATCATTCACACCTAAATTACTGTTGTTCAGTGTGGGGAAACTGTCCGGCAAATCAACAAAACAGGATAACTAAATTACAAAAGCGGGCAGCCCGCTTAATATTAGATGCCGATTTGTCAATTCCATCTGATCTATTCAAAAAGCTTAAATGGCTCCCTTTCCCTAAATATGTGGAATACCAACAGGCGGTTACTGTGTACAAAAGCCTTAATGAGTTAAACCCCCATTATATGAACAAACTTTTCTTATATACACAAGAAAACCACAGCTATGGTACTCGAAATGCAACCTCCTCACTACTAACTCTTCCAAAATGTAATAAATCAATTGGCCAAAAATGCATTTCATACTCAGGACCCAAAGTTTGGAATGGCTTAACTGAAGCAATCAGATGTGCACCATCACTACCTTCCGTCAAGTCTAGATACCTAAAAGCATTGTACCGTACTTCTTGGTAACCCTGGGCCCCTCAGGCTACTAATTTAAACATGCCAGAGAAGATCCTCAGGGAAGATCCTTACCATTGGACCGAGTTATCCTCTTTAAATAAAGATTATTATTATTATAATTATTATTATTATTCAACCTTAGATGAATAGAACATGGATTGGTTGCCACAGACCAATTACCATAGGACATTATAAAGCCTTGTACACACCTAATGCAGAATCTTGCCTCAGTGTGACATCACTAGGAGACCAAGACCAATTAGGGCTCTTGTATGTGTTTACATTATAGAGGAGGTTGCTCACGATTATGCGCAGAGCGCACCTCTTGACTGTTTTTTTGTTAATAACTGGGCTAGGATTGTGCTGAGGCTGTTGAGCAAGATCTGCTGGTTGCATATAGGAAGATTGATATTCGTGATTTGACATAGCACTAGATAACTTGATAATCCAGGGATGAATAGGGTCGTCCTTGTACTCGTCCTTGTAATCGGCTATGTGATAAACTACACATTTGTCCTTGGCTTAATTAGAACGCCCCTATGGCAACTAGCCAATATACTTTGTAACAAGTTGTATTTACTGTCAGCCAGTGTATTTGCCTTGATAAAGTCAAGGAGGATGAAGTACCTACCATATAACTCATACACTGAGTGACATACAAATATGCAAAGTATTTTATTTTAGGAAATTCTTACTGCAAATTGAAAAACTTAAATTATAATATCAAAATTTCATCTGTCACAATTACAGAAAAGGTAAAAGTAGCAATGGTTGGTCAATTGGTTGTGTAGATTATGAAGTGAGGTAGTGATGTCTATTCCACTTGTGGGACTCAATACTTATGCACAAGACTGATGGGGCTAACATGTAAAAAGTGTCAAGAGGACCAGTGCTAAAATGCATACTTGAAGTTGACAGACAAATCTCCTCTATGAAATATTTAGGATATATGTTCTTTATTCTTTTAGATTTAGTATAGTCTTAACTATGTAGGAATAGTATTGATGCGGCCAATTTTATTTTTGGATTGCTCTGGAGGAAAAAGAAAGCTTATATGTCCACTGTTGATAATGCAATAAGGAATTCCCTCTTAACCCTTTCCTGCCTAGAGTTCTCTTTGGCAGTTTCCATCTGGAGATTTCTGAAAATAACTTGAAGATAAAAGATAAACATTGAAATTACATGAAGGAGAGCTTAGGTTGATTCATGATTAACAGTACTCCAAATATTTTTCTGAAAATGCTTTTAAGAAAAAGTTATCACCAAAAGAAGGGTTTGAGGCATTTTGGCTGCCACAGTTATCTATGATCCTTAGAGTCTGGACTTGTCCTAATGGTTCTTTGGTGAGACCAAAATGAAGAGTTGTTTCAAAATTGTGTTGAAAGTTGGATACCAAAATATCCTCAGTTGTTGCAGGGATAGATTAAAGGAATGTTAGAGAAACCTGATTTACAATTGAAAATTTCGATTTTTTTCCTTAAAATTGTCACTTTTTAAATTTTTTTCTTCTAGTTAATGAGGTAGGAATGAAATCCCTCATACATAATGAATGCCAGAACTCCCGAGAAATACCCCTATGCTGCCTGCTGGCCCGGAGATTACCAGGGCAGGGTACCCCATGATCACTCACTTACTGGAAACACCAGCTTATTAGGGAATCAGCTCATGGGCTACTGATTCTGGGGTAAAAAGTTTATTTTGTGTGCAAGTATGTGGATTTTAGGTCAAGTATGAGGATGGCCTTGAGTTCCAGGTCATGGTCTATGAGTAATACTCTCTAGCTACCCGAGATTCTGTGGTTGGCATGTTTACAACAGAGAGGTCCTGCAAGCCCATGAACTTGATTCACCCCACAATATTATTACTAGAGCAATGGGTAATTAATACCCTTGCACGATTTTTTCTGTGTTATGCACTACGCAGTATGCCCCACTTACTTCAATCCAGCTGGTTTGAACTGCCTACCAATAAACAGGAAAGAGATAATTGAGTAGCTGATTAGCAGTTGATTACAATAGATGTAGTATTTCATTAACCCGTTTATGCCTATAGCAACCAAAACAGGCCCGACTTCTTTGATGCAATATTTCTTAAAATTGGTAAAACAGTGATTTATCCTTCACTTTTTTGTGTACAAACCTGTCAAAGAAAATAGAACAAAATGCACCAGATCATTAACCTAAGATGTTCAATGAACCTCAAGGTTTATTACTGAACTTTCATCAAACATACTATTGTGTGAGCCAGTACTCTTTAAAGGGAAACCCTCAGCATGAAGTGCTTGGCACACAAGGCAACGTGCAAGTGCTGGATCTGTTATGTTAGGGAGTTAATTACTACTGAAAGCTGTGTTTCCAAAAATGAGAAAATAAAGAGAAGGTGGTCCTGATAAGGCCCATATATTTAAGTATGCATATATACATACATCCATACAAACATACATACATACACACATACAAATTGCATTATGACACTTGTAGAAACAAAAAAATAGATGGGATGTTTTTGCTTTAATAGATAACAAAACTCTCAATTGGTCCATCAAATATCACATGCAGATTTGTGAAATACTACAATAGCAATGATTACAACTTCACACTTCTCAAATACGAGCATTGTAAAATTTCCTAACTTTATCACAACAATGAGCTTGCATATGAAGCTTTATATATCTTTATAACAGATAATACATATTGTGAAATCATTTAGGAGATATCCTCCTACAAGTTAATATCATCATTGACAAATACACTAAGTATAGTTAGGTTGGATCTTATATACAACATCTAATATCACCAATATAATATCATAATGTATAATTGAATGAATATATATAACATAATAGTGAAGTTGTTTGAAATACCTAAATGCACTCCTGGCAGTGACTTGAGACTGAAACAGGTGATTATAATAAGCTTAGTACGGTGCATGGTTTCACTGCGTGAGAATCAGACTTGCATTAAGTCCTTTAACCCATTTACACCCAGAGTTCCTCTAGAAAGTGTGGTCACTCAGACTTTTGAAAATATCTTCCGAATAAAACGAAAAATCGCAAAATATTTGAAAGAGAGTTGCATGTTGTTTGGCTTCTTATTAACATTTGTCCTTCAAATATTTTCCAAAAGATGCTTTTGTTAGAAAAGTACATCCACAATCCTCAGGCCTCTGGATGTGAATGGGTTATAGATATATGTGCAAGATTTATAGGGGTATGGACATGGAGAGAACCAAGAAATCCAGGTTGACTTTAGTGCACTCCTTAGTGATGTCAGTCAGAATGCTGTGGCATTGTTGTCACATTGGTCAAGCACTACATCCACTTGACATGAGTCATGTACTACAAACACACTCTCCAGTATTGTTTGGCCTTTTCACCCTGAAATTATCCTGGCTGTCTTCTCACTCAAGGAGCTGCAGAGGACCATAAGGAATCATCCCATTGGCTGAGAACTTAAGCCTATATAGGTAGCCTGGTTATCAGGCAGAGTGATACCACCACCACTAGATATATATTGGATAGTGAGTAGGTTTGATGCATCTATCAAACTTAAGATGGGAGCACAGAGTCAGGTGTTGCAGTTTGAAACTGCAAACACTTAATTGTTATCACAGCTCAAGTGGGTCCCCCTTGAGGATTAATACTGAACTTTACCTGGACTGCAATCAACTCAGGGTAGATCAGAATACCCACAACAATCCTTCAAGTATTTTTGTTAAATAATGCTTCATACCTGTCATTTCCAAAAGCAGACCACTTAACTTGAACAGGGCATCTGGAGTAAATACTCAGGCACAGACGCATAGCTATTTTGAATCTAAATAGAATACCTTTTCAAAATATGTCTAACCATATACTCTGTGTTTGTAAATAACTGCAGTGTTACACACTTTTTAGAGCAATACTGTGGATTGACCACTTAAAGTAATACTTAACGTGTAAAAGTTTTTTCCACTGAATATGTCTTGTAAGAAAATAAACCTTTTCACTTTCCTGATTCATATTCACAAAACACACTAACAGTAATAATTCAACATACCAGCATCCTCATTTACAATAAGTTCAGGCTTCTTTCAAAAACATACAACACGTTCCCTTGTTCCTCTGATTCAGGGCACAACATTTTGCAGACCAAGTAGTGCTTATATAACCAGCTCTGTCATGCTTATTTTCAATTAAGTCCTGGCTTACTTTAACACTGCACAAACACACCACTTTCAAATAATTTACAGCACAAAACAATCTATTAATAAAGCAGTATATCTAACATACAAGTCTATCGTGCTTGTTTACAATTGAGTTCTGGCCTATTTTAAACGATTCAGCATGCCCCTTTTTTTGCTGATTTATAGCACAAAACAATTGATATAATTCAAGTGGTGTTTCAACATACCAGGGTTCATTTTCCTTATTTAAAAATAGTTTTGACCTACATTTCATCATGAACACATACTGCTTTCAGTCAAGCTTGACATGCATACCCTCAGACCATAAGTGTGTATGGACACCACAGATTAGATATTAGTTGTTTGGTGGTTTGAAAGCAATATGAAGAGTAAAATAACAAAATCATCAAATATTTTTTAATCCAAAATATTTATCCACTTTATTTCCTCACATATCATTGCTTTTAGCTCCTTTACAACCAATAATTGGTAAGTTATTACGAGAGTTTTTTTTTTTTGGGGGGGGGGGGGGGGGGGAGCTTCCTAGGCACAGAAATGAAAGAAAATATTAAGATGCACAAGTTTCAACAGTATAACTTAATTGCTTGCTTTAGGGGTAGGATCAGTGATCTGGGATGTGTCAGTTCACAGACTGGGTGGGAGGGACATAGGCATCCCTAGGTCAGACAGTTTACCACCTTTTGCCTCAGTACACCAAACCAGGTTGTCCAAAAATGAGACAGTTTACCTCCTATCACTCCTAGTCGCACTTCCATTTGCTGATTATATTGTTTGCCCCTTTGGCGCCACCTACATCAACAGCATTTTTTCTATTTCAGATATTCAATGGGACCTGACAATGAAATCCTATGCAAGGTTTGATGACATTCTAACGGTGGGAATCTTTTAATTGGCTTTAAAGTTTAGATGTGAAATTTGCAAATTTAGTGCCACTCTGGCATCACCTATATGGATGGCATGACTATGCCTTTAATCAAACTGCCGCAATGGTAACACGGTAAACAGTATACCATCCAATTCGATTTCTATCCTATAAAACAGGTCCAGATAGCTTATGACTAACTAGGGTTAATTAGTGCTGAAAAAAGTCACCGAGTAGTTTAATTTGTCACTTACAGATAAGATAACGCATATAATGACTCAAATTGCAAACAATACTATCATACTACCCTCAAGGATGATGCAACTTTTATCATTCGGTTGAGGCTAGCTTCTATGTGTATGGGGCAGACCATTTGATATATATAAATATATATATATATATATATATATATATATATATATATATATATATATATATATATATATATATATATATATATATATATATATATATATATATATATATATATATATTTATATATATATATATATTATGGGGGGGGGGGAAGAAAAAAAAGCTGGCCCTGAAAGGTAAGAAAATAGATATATTTGGTCCCTGAAAGGTAAGAAAATAAATACATTTTGTCCCTGAAAGTGAAAGGTAAGAAAATAAAAAGTACCAAGGCCCTGAAAGGAAAGAAAATAATGTTCTGGCCCTGAAAATTGAGAATTTCTGGCTCTGCCATGTCAAATGGTCCGCCCCCAACCTGCCCGATTTGTGGTGTTTTCATCGCTTTTTGTGGAGGAAGTAAGGAATATGTCATAGTGATGAAAATAAACTAAGGTTTTGGCATTTGATCCTTCGATCATTACACCCTTTCTTATGCTATGTAAGAAACATCCAGTGCATGAAGGTCTGGATGTTTGGCTGTCTATAGCACAACTGTGGTAATTGACCAGTAACACCAGGCAACCGCCTACAGATGGGGTGTAGTTGGGTTGTTACTTGGTTGCTCAATTCCATTTGCTGAGCCTCAGGCCATCTTCAATGGTTTCTTTGATCAGACCCATTACACAGTTTCAGTGATGGTCATACATAAGCGGACCTTCCATCCCTGGTAACCTATCACCTTTGACCTACCAGACTGTCATATTCACAAAAAAGAATTTCCTTATAAACCAATGCTGTTAAGAATTTGGATGTTAACTTGTGCCAAAAAATAAAAATATCGGAACTATCATGATTCCATCAGACATTGATTGTAAAGGAGTGATTCCTATCTTGTCAAAAACAAGTGACAATGCCATCATTTATCGTCCCTCCATTAAATCAATCAGGCTCATAATACCGATAGTAAGTACAAAGTTCATGGCAAAATTGATATCACACCACATTCAGGCTGGATTAACACACGGAAAAAGCTCAGCATAATGTTCTTACACTTCAACAACACATTATAAATAGCACTTGTACCTTGACCCTGCTATTCATGTGAGATATCTACCTACCTACAAAGCTTTAATTTACTTGCCTCTCACAACCTGGGACCTATAGATTTCTAAATCATATTATAGAGTACAAGTATTCCATCAATAATAAGTGTGGTTTTTATGATTAACGATAATTAACTTATAAGATAATGACAAAAGGTGACAAGATAAAAATCTTACAACATCAAAGGGATTGCAATGAGAGGTATTTCAAAATTAGATTTATCAACTTCAAATGAAAGGTGTGACAACTGCTATTAGCACTATTAGCATTCAGTACTAGGGATGGGAACGTCTGAGTCAAGTGTAATGTTGCAGATCAAACACTTTGTTTACACTCCTAGAGGAGCCATGCATATACTGTTGCTGGTCTTAGACCTTGTTAACCCTTTCAATGCTGAGGCTACTTTCGTCCGAATGACAAGGATGCAAAGATTTTTAAAAAAGCATCTAAACCTTGTCATGTTGGTATTCATTGGATGCTCTCAGATGAGTACCCATGTTCCAGGGTT
The DNA here is from genome assembly GCA_963942565.1 of Maea johnstoni. Classification (NCBI taxonomy): domain Eukaryota; kingdom Metazoa; phylum Annelida; class Polychaeta; order Spionida; family Magelonidae; genus Maea; species Maea johnstoni. The sequence continues at coordinate 16,674,061 of OZ012685.1, read as the reverse complement.
TCAAATAATTTTCTTAGGTTTTTTTGCTTCATGAATCATTTTGTATTGGTCAAATTAGCCAGCAGCAGCATAAGGGTTAACACACTCAGGGGAGCCATGCACATGATGTTGCTCGTCTTATACTTTGTTAACACACTCAGGAGAGCCATGCACATGATGTTGCTGGTCTTACACTTTGTTTACACTCCTAGGGGAGCCATGCACATGATGTTGCTCGTGTTACACTTTGTTTACACTCCTAGGGGAGCCATGCACATGATGTTGCTCGTGTTACACTTTGTTTACACTCCTAGGGGAGCCATGCACATGATGTTGCTGGTCTTACACTTTGTTTACACTCCTAGGGGAGCCATGCACATGATGTTGCTCGTGTTACACTTTGTTTACACTCCTAAGGGAGCCATGCACATGATGTTGCTCGTGTTACACTTTGTTTACACTCCTAGGGGAGCCATGCACATGATGTTGCTCGTGTTACACTTTGTTTACACTCCTAGGGGAGCCATGCACATGATGTTGCTGGTCTTACACTTTGTTTACACTCCTAGGGGAGCCATGCACATGATGTTGCTCGTGTTACACTTTGTTTACACTCCTAGGGGAGCCATGCACATGATGTTGCTGGTCTAACACTTTCTTAACACACTCAGGGGAGCCATGCACATGATGTTGCTGGTCTTACACTTTGTTAACACACTCAGGGGAGCCATGCACATGATGCTGCTGGTCTTACACTTTGTTTGCACTCCTAAGGGAGCCATGCACATGATGTTGCTGGTCTTACACTTTGTTAACACACTCAGGGGAGCCATGCACATGATGTTGCTGGTCTTACACTTTGTTTACACTCCTAGGGGAGCCATGCACATGATGTTGCTGGTCTTACACTTTGTTTACACTCCTAGGGGAGCCATGCACATGATGTTGCTGGTCTTACACTTTGTTTACACTCCTAAGGGAGCCATGCACATGATGTTGCTGGTCTTACACTTTGTTAACACACTCAGGGGAGCCATGCACATGATGTTGCTGGTCTTACACTTTGTTTACACTCCTAGGGGAGCCATGCACATGATGTTGCTGGTCTTACACTTTGTTAACACACTCAGGGGAGCCATGCACATGATGTTGCTGGTCTTACACTTTGTTTACACTCCTAAGGGAGCCATGCACATGATGTTGCTGGTCTTACACTTTGTTAACACACTCAGGGGAGCCATGCACATGATGTTGCTGGTCTTACACTTTGTTAACACACTCCTAGGGGAGCCATGCACATGATGTTGCTGGTCTTACACTTTGTTAACACTCATTAGGGAGCTATGCACATGATGTTGCTGGTCATACACTTTGTTAACACTCATTGGGGAGCTATGCACATGATGTTGCTGGTATTACACCTGATAAACACACCTAGGGGAGCCATGCACATAATGTTGCTGGTCTTACACTTTGTCTGCACTCCTAGAGGAGCCATGCACATTAAGTTGCTGGTCTTACACTTTGTTTGCACTCCTAGAGGAGCCATGCACATGAAGTTGCTGGTCTTACACTTTGTTTGCACTCCTAGAGGAGCCATGCACATGAAGTTGCTGGTCTTACACTTTGTTTACACTCCTAGGGGAGCCATGCACATGAAGTTGCTGGTTTTACACTTTGTTAAAACTCATTGGGGAGCCATGCACATGATGTTGCTAGTCTTACTGAGCAAATTGAAACCAGCTTCATATCCTTTGATTGCTTTGCCTCTAAGTATTTGTGTTGTTATGACTCATAGCAAATGTTTTACAACCAGATATATGAGAGTTCAAGTTTAGCAGAAATAAGTGTCACAGATAGAAGGGGTCTGCTTAAAGTGCCAGCGTAGTAGTAAGGCTTAGAAGGAGATCTGCAGTGTTAGCCCCCAGCAAATGAGGTGAAAATGGTCTAGTCACCTTGTATTTATACTCCACTGGGTATCTATACTCATTTATGTTGCCTTACTGTTGAAACTCACGTGAAATTTACGTTGTTTACTTAGTTTCAAGCCAACTCTGACTGCACTGAGGTAACTTGCTGATTCAAATATTAGCAAGTAAAATACACCAGTGTGAGGTATCCTTTCTCTTTACTCTACAGTATTATTATTAGGTAAATGGAGTCTAAAATTCTTGGTCAAGCCCCAATTGTTTCCATTGTAATCCATAACACAATGGTAAAAAGGGGCCTAGTGAATAAATGGTGTTTTTTTTACAGTACAAATACCCTCAGAACTCTCCATTACTTGATAACAATGGACACCTTGGCTTTGCCTCTTTGTCCACTATTATCAGGTAATGGAGAGTTCTTTTGGCACTAACAATCACATAAGGCGCGAACACAGGTCTTTGGCCTATGTCATGTTAGCACATTGGCCTGCAATTGACCATTGGGCTTTCACTGTTACTTTGAGATACTGTTCATATTACCTGTAATCATACCTTGCTCCATATATCACAAACACCGTCAACTTAGGTGGCACTGGTTTTTATGCTGCATTAATTATACATTCCCCTGTGTCTGAGAATAGGTCTATACTTGTGGTCTGGATTATCTTAAACCTTCCAATGCTGAGGCTACTTTCATCCAAAGAACAAGAATGCTAAGATTCTTGACAACCATCTAAACACTGTCATGTTGGTATTCATTGGAAAGCTCTCACCGAGTACTCTCAGATGAGTATCCATATGCCAGGGTTTCAGTCATTTTTTAAGTTGTTTGCATAATTTTGTATTGGCCACATTAGCCACCAGCAACATTAGGAATAATGATGTAATTGATTAGTCAGATAATAATTATCTGAAGGCACCAGCAGACAGCTCTCCAGGTGTGAATATAGTTAACTCTTCCAATGCTGAGACTACTTTCGTCAAAAGGACAATGATGCAAAGATATATTGAAAACCATCTAAACCCTGTCATGTTGGTATTCGTTGTATAGCTCTCATTGAGTACTTTCTAATGAGTACCCATATCCCAGGGTTGCGGTCATTTTTCAGTTTTTTTGCATCATGTTGTATTGGCCAAATTAGCCACCAGCAGCATAAGAGTTAAAGGAAAACTTTCCATCAACACCGTTAACATTTGGTATTTACTACTTTGAGTTGTGGGTACATTCAGTACACAATGGGTGGATTACGAACTGAAATTGAACTAAGTCCCAACATAAGTGGAATACTACTTTAAAGGTCATTTTCAACTGATAAACTCCTGGAAAAAACAACATTGTGAAACTGACCTAGCCTGTTTATTTGCTTAATGGCTGACCTTGATAACACCGTAAGCTCTATATGGAAACAAAAATGTCATATCACTAAAAACTGCTGGTGATTAATTGACTAGTGAGGTTGGAAAACTGACCATCAAACAGACTTTGACCCTCCTAAGTGTAGAGTGTCCTTCAGACAAAAATGATTATCAGTCAAACATATTGCTTTCTTAATCAAGATATTTCCATAGGTGTAACCAAGTACATCAGTCCTGGGGCATGGATGATCAGTACAGAAGGACATTGACTTTTGCTGAGAATCAGTTGAAAAAGGATGGCATCTGTTGGCACCACCATATCAGCCATATAATCAATAATAAAAACTTGGACCATTAAATAGATAATAACAATAAACAGAGTTCTCGTGCTTTAATTGAAATATAAATATATGTGAAAAATATAGGAAAAATATAGGAGATTGCCTATCACATGTGCTTGCTGGTGTGAGGATGCAATGATGCATTCTCCAGATAAAGATGCGTTAATCGATCAATGCTTAAAAGTTACTCTTGAAGTTGCCATCTGGATCCTTGATACTTCTGACAATAACTTGGAAATAAAGAAAAAGTTAGCAAAATATGTGGAGGAGAGTTGTTGGCAGTGTTCTTATAAACACTTCGCCTTTACATATTTTCCCATCTATGCTTTTGCCAGTAGGATTTTACTATATTTGTAAGGCCACTTTTGGCACTAGGGGCATCAATCGTGCTCCTACAAGCTGCTTCCCTATATTAGCAAGTCACTGCAGCAAAGGGGTTGAGAGGAACTTGACAAATAGAAGGGGCTGATTTTTCATAAAGTTACAGTGATGATTTACTTTATTTTTAAGCAATATTTGTGGAAAGATTTTGATGGAAAATTCAATCTTCATGAACAACTAACTAAACTGATGAATTTCACTGATTTGCAAGACCATCTTTGGCTGGTTATGTCAAGGGTCCTATAAGGCATAAAAAAATTGTTTCCTGTAACTCCACTCTAACAAGTTTAAAGAAAGAATCCCTACCCCAAAGGTTTTTTTCCCCTTTTTCAACTCTAAATCAACATAAAACATGCATGAAACAAACATTTTATGAAAAAAATATAATCCAAAAATATTTTTTTACCTTCCTACCTACCCTATTTTCTTTGATCATTACAGAAAACCAACAATAAACTTTTCTAGGCCTTTAAAGATTTAGATGTAAACATAACATTTTTAAAACTTTGATGATTGTTGGAGACATTTGTCACCTAGAAACCACTAAGTGGTGCCTGCTTGGAGCAACCGTACCCAGAGGCACATGTAGGCTAAAACAGTACAAGGAGTTAGCCTTCATTCTATCACATATTAATATACATTCAATCCATCACAGATATCGATTGATAAATGGCCCTACTTTCTTCCAACTTGATAACGTTTTCATCCCATTTTCACACTTCTAGTAGATTAAGGTCATTGGCCACTGTTACCAGTCTATCACAGGCCACCATACAGTCACTGACCAGAGACAAATGCCATAGGTCATCAATTTCCAATTTGTTGAAAAAAAATTCAGTTTTATTTATATGTGTTGCTCATCACATATTATTGGCAATATATATATATACATATATATATATATATATATATATATATATATATATATATATATATATATATATATATATATATATATATATATATATATATATATTTATATACACCGATATATTATCACTCAAAATATTATTTCATTGCTATTTTAATTTCCTTCAGAAAATAAACAAACAGATATTAATTATGTCTCACAGGAACAATCATCTAATAGTTGTACAGGGGCTGTTTTGGTCTATGTGAGGTATAATAAAGCACAAATTTACACCTCTAAACATTTGCAATCTTTGAGAATAACAAACCAATTGCTGTATTTACCTTAATTCTATAAAAATATATGATTATTGTTGACTTTCAGCCAATCACAATTACTTGATCTATCTTTTGTGTGTTCCTATCCTAACAAAACAAACTCATCATTGTTCCCTTATGCCATTGTAGTTTCCAATAGCTAATATCCATTGATTTGCACGGTATAATCTTTGATCACAGACATCATCATAATCAGAGTTTATTAATGATCTAACAAGGTGGGTTAAATTTTTATGTAAATAAAAAAAAATATCACAATGGAGATATTTGGTTAAAACTACATTCTGTGTTTAACAGCTAGAAGACTTCTATAAACCCCTTCATAAATACACTTTTCTTATTTGCCCATTTACTTTTTGAATCAAATTTCGTCACAAACCAGCCATGAATGCCAAATATGCTCGAACATGTTTCAACATTTATTATAATATACGCTGTGATATACACACATTCAGCATGTACCAAAAAGGGTGAGACATTTAAAGCTATACATCTTAAGGAAGGGGTTTCCAGTGCAATATACTTTTTACAAATGAATACAAAAATTCTTGTATTCAAAATATTAATATATACCACAAGTGCATTTCGAGTAAATATAAGTTACTTAATAACAAACTCCCACTTTTTAGGAGTTCTCTTATACGTGGAAAATTATCATCTACAACAGCGGCAAAACCATTTTGCCTTTGAACAACAGTTTCTCTGCTTTTCCTGTGGTGGAATCTGGGCTTGGGCAAAGTTCAGAAAGACCTGCTGTAGGGTTGTCTGACTCACTGAATAGTTCTCCAAGCTATACTCTGTCTTAGCTGCCTCCATCGTGCCGAAAAGCTTGGCCCAGCTGAGAGAGGCGTCCGTAATGTGGTAGTGTAGCAACCCCTGGTGGACACTTTTGACAACGCTGCCAGGGAATGTCCTCTCAATATATTGCATGAATGCCTCAGTGTTGTTTTCGCCAGTCTCTTCGCTGTATGGAACCTTGGCCATAAGGGTGAAGCCCCTGCCAAACTTATTCTTTAAGTGCTGGATGCTGCCTAGACACTTAAATTCACCATTCACCATAATTGCAATCCTAGTGCACAGAGCCTCACATTCTTCCATGCTGTAAGAATAAGGAAATATGTGTGCTTATTCGGCTTAATTGGAGAATCATAATCCTAGTATCAAAATTCAAAACAAGGGTTCACCTTTTTGTACAAGCACGTCCAAAACAAAAAGCTTTGAGTATAAGTAGAGAAATAAAATCCTATGAATATATTACCTGTGTGAAGTCAAAACCAGGGTTCGTCCGCTAGCCCGCACCTGTGCCAGTACGTCCCAGACATGGCGCCTGGCCACGGGGTCCATGCCACACGTGGGCTCGTCCAGGAAGATGATTGGTGGATCGCCTATGAGAGCGATGGCAGTGCTCAACTTCCTCTTCGTGCCACCACTGGAAGCAAACAGGGAACAAGTTGAAAATCGAGGAGAACTGAATTTTTGGATGGTGCGGCGGGAGGGGGCAATTTCGGTTTTACATTGCTTTCAACAGCTTAGGTCACATCATCAATTTTTTCAGGCAAGTTTCAGATCTATTGTTGATGGTTACAGGTTTACATCAAAAGCAAACAATATTTCAAATGGGTTATTATAATTTTTAGATTAAAATTCCATTAATTTCATTATCCTGTATTATGCTCCAGTGTGTTTCAAAAAAACAACAATAAAAAATGAAACAAAGAAAAAAGATTTTATTTTTATTTTATTTTTCTCATTAGCAGGTGAGGTCTCAACTGTACTATGCCACCAGCTTGTTTCTGTACTAAGAGAGTAGTAGCCTGTCCAGTAGGCTCTTGACCACTGTTATAGATTTTAAAAAGTAAACTACAACTCTATTTTATTTTTCTCATTAGCAGGTGAGGTCTCACCTGTACTGCACCACCAGCTTGTTTCTGTACTTAGTGAGCAGCAGCCTGTCCAGCAGGCTCCTGACCACTCTGGGGATGTCCTTCTCCTGGACCCCACGCAGGCGTGCGTACATCACCAGTGTCTCGTAGCCCGTCAGCTGGTCAATCAGGGCGTCAAACTGCGGGCAGTAACCCAGACGCTGCTGGACCTGTACATGTGAGAATAGAAAGGAATGCATGTACAAGAAATGATAACATCTGGTCAATCAGGGCGTCAAACTGCGGACAGTAACCCAGGCACTGCTGAACCTGCGAATGGGAGAATGGAAACAAATACATGTATGAAGCACAATAATATTTCACTGATTCATATGGTCAGGGACTTATATTACTTAGATCTTCTAATACGGTAAAGTTATCGTCAGTTATTTAACCCATTCACATTCGGAGCATACCTATGATATGATATACAGGTATATGGAAATACCTTGATAACCATGCAAAAGTCTGGGAATGTTTGACTAAAAGTCGTAGTTATTATTAGGTTTAGCAAACATTTTTAAATAACTTTTAAATATTACTCTGTTTGACTTGTGCGCCCCATATGCAAATGTATTAATCAGTTAATAGAACTGAATAAAAGAACCTGTAACCGAGAATTAAATGAAAGTTCCTGCTATAATCTCCTGCATATTTGTTTACTCTTTTCTGAATATAAGTATCTTATAGGCTTTTTTTCAGTTGTTTTGAATATTTCATTTATTTTAAAGGAAAGATATACATAACCTATTGCACCTTAATTTTGAACTAAATGGTGGAAAAATCTATGTATTGCTGCATGCTCCCCACATGGATTGCTATCCCTCAATACTGCCCATGTTTGAATCTGCTTCTTAGAAATGTGAGAAAGTTGGGAGTAACTTGGGGAAGGCAGTGTTTTTCTTCAGGTACTCCTGTTTCCTCCACCATTTACAGCCGCCAAGAAATAATAACGATAAACAATATTCTGATAGCTGAACCCATGCAATGCATAATTTTAATTATAAATGCATCCATGTGCAACCAAACTTACCACTTTGATATTATGTTGAATATCATATCCATCTAGATAGGCCTTCCCTCCACTGAGTATGATATCACCAGTAAGCATCTTAAACGTGGACGTCTTTCCCGCTCCATTGATACCGAGCAGACCAAAGCACTCCCCTTGAGGTATTCCTACGCTTAGACGATCCACTGCCAGGACATCACCATAGACCTTTGTGAGCTCTTTAAGTATCAGGGAGTCCGTTGCTGTCAGGTGCTCAACTGGGGTATCTAGGATTCGCTGGCGCTCAGCAGAAACATCATCGTCCTCCACCGCTGCTGCTTCATCGGGATTCGCAACCATATCTCTTGAAAAGGTCCCAAAAAGTTTATACCAGACCTCCAAGAAGACACCGGATTCAATGAGAAAGAGAAGGCTGAAGTAGAAGACTCCCTGTATTGCCAGGAACACTATCTGTCTACCAATGCCACCATCCCAGGCCAGAAAGTCCTCTGTGTAGCTTATACACTGACTTCCACAGCTATCTACAATAAATGTAATACACAAAATAAAAGCATGTCTGTCTCAATTTTATTTTAGATACAATAAGGTATAATGCAGTATAAGGATTACAATTCTAAAATGTGATAAACAAAATAAACAAGTTACAAATTTTAGATATACAGTAATTAGGTAACAGGCAGTGTAATGAATGCAATTTTAATAAGTGATAAACAAAATAAATATATGTTATAAATTTAAGGTATAATTAGGTACCAGGCAGTGAAAGCAATGCAATTTTTAAATGTGATAGACAAATAGAGATATTGTTTAAAGTAAATTTAATTTTTTAAACTGCAATAGACAAAATAAGAGTAATTCTTAGATCTCAAGTTTTGGATATACTAGGATATCCCTCTTGAAATGAGTTTGATATAATATCTTTCTTTTTAAGAAGTAATAATCTAAGTTGTCCGACCATATCAACATTCAAGATGCCAATGAATTAAGACTGCTCAACATTATTGAAGATGCATTTGAGTGAGTAAAACAATTACATCACTTTAGTTTCATCTTTCATGATTCAGTGTTTATTTATGACTTTTTATGATTGTCCTAGAATGCCACAAGAAGTTAAAGAAAGCAAAACAACTAAATATTACAAGTCAATAGTATAAACACATTTAATACAAAAACAAAACACCAAGAAACTACCAAAGTTTACAAAAAATTAGCCATAAGTATTATTTATACAAAAAAGTGACTAAGATAAAAAAAAAAAGACAAGACCAACACAGATGATTTTATGACTGGGACAGACAGCTATCACTCATCCCCCTACAAACAAAAGCCACAACTAAAACCCACTTTATCCATAGCCTACCTCTGCAGCATGGCACTGTCAGGTTGAGATGGAATTGTTTGATCAACCCACAGACTTGCTGTACTTTAGGGTCAATACAGATCTTGAGCACCTCGTAATTCGTGTAGTAGTCCATGAGACCCTGGCCGAGACAGTAGTTAGGGAGAAAGGTCAGGAAGGCCCACTCCAAGGCATGAGAGATGTCCACAGTGTTCAGCTCCTTGATGGCCAGAATGACCACTGCCAGAAGGGTGGCCTCACCTGCAAGGTAAAACTAGACTATCAGTGTTCAGCTCCTTGATGGCCAGAATGACCACTGCCAGAAGGGTGGCCTCACCTGCAAGGTTAAACCAGACTATCAGTATTCAGCTCCTTGATGGCCAGAATGACCACTGCCAGAAGGGTGGCATCACCTCCAGGGTAAAACTAGACTATCAGTGTTCAGCTCCTTGATGGCCAGAATCACCACTGCCAGAAGGGTGGCCTCACCTGCAAGGTAAAACCAGACTTTCAGTATTCAGCTCCTTGATGGCCAGAATCACCACTGCCAGAAGGGTGGCCTCACCTGCAAGGTAAAACTAGACTATCAGTATTCAGCTCCTTGATGGCCAGAATGACCACTGCCAGAAGAGTGGCCTCACCTGCAAGGTAAAACTAGACTATCAGTATACAGCTCCTTGATGGCCAGAATGACCACTGCCAGAAGAGTGGCCTCACCTGCAAGGTAAAACCAGACTATCAGTATTTGCCAGCAAGTATGAATGTTTCCCCCACTGGGATGATGAAATTCTAGGAACTAAAGGAAAGACATGCCATAAATGTACAACTGAATTGTTTTTATGCTATCTTGCATGAAATGTATAGTTTGGGATAATGACAAAGTCCCTGGAATGTGGATAATACCTTAGTTATACCTTAGTTATATAACACATCATCTAAAATAATACAATTGATGCAAAAAAGTCAATTCATCTAAAATGAGTTATACCTTAGTTATACCTTAGTTATATAACACATCTGACATCTAAAATAACACAATTGATGCAAAAAAGTCAATTCATCTCAAATTTGAAAATTGTTCCAAAAAACTTGATTCATCTACAAGTATATATTTTGTAGCAGTAATGCTACAATTATAGGTCCTCTACCATAAAAAATTTGATCCAAATGTCCAAAAATGACCTTCAAAATTTATCAAAGGTAACCAAAAGTAAATAATGATCAAAGGTTCCACAGATAAAGACATGCATGCCAGCGCTGAGGGCAAATGTGAAAAAAAACAGTATGTCTCCCGTGATCATATTGAGAGATTACCCATTTTTGTAGCAAGCTCCTCTGTTGTGAAGTTTTTTCTAGATCAGCGATAATTTCAAAAACATCTTATTTATAGTGCATGTTTGAAACCAGAAATGTTCTCAGGAGACATCCAGACCTGAAAGGATTATTCCTATTTTCATAGGTATGAGATTGCGTGCCACTAGAAATGTTCTCACCTGAGAGTATGTTCCAGAAGGAGAGCCAGACGAAGCCTGTGGAGGGTACGGTGAAGATGAACGAGAGAAGGTACATGAAGGGCAGGACGGCCCAGCCGAAGAGGAGGAACAACAAGAAGACGTGCGCCAGGTGCTCCCCCTCTATGTACGCCTTCACATCAAACCCCAGGAAGGTGATAAGCAGCAGGATCACCGGCACCGCGAAGTTGATCATGTCCCAGCAGAACGTGGACATCCAAAAGGTGGCGCTGTGGACTCCACTCACAAACTGGCTGTGTTTGGCATTGACCGCACGCTCCTTGATGAGGAACAGGACGAAGCTGGAGGCCAGGAAAGCCATGCCGAAAACCACGTTGAACGCGATAGTGAACCCCTCCGCACCCGTGATCATCTGGTCCGCGACTTTATCCTGTGCTGTTCTCGGTAGAGGGTGGTTGATGGTCTCGAGCGATGTCTTGTTATTGGTGAAATACGCCAGCAGGGCGCGGTCATACTCGGAGAGTGCAATGGCTGGGCTGTGGTAAGCTTGATCATTGAAATAGCTGATTGACCTTGTTTCATCCCCTTCACGATCAAAAGAAGCTGCAATGATGAATTTGTTGTTGTAGGTTGCCAGGCTCCTCTTCCCTTCAAAAGCCAAGTATTGATCCACCGTGGTGTTCGGCGAACCTGAGATATCTGTGACATTCCTCAATTCATACTGTTCCTGCCAAAAAAGGTTCTTATAGTTCTCGGAGAGATTATGCATCAAGCCAGTGGAATCTGGTCCCTCTCTGAAGCTGACAAAGGTCTGCGAGAACTCTTCCAGGTTGAGGCGGAGAGGCGGAGAATCTTTCGGGCCCGGCAGGGTTTTGAGGACAATGAGAGACATGATGGTGAAGAAGAGAGGTACCAGAAGCTGTGTGAGAGTGATGGGCCACCGTCTCATTGTGTGGCGAACCCTCTTGAGGAACATAGCCACAAACTGCTGCACGTACAACAGCCAACCGCGATTACGGCAGTGAAGGGCACTGTTGAAGGCTGGAAAATACATAAGCAAATGATTAGGCACACTCATATCATAACCCAATGGTTCCTACAATCTCTTGACAAGGGTCATCTGGATCTGTGGTATTGGAATTAATTATAACTTCACAAAATATGCAATAGGACAGATGTTGTCAACATTTTTCCTTTCAATATTTTATGAAAAATAAAAGACATCAAAAGAATTGTCACCCCTTATATGAATGCTACAGGCATGAATAGGCTTATATAGGCACACTACTCTGACCAGGTGAGCCGATATAATTTTCATAATTGGGATAACAATGTAAGGTGAATCCAACCAACTTGTAAAAATATTTCTGGGTTTCAAGTTTCATTTTTTTTCTTCAGTATCATACATAATTTTAGTACTAAGCATAAAGACAAATGAATTTCAAATGGCAGAAGGAATGAAGGATGCTTCTATCAGAAGAGATTAGAAAAAGGGGGTAACAAAAGAAACTTCAGCGAATAAGGAAAGAAGGCAGAAATGAAGGATAACTCTAAACATGATAAGGAAAGAGGGTAGTATAAAAATAACTAAGGATTTGTTAAAGTATAGGCAGCTGTAGCAACAATTAAATAAATAAGTAATGAGGAAAAGTGGTCCAAATTGAATAACTCTTTAAGAAATAAGTAAAGTGTTTGAAAGAATTAATGACTCTATATGAAATAAAGAAAAAGTTGTTAAAACAATGGATGACTCTATCAGACATAAAGAAAGGTGTTAGAAACAATGGGTGAATCATGAGGAATAAGGAAAGGTGGTAGAAATAATGGATGACTATACGGAATAAGGAAAGATGGTAGAAATTGAATTAATTTGGTAGAAATTATGAAAGTTGGTAAGAAATAAGGAAAAGCGGTAAGAATCAGATTATTCTACAAGGTATAAGGTAAGTTGTTAGGAATCAGATTATTCTATCAGGAATAAGATTACTCAAAAGAGAATTAGGAAAACTGGTGGGAATAAAATTGCATTATAAGGAATAAGAATTCTCTCTAAAGTATAAGGAAAGGTGGTAGGAATCAGATTACTCTGCAAGGTATAAGGAAAGTTGGTAGAAATCAATTTTCTATATAAGGAATAAGATTACTTAATAGGGAATAAGGAAAACTGGTATGAATAAGATTGCTCTAAAAGGAATAAGGAACATTGATATAAATCAGATTACTGTATAAAGAATAAGATTACTTAATAGGGAATAAGATTAATTAATAAGGAATAAGATAACTACATTAGGAATAAGATTACTTTGTAAGGAATAAGGAAAGGTGGTAGGAACCTGGGAAGGGATGACCTGCTAACTGACCAAGATGGGTATGGTGATCGCCCCCGCTATGGCCATTTATGGATTCAGTGAGACCGGGCTGGAGGCTGCCGTTCATCTCTGGTGTATTCTCTTCCTCTCCAGAACCAACTCTGAAAACACAACAAATAAACATGTGATACTCGTAATCCAAGACCAATACATCTGGCATTCATCTAGATCCACCAAAGAAATAAAATGAATAACACCTGTTTCAAAAGCAACATCAAAACTAAAAAGAATGGCTCCCAGAAGAACACAATTTAGCCACACCTCAAATACTGGATGTCATTGGATGAGCACTGACACTGGTACTCTTCAGACCATAAGCAGGCACTTGGATCATGCCATGTGCAGCTAAGATTACTCATGATGGAGTGGGATCAAGACTCTCCAAACCCTGCTGGTGAAACATCTATTCTCACAGCATGTAAGCAGATAATTGTTGAAGGGATTAAGGTATGACAAATTAACAGGTAGGTATGTAAGAAATCTAAGTTGAAACTGTACCATTATATAACCATATGCAGAATCTTAATGAAAACATGTGCAAGTCAATTGATAATTTGATACATGGTGATATTTTCCAGTTTATAGCTTATGTGCTCTCATTGTCTTTATTTGTATGGATATTTGTGATAACTTAATTGATATCTTTCTGTTCATTTGATTTAAGTAAAGCTGTTAAATATAACCAGTGATACCAATTGAGTGACAAAATTATAAGAAAAACAAAAAACTGTGGCTCCTGTTGATTTTACGTATTGGCAATATATTTCCCAAAGTAGAGTTGATTTTGACTTTTTTATTTTCATTTTCTTCTGTGTTTCTTTCAGCATCATTCAAGAGACCTTGAAGAACCATTTAAAAACCCTGTGGCCTGAAGCATGAAAGGTATAATCCTTAAATGTGAGGGCCTCAGCAAAAATAAAATCCTATATGTGACTGTGCTACCCTCAAGAAGTAATTATCATGATCACTATTATAATTATCATTATTATTATTATTATAATTATTATCATTATCATTTTTATTGTTATTATTATTATTATTATCATTATCATTATTACTATTATTATTATTATTATGATTATTATTATTATTTTAATTATTATTATTATTATTATTACTATTATTATTATCATTATTATTATAATTATAACTATTATTATTATTAGTATTATTATTACTATCATTATTATCATTATCATCACTATTATCATTATTTTAGCTCCCACTGACCTGAGGAAGACCTCTTCCATGGTGGTCACGGAGATGCCGAAGCTGGCTATACCTAGCTCCTCCTGTCTGGCCTCCATCTCTAGGAACAGATCCTGGAACTGTCCAGAGCTCTCATGCGGCAACAAGTACGTCAACTCAGCACCTGCAGCATACAGGTAAAGTGTACAGAATACATCTATGATATTTCAAGATGAGTTGGATACTACCAAGAGGTACAGGTAGGCCCTACTGGTACTCGTATTGTTTAAAAAAGTACCGTATTGTACTGTTTCATGTCTTAAAGGTACTCGTAACGATACTAACTAATATGAAGGTAATAATGCAATTAAGTACTGTTAACAATACAGTTAAAATATTGTACTGTTTCGTTGGTACCGATACTGGTACCGTACCATTTTGTTCTTAGAGATAACCATTCCTCATTTCAAGTAAACTTTTTAGAAGTTTACTATTACCTTGAATAATAAAGAGAATGTAATGTGATGATATGCAATCAAGAACAGGACCAAAACGCTTACTAGATCCAAGAGCAACTTGCATTATCATTTGGAAAATCTGTATAAAGAAAGAGTAACTCACCAACATTGCTTTCCAAGCTTACATCCGGGACATTTTGGGAGAGCAGGTTTGTGATAACATCCACATCACACTCGGCTTGTTTTACAATGACCATATGATAACCAGCACCTAGAGGTAAAACTATGGGTTAGGACTAGAACTTAATGCAATAACAAATACTGATATCCACATCACACTCGGCTTGTTTTACAATGACCATGTGATAACCAGCACCTAGAGGTAAAACTGGGGGTTAGGACTAGAACTTAATGCAATAACAAATACTGATATCCACATCACACTCGGCTTGTTTTACAATGACCATGTGATAACCAGCACCTAGAGGTAAAACTGGGGGTTAGGACCAGAACATAATGCAATAACAAATACTGATATCCACATCACACTCGGCTTGTTTTACAATGACCATGTGATAACCAGCACCTAGAGGTAAAACTGGGGGTTAGGACCAGAACATAATGCAATAGCATAAATTGATATTGAATGGGAAAATGTAACATATTATTTGAGATACCGGAACTGCTTAATGGTATTGAAGTGACTAATCACTTCTTATTGAAAAACCTTGCGCAGACATAACTACTGAAATTACTAGTTTTGCACTTAAGAATGAAATTTAAAAATATTGCAAAAGTGCAACTTTTGAAATGTCCACTTTGTACTTTTATGAATTTCATACTTCCAAATCAATCAATAAGAAGTGGTGTGAGGATTCAATAGTCTACCATTTTTGTCCAGTTTCCATTTGATTTTAACCCTTGTGATGCTGAGTCTAATTTTGTCAAAAGCACAATATTGCAAAAGATATTTGATAATTATCTAAACCCTGTCATGTTGGTTGTCATTGGATAGTTCTTGCTGAGTTCTCTCAAATGAGTACCCATGTTCTAGGGTTTCAGTAATTTTTCAGGATTTTTGCATCATTTTATTTTATCCAAATTATCCACCAGCAGCGTAAGGGTTAAAGTGCTTATTACCATATTTGTTCTTTAAGAAGAGGGGAGTTCCGGCACACTTGACCACGCCCTCTGCCATGATGGCGATGCGGTCGCCCAGGAAGTCGGCCTCGTCCATGTAGTGAGTGGTGAGGAGCATGGTGCGTCCCTCTCGGTGCTGCTGCAGGATGTCCCAAATATGGCGCCTCGCGTCCGGGTCCAGGCCAGAGGTTGGCTCATCAAGAATGACCACCTGAAACAACAAAGGGGACATTTTCAGTTATTGTAATACCAGGCATGGTTATATTAATCCTTCCAATGCAGAACTATTTTCGTCCAAAGCACAAGGATACAAAGATTTTATGAAAACCATCTTAACCCTGTCATGTTGGTATTCATTGGATAGCTTTCTCTGAGTACTCTCAGATGAGTACCCATGAGCCAGGGTTTCATTCATTTTACAGGATTTTTGCATTATTTTGCATTGGCGAACTTCGCCATCAACCAGCAGTAGGGTTAAAATAAAATGCAGTTACATGCCATTAAAAACCGAAATGTCTGACCTTTGACCCTCCTATCAGCGCCATGGCGATGGAGAGCTTCCTCTTCATGCCACCAGAGAGCGTCTTGGATCGGGCGTTGCGTTTATGCTCCAGACCTATAGCCGCAAGGAACTTATCCACCTCCCTGTTCATCTCAGTACCAGACAGACCCTTCAGCTGAAAATAACAAAATACACAATTAGATCATAGTTAAATCTGTCAACTCATTCATCCCTGCATCCTAACTGTTTTGATGATGTGTTTATGACCAGGGTTATATTTAAAGGAGAAATGTAGAATACACCCATTCCACAACCTAAATGTATGATTCATTTAAAAGCAATTTTTAAAAGAATCATACGCAGTTTGGTGATCGACATTAATTCATCTTTATAAATGCTTTTCTTCAGCTTTTAAAAAAATAAAAATAAAGAGGTATAGTAAGACTTATTTCACATTTTTTGGGATGTTGAGTTAGATGTCAAATGTCTCATCCTTGCAAAGCAAACCATTGAGTTTGTGCTGGAAGCTTGTCAAAGAGCACATCCTGCTGGGGTCATAGTTCAGAGATATAAAATAATCCTTCATTTCAATAAACACTGTCATTTTGCTTTTTAAAATAATCTTTAAAAGCAGATTCCAGTAATAAATATCATTACATTTTCCAGGATTTTGAGTACAATTCTCATACAAGTCTCATATCTTGCAAAGAAGACCATGTGTTCTTGTACTTTGAGCTTGTCCAAGAGTGCATCAGACCAAGGCGGATTTCAAAGATATACAGTCATTTTTAGTTCTATAAATGATTTGCTCTTGCTTTTCAACATGATTTACTCAATTAAAAGTAGAGGTATGGTCAAAATACCCTCATATTTTTCAAGCTATTGACTACAATGTCTCACCCTTGCAAAGAAGACCATGTGTTCTTGTACTGTGAGGTTGTCGAAGAGTACATCATGCTGTGGACAGAGTCCTAGACTCTTCCTGACGCTGGCGATGTCCCTCATGATGCTGTAACCATTCACATGAGCATTGCCGCTGGTGGGAGGTATAAAACCTACAGAGAAAACAGCAGAAAATAGAGCAACTCTGGGCCAGGAAGCATAAACATATACTGAGGAGTAGTTGAGTTCCAACTTTCTAAACCCCATCCTGTTTTTGTGCGATTAAGTTCAACAATTCCTAGCTGTATGCTCCTCGTTGTGTGTATATTCACAGGAGCAAATAAGTTATTCATCCAATTTTCAAGTAATAGAATGGAAAACATGTTTCCCCTAGTTATTGTATGAGCAAATACCTTATTCTTTCTGCACTTACTTTCCTCATCATTTGTGAATGAGATAATTGATTGATTTACCTTTCTCAGCCCCATTCTTTGGTGTTTTATTGCCACATTAAGGGTCAACATGGGCTTATATGATAAAAGGTATAGAATATATTTCAAGAGCTATATTATCCCATAAAATATCTTAACCCTTATCCTTCGTTGAAACCTATGGGCACATAGGTTTCACTGCTGCACTTCACGACAATCAATGTGGTTAGCAGGATAAGGGTTAATTAGGTAAAATATAATATGGATATCTAAATATTCTAAAAAGATGTGCATAATTGGTACTAAATTGTTTAATTTTTCTCATAGGCAGATATTTAGACTTTTACCAAAATTGTATTGATATTGATAATGGATTTATTTATTCCTATCATTCATATTCATTCAATTAAAATCAATCACCATCACCAGATCTTACAATTCATTGATCCTATCTCCAAAACCAATAGAAATAATTAAGAAACTTTCAAAAAGTGACATTTAGGCAAAGGAAACTTTCCATTCTAAAGTATGTATGAGATCATATGATTGATATTTATCTTACCTGTTAACATAGACATAGTGGTGGTTTTCCCTGCCCCGTTGTGTCCCAACAGGGCTGTGATCTGTCCATCATACATATTTAGGTTCATTCCAGACACTGCAACAACCTTCTTAGCACCCTTGCCAAATTCCTGAAAAACATGGAGGAAGTTGCATAACTTTTTAATGTGCAGCATGCAATATTGTAACAATTAGAATGTTTGAGAATTTTAATCACATGGAATGCAGCTTTGTGCTTTGTCAAACTGAAAAAAAGGATTTCATATAAAACCTTATGGATTAAAAAAAAGAATATATGCTATATATCACTTTCCCCAAAATGTCACAACACTGAAAATGCTGGCCACTGCAATTTTGAATTTCATCTTGCTTTGCTAGCCTTTATTTAATGTACATTGTATGTCCAGTGGCTATATAGTGCTTCATGATTCCTCTTGCATGATGGGGAACAAAGTCTCTCAGCAAATACTTTTTCTCTCAAGTTTTTATCTTCCTTCACAAGGGCTTTACTACACAGGGATGGCAGAGGAGATCATGGTTTCATTCCTGTTTACCTGCTAGACAGAGTTTTGTAGGGTTTGCTTTGTACGTCCATTAACCCTTCCAATGCTAAGGCTACGTTTGTACAAAGCACAAGGATGCAAAGATTTTTGAAAAACATCTAAACTCTAGCTGTCATGTTGGTATTGATTGGATAGCTCTCGCAGAGTACTCTCAGATGAGTACCCATGTGCAAGGGTTTCGGTCATTTTACAGTGTGTTAGTTTTGCATCATTTGGTATCAACCAAATTAGCGAACAGCAGCATAAGGGTTAAAGCAAAACCCATAAATCAAAACTGAAAGCATTTACACAGTGTCCTGAATAAAGCATAGCGCTGTCATATATAGGGGAGTCCTGGTTTACACTGAAATACAGCGAAATGAAAGTGAAAGTGACACCATCTGACATAAATCATACCAATATTATAAATCTGAATGCAATATGACTACAAAACCATTGGACTGAATATTAAACAAAAAATATTGATATTTCTAGAAACTTGCTCGAAATGTTGACATTGGATCTGAATTTGTCTGAGAGATAAAGAAATTATTTCTTTACTTCTTTGTATTGCGACTTAGGGGAGTTCCCCTTTAGATCATAAATCAAAATAAAAGTGAGAGCAGTAAAAAAGTGAATGCAGCCTGAGTGCTGACCACTAAGCACCTATGCAGCTTCATCAAAACCAGTGATAAGGATTTCAAGTTAGTACAAATTGTAGACGCTTCAAGGCTTTTGGAACATATCTGAAGGAAAGACAACCAAAATGAAGCAAAAAAGAAATGCAAAATGTAAGTTTCATTATTCACTTCTATTAAGGTTACAGATGCCAATGTAACACAGTTTGGTAGATTAATGTCATGACCTGCTATGTGAGAGTGTTTTTTTGGTGCTACAGGCATGTGAATGAGTTTAAATGGTTAAACCATTCATGCTGGGAGATCTTGGCAAGTGTTGTGGCGTATGATAATTTTGAAAGTAACTTTGGAATTAATCATAAATTCACAAAATATTTGACAGAAAATTGTGGGTTGACTCCTGCAAAACATTTCTCCATCAAATATTTACCTAATTATGCTTTTATCAGAAAGATTTCACCAAAATCTTTGGGCGGTCTCCGCTGATACAGACATAAAGAGGTTAAACATTCCTGCATGCCTGATGTCATGTGACATCGCCTGATGTCATGTGACATCCGGCATGTGACATCTAGTCACTGCTAAACCAAACACAGAAGTCTAGCCTCCATACACAAGCTAAACAAATCATGGGTAATTAGGCACTCTTTCATATTACATGCAGTTCATTCATTAACCCATTAATTCTCACAGCGGCCAAAAGCAGCCTGACAATTTTGATGAAATCGTTCAGGCCAAAGCATAATTGGCAAACTATTTGATGGAGAAATGTTAATTTAAATACTACCAACAACACTTCCTCAAATATTTTTGAAATCATTCTTTATTTCCAAGTTGTTGTGAAAAGTATCAAAGATCCAGATGACATGAATGGGTTAAAGCTTTCATGCTTGGAGTTCCACTCTGCCAATTGTCTGCATCTATGATATTCCAAAGAACAACTGTCACAGTCTGTGGAATACTAAGCATACAATCATAAAATATTTGATGTAGAGATTTTAGTTGGGTTTTAAAAGCATTTCTCTTTTGAGAATTTTCCAAAAGATGTTTTTTTTCGGGAAGCTATTTTTGTGGCACTACTTTGGTGGCATATATTTGGCAAGGGAATTTTTTGGAAAAAAATCAATATAAAGTGATGAAAGGAACACAAACAACTAATTTCTTTCAAAGTTTTTTGGAACTTATATTTGATTAATGGGTTAATTCTAAAAGTATTATATATCCAGATAATACCTGATGCTGAGATCTCCAGGCATGAAAAGTTTAATCAAATTAATCGAAACTTCCAGATAGACTCATTCAGGTGTTTACCCAGACCCTGCTTCCTAGTTTGCTTTTTATGGAAATTCTATTTTTAACTTTATTCACGTGACATGCTAGTCACAGGACTAAGGATGTCTCACTCACATCTGGAGGGTTGCCACGGTATACAGAAACACCACAGTATATTAAGAAACAATGATTAGTAAATAATGTGACTTAAAATAGTTGCTTCTTTTGGGTTTTACAATCCTTCATCAAGTCTTTCTTAATATATCCTTCGATAAGTTATGTCCTATAATTTCAGATGATGTGTGTACTCTGAATACAAGGTGCAGATGCATTAACGAAAACCACATGCATTACCCACTATACCATGCCTAGCTGATCATAGGGGGGTCATGCCATCATGGTTTCAACAGGAAAATATGTCCTATAAGCACTCAGAATGCTGTAAACCAACGAAACCTATGTACTGAATCTAGACATCTCCCAAATTGGATTGATAATGTACATTGTAACTTTCTGATAAAATTGATACATCTATAAAATAGCGTGTTGCAAGTTTTGTGACCGTATCTCCTCTGAAACGGCTGCAAGCCTGATGCTGTGACTTTGCATGCCGATTAGTGGGGGGCTGAAGTTTTGCGATAGCTGGGTTTGAAGTAAAAATAACCTACAAAAATGTTTTTGTGAAGCTTTTTTTTGTTTTGAATGAAGATCTAAACTAAACTTAGCAACAGCAGATTGTTGCAACATTATGATTTACTATTGTTGGAAGCATGTGCATGTGATACATTCCCATTATTGTGTAAACTCCTCCCTCAACAATGGGAGTGTCACATGCTTCCAACAATAGTAAGTCCTGTTGTTATATGATGTTCTGATTGTTGCACCATCCAGAATGTTACAAGCTTAGTTTAGATCTTCATTTAAAGCAAAGAACTTGTCAAAAAATGTTGGTAAGCCTTGTGAAATAATGGGAATTGACCACCGGAGGTAGGTGATTGTGGCAAGACCACTGCCCAGGCAAGTCAGCAGCCAAAACCGAACCCCTCCCGTGATAAATTCCTACAATATACCATGGCTACCACCTCAGCCACAAAACATCATATAAATTGCATTTATACATTACTGGGCTTAAGACAACATAATTTATTTATCTAGAAAGACCCTTATATGTTCTTTTTAAATAAATTAAAATTGTAATTTTAGGCCCAGTAATCACAGAGAAATCATTGAATGAAAACGCCTTGAACACACGTTTTGATTTCCCGACATTCTCGGCAAAATATGTTCATTTTCATTTGATGATTTCTGACTTATCACTGAGCCTAAGACAACAAATTTTTATACATATAGAAAGGCAGTCATATAGTCTTTTAAAATATATTAAAATTGTAATTGTGGATCCAGAAATCATTACATTATGTTAGAAAGATCATAAAGAGATCTTCCCTTGGCTGCTAATGTTGGCTGTTCTTATCTCATATAAGTAAGAAGGGGTGTAAAAGCCTGTGCTGTGCACGGGTTGCAGCTAGTATCTAATTAAAGGCACCTATCAGGAAAATGGATAGGTGTGTTACATCTTTATAATAACAACATTCCTTTTTTGGAGCAATATTCACTCTTTTAGTATTGTTTTATGTAATTGCAGTCCACCATGCAAATATTGCATTGAATTTAAGATCTTTGTGTGGCAATGTGAAAGTTTGCATCTTGATGTTGAGTCATAAGGTGTTAAACCATTTACCTTTCTCAGTCCATTAATTGCAATCCCTGGTCTGATGCCTACAGGATCCTTTTCGAAGAACTGTGAGTCATCCCCATAAGAGCGCTGGTTTCTGAGAAGGGGAGCACTTTCCTCATCCTCCTCCACCTCTAGGACCTGCTTCATACCACACCAGTATGACGGCTGTAGCAAGAAAGACAAAAATTTAACAAATTCTTTCAAAGAACATTCACTTCACTTATATTAGCACTTTGCAGGTTAATTTGAATGCAGGAAAAAAGTCCGTTGGTAATTTCAACCAATACTAGGTACATACTGTTAAGATGAACATATATTTCAATACTGTACATCTTATTATGGGCTGCTGTCTCATACACTCCAAATGTGAAAGAGACCCCTATTTGTATGTGGTTTTAAATTATTCATCATAAAGGAGAGTGCATAAAGAGTACATAAAGGAGAGTGTAGGGAGAGAGAGAGAGAGAGAGAGAGAGAGAGAGAGAGAGAGAGAGAGAGAGAGAGAGAGAGAGAGAGAGAGAGAGAGAGAGAGAGAGAGAGAGAGAGAGAGAGAGAGAGAGAGAGAGAGAGAGAGAGAGAGAGAGAGAGAGAGACAGAGAGAGACAGAGACAGAGAGAGACAGAGAGAGACAGAGACAGAGACAGAGAGAAAGACAGAGAGAAAGACAGAGAGACAGACAGAGAGACAGAGAGACAGAGACAGAGAGAATAAATAAGTGAATCATAATATCAATCACTCACCAAGCAAGGGAAGTACCAGGGCTGTGGGATTCCATACTCTCCTGGATAGACCCCTTCTACATACCAGGCAATGAGGGCATAAAGAATGCCATCTATCAGGAGCATCACCATCACCTGAAGCATGGTGAAGTTGTCATCTGGAGACACGCCCCTGCTGAAGTTATCCCACTGGACACCAGCACCTGAAGTTAAACACATAGTTATTGATAGCTTTAGAGTACATTTATCCCAGATCATTGAATTATCTCACTTATACTGCAATACAAACTTTTTTTGCAAACAGAAACTCATGGCTAATCCTAATGCAGACTTAAGACATGTCAGGATCTTTGTCCACCACTGCAGGCTGTCTTAGAGAGACAGAGAGATGAGACAGTATGACTATTACTTACCTGAGCCCTCAAACATTCCTATGACCTGCCCCCCATAGGCCATGGCTACGTTGGGGATGAGACAAGTCAGGATCTTGGTCCACCACTGCAGGCTGTCTTAGAGAGACAGAGAGATGAGACAGTATGACCATTACTTACCTGAGCCCTCAAACATTCCTATAACCTGCCCCCCATAGGCCATGGCTACGTTGGGGATGAGACATGTGAGTATCTTGGTCCACCACTGCAGGCTATCGTAGCGGGGCTGCAGGAAGTAGTAGGGGATGTAGGAACAGAAGAACAGGATGCCACCAGCTGCAGCTCCTGCATTGGCTACAAAACAACAAGGAAAATCTTTTAGTGTTGAAGTACTACCCTATACTGTAAATCAGACACATTTACCAAAATAATTAATTTTTATAACATTTACTTATAGAGGACACCAGGGTCAGAATCCTAAAAATGATTGTCAAAAATAAATTGTGACAATATTCCTGATAGCGTGAAGTGTTTAAGCGCTTGAAAATATGATCAATGTAAGGTCTGTTATACTTCCCATTTGCCTGCTGAGCAATCAAAAGAAAGTGTCTTGGTGCCCAATGCCAGATTGAGTTGGTTTTGGCAACCTTAAAATCACTAATTCTGAATTCTGAGATTGCCCTTGGCATTAATGGTATAAAGTTTGATTCATACACAGATAGAGAAGTTCAAAGCACCTTACTATACTAGCCCCATTATGTAAACTGTAATTCAGAACATAATTATAAAGAGAAAAGGTGAACATGTATGGTGAAAAGTGAATCTACCATTTTCTTTAAACGTGATGCTTACCTCTGGAGAAGAAAACACTGACGGCAAAGCAGAACATGATGGTGGCTACAGTATAGCATAAGAGAAACACCAGGACGATTGTTGGGTGTGTTCGACTAATGACGCCTCCGTGTTTGCCGACGTTGACACAGAAGAATAGGGTGATGATGGCAACAGTGATGCTGATGAAGATAAAGTACATCAAAAACCAGCCAGTCCAGTGCAGCCAGTTATTGACTCCCATCATCTTCAGTGATTCCTGGAATAACAATACATTACTGAAATGAACACATGGTCTACAGTAAAAAAAAACCTGCCTAATTAAACATCTCAGCAAACTAAACACCTGTTGAGACTGGACAATATTTTGAAAACTCTTTGTGCGTCACTTCGCCTTTTTCTGCATGTTTTCTATAGGAATTTCTGGAATAACTTTGTTAAAGATAGCGAAACTGAGAACAAGACTTTTTTGTTACTTTTTAACCCATTGGTAACTGTAGTGTTCAAAAGCTGACTAAGGATTTTAGTGATAGCTTCTGGTGATTTTGGTGTCACTAGCATATTTTGGTAAATTATTTGAAGGAGAAAATGTCCAGCGAAACTCAGCCCAAAACTCATCTTAAAATATTTTGAGAATAAATCAATCATTTCTAGGTTATTTTTATAAGTATCGGAAAAACCTGACAAAAGTTTTGACTTTTTGACTTTTTTTAGGCAGGAACGTGTTAACTGGGGAGGATTTATCTGACATCCTTCTGCCCAATATTGTGTGGAAGAAAGGTGAAAATGAATGTCTAGTCTAAGGTTACTGAGCAGGAGATGCATCCTGCAGTATGTGTTAAGCCATCTACATTGAAGATAACAGGAAAAGATTAACATTTTTTCTCCATTTCTTCTTTGAGAGAAACTAACCTTCTTGATCATAATGATTTGTCAAACAAATCAAGAATATGACATATTGGTTTGTAAAATGAAGTGGGTAAAAAATTGAATTTAGGCAAAACTTGAATTTAGATACCACTTTGTCTGCTAGATGTCACACAAGATGATCATGTGATTCTAAAGCTTCTAGCTTGCACTTGTGCTTTATGTGCTAATGTTAGTAGTGATATACAGTTAGATATATGAAAAAAATCTTTATGATAAAGCGATATTTTGTGAAACATTAGATTGAAAGTTTGACCTGTTAACCTCCCTTTAATATTCTTTTCTAAATATATGTTCATAATTGTCTAACCACGCATTACTCCAAATGCAAATGGGTTGAGGAAGATGATTATATAATTAGGTCCTGTTTGCTTATTCATGAAAACCAAATTCATAGTTGTGTTTGTCTAAAACATCAATTTTTGTGTGGACTGGATAGCTCTTAATGAAAATAACATGTATTTTTGTTCTTTTTTTGCGGGGGGGGGGGGGGGGGGTTGAGGGGAAGTGTCATATTTCAGATTCAATGTAGTTTAATTTGCCAATGATAAGATACAAAGAATTGTAATAAGAGGAGCTAACCCTCCAAATGTAGGATTATAAATAGAGTGTATTTTTTTCTATTCATGTCAGGTTCATTAGATACTAATAAATGGCAAGAATCATATGACAGTGCTCACATGGTGACCTTTGACCTCATTCTAATAAAATGATTAGTACTTGATGACAACCAGGGCTGATTAGAAACTTCAATCTAGAGCAGAGTTATGTAATATTTAGGAAACTGTTCAACTATTCATAAAATTAGATACAACCATTTCAAAGATATATTATATAGGAGTGGATGTAAAATAACAAAATGTTTAAAAATCTCTGAATATTTTTCCTAAAAGCCCTATGCTATCTTGTCAATATTGAGAGCAAAATTGGCTTTTATAAAACAATACTGCACTGTATCTCAAATACCCACCTTTAATTTCTTTCTGATGATCAAATGGCACTAATAGAACCATGTATACAGTTTCTTTTAAAGCTCACCTTTTTCTGCAAAACATTCTTAACCTTTCCAATGCTTAGTCTACTTTCATCCAAAGAACAAGGACACAAAGATTTTTAAAAACCATCTAAACCCTACCATGTTGGTATTCATTGGGTAGCTTTCAGTGAGTACTCTTAGATGAGTACCCATGTGCCAGGGTTTGTCATTTTCCAGTTTTTTTGCATCATTTTGAATGGTCAAATTAGCCACCAGAAGGATAAGGGTTATCAGTATTGACTGCAAAAATATCGTAAACACCCACCTTTAATTTTCTCTCCTTTTCGTGCACAACGTTCTTGACAATGTTGAGTGCGATGAAGACGAAGCTGAGCATGAGGATTGCTGGCAGCTGGGTCTGGAGAACCTGAACAAAAGGGTCGTCATTGTAGGGAGGGAACGGAAACCTCTTCATCCTCAGCTGAATGGCATCCAAGTCTGAGGAGTTGCTGGTGGCCAGTTCCGCGATGATCGCCCTGTCTATCTGGTACTGAAGAGCCAGGAATCCCTCTCTCAAGTATCCTGGAAATAGAAATAAATCTCAAAACCTGCTTAAGTAAAAAAAAACCTCCCCATCAATCAAAGTCAGATAAATTACATGGGTCTCCTAACCAAGTCCATTTTTCAACGTTCTAATCCTTTTATATAGGAGTTCCTCTTGAAAAGAACACTTTCAAAATAACCTAGGAATAGAGAATGATTACCAAAATATTTTAAGGAGAGTTTTTTGCTTAATTCTCATTAGGCCAAAAAAAAGTGTTAGGTTCCTATTACGTCCTAAAAAATATAGGTAGGGTAGGTAGGGATTTTTTTGTTTTTTTTTATTATTTTTATCCTTTAACTTGCACGATTCCCTGGAGTTGGATGGCTTTGATAAAGGTTTGCCTTGTTGTAATTGTCTTTATATGCATTTATTGTAGGCCCCTGCTTCTGTTCATCCAGAAATTTATAATTTAATGGTTGGAGAATTGGTATTTAGGACGGCGAGGCAATTTTTTGGGTAGGAACAATTCATTTTTTAGTAGGATTGGCAAAAAAAACTTTAGGGTAGGGGACAAAAACTATGTAGGGTAGGGTAATAGGAACCAAACATTTTTTTTTAGGCCTTAGTATGTATCCTTCAACTATTTCCTTAAAGTTTATAGATAGAATTCAAAATTCTATTTTACAGATAAAATATTGAGGAAATGATCATATCATTTATCCGCTGGCTTCCAAATCTAACTTGAAGTCCAATTTTACCTGTTATATGTTTATTCTAAAATTATAAACCCTTACCTGGACTTCCTCCATCATAATCATTCTTTTCTCTGGGTCCCACTCTTTGGAAGAGTGGAAAGGTCAGATCAGTTTTCCAACTTGTATCTCCAAAGAAAGGATTGAGTTTAGAACCGCCAGAGTTCCTTGGTCTGGAGCTCAGTCGTATTTTATAAGACAGCTTCGGTGGGTTTTTCTCATCCCCTTCAAATGTATTTGTGAAAACGATGGCTCCAAGAATATTCTGGGTGACATTTTCAGACATGACAACAGGAAGTAGGTCTTCTTCAGTCATGAACCCAAGCCCTAAAATATGAATATATGAAGCGAATCAGTAACTGAGCCACAAATATGCTATCTCAAAAATGCTATTTCTATTTTCAAAAAGATATTAAATAGCAGCATCAGTCAAAAATTGAAATAACTGTCCTGTTAATTAGATTTCTAATACCATGATATAAATGAGCATTCTTAAACACAGTCATGCACGCATGTGATCGATGGTAAAAATCTGAAGAAAGGATAGATAAACATATATGATAAAGAGGCAGGCATTTAAAGAAGAATGTTAATAAAACTTGTACTTGCCTTGGACATCCACGCCTAGTGCATTCCCTGTCCTGTTCAGAACATTTTCAACAAATGTAGAGTTAGGAGAATATGCTAATCGCCAGTCGCTTCCCAATCCTGCAGGTAGTTGATCAATACTAAAGGCTCTCCAACTTGTAGTCTGGGTGATTTCAGTCGATACAACTCGGTCTCGAATGAAAATCAAGATCATCGCAAAAAATGCTGGAATTCCTATTTCCAGTGCTGTTACAAACTTCTTGCGCCATTGAATCAGGAAGTTTTTCCAAATCAATAACCTTAGCTGCTTGCATTTGGACATGCTGTTGACTTCTGTTGTGGGGCCCAAAATGATGGTCTAGTCAGGATGGATAAGGATGATGTGATGTAGTCCTAATTCCAGGCATATGAATCTAGGTAATAAATAAGAAATATAATAAGTTATAATTATCAGCTATCATATCTGTCATGGTCCTTAATTGGTTGATTGACATGCGATTGTTGCGCATTTGAGGAGGTAAAAATGCTGTGGATTTATTCAATAAAGTAACAACTAATTTGATGGTAAGATAAACATTCACATTTAGGCATCAATGACATTTTTCCCCAAGCTATAGAATAGACATTTATTGCCTAGGGACTTAGCAAGGAACCGTCCTGCATGTCTTTTGAACAGGTAGTTTCCTGAAAAGCTCCTTTTTGGAGAGGCAAAATTGCTCTAGATAAAGAAATTACACTGATAAATGACTTTTGGGGGTAATAACCGAATAGCTGAAGTCTAAATTGACTATTTTGACACAATAGAGTTTTTAATGTAGTTAGTATACGGAACTGAAGTAGCTTAGTATCTAAATCTGGATGGGCAGAAATTTTGGAATTGATGTTTTAGACAGGCATCTTAGAAATCCATATTGAGGCTAATCAAATTGTGACTATCCAGTTAAGGAAACTGGAGAACCTGTGTAAAACCAATGCCAAACCCCAACTAACTGGCAACTTGCTCACATCACATGCCCAGAACTGGATTCAAAACTAGGTAGTGATGAAAATCAGCAAGCAGTCTGAGGCAAAACCTTAGACCACCTGGCTATCAGGGCAGGTTGTGATTGTGTGTGTGGGGATAGACCCGGTTTGTGTCTCCATCCAGGGCATCTGTTCTGTGTTTACTAATGTTTCTGTTATTGGCTGAGGATGGCCAATAACAGAAACATCAGTAAACAATGAACAGATGGCTGGGTTAGAGACACAAACAGGGTCTAGTGTGGGGAAATCAATGGCTCCCCAGGCAGAGTCATAGCCAGGATTTTTAAAATGCCTGTACAAAACAGCAATTTCAAAAAAGTTTGCCTGTCCAAAAAGGATTCTTTTTAGGAAACTGCCTGTCTTAGGACAGGTTCTGGCTAAGTCCCTGTCCCCAGGGGCCGGTTGCACCAACTTGATGCAGGCTCAAACTCAGGCTCAAGTGTCAATTTGATTGTCTACAACAATAGCATCTATTGTTGTAGACAATCATTTTAGTTGAGCCTGAGTCACGTTGGTGCAACCGGCCCCAGGATGCTGTCGACACCTTGTGTTAAATGCTTCAGGTTTGTTTCAGTATATACAGATAAGGCCTGTCTAGTTTTCCCCATCCACGCTGCAACACCTTTAACTGATTGCTTCACCTTCCCTCCTGTCCAGACTCACCTGAGCAGGTCATCAAGGGTGTACATGGCAACATGCTCACATTCATAATGCTCTGTACACCTAGAAAAGAATTCTGAACTTCCAGATGGCTGAATGTTCATCTCCTGAAGACTTATGTAACCACACTAACCTATATAGTATATACATCTTAGATGTCAGATTAAACACAAGGGTATACATGTAACATTTGTGTACACTTACCCGTGCCTCTATGGCATTTGACTATGGCTGATGCAGCTTCCCAACTGCAATGTGAAGATAGTGATACAGAGAATGGGAAGTGTCAGATTATGGATAACTTCTGTTTACACGCATTCTGTCAGTATGACTATGACTGTAGGAGTGTATACAGAGATATCTATAAATAGATTCTCCCTGCCCTGATGTATGAGTATGACAGGTAGTAGGAATAAATGGTGACCATGCATTTCTGCACCTTTTAATTGTCACTAGGCATGACTTCCTAATGATGGTTCACTTACCAAATTGGTTGTTAATTCCAGTGTTCTTCAATCATTGAAACCCATGATAACCAT
This sequence comes from Maea johnstoni, assembly GCA_963942565.1. Taxonomy (NCBI): domain Eukaryota; kingdom Metazoa; phylum Annelida; class Polychaeta; order Spionida; family Magelonidae; genus Maea; species Maea johnstoni. Next base: position 16,643,492 of record OZ012685.1, on the reverse strand, counting down.
TGATGTATGCCATGACTGTCATGCACTTCAATCAAATGACAATGAGTCACATGATACACTTGTTTTGGTTAAGTGCGCTTGTCTGCAGCCGGCTCTTCCTGGATAGATTATAAATTGCCATTAGGACAAATGTTGGGACTAGACATGTCATTCAACCTTATCAACTACTAATTGAAATACTATGTTAAAAAGATTCAGTGATAAGATGTGTTACATGTGGCATATGTTATGCAAATATTGGAAAACAGTTAAAACCTTGTGACAGGCTGCAGGGAGATATTACAAACATAAATGGTGAACTAGAGTTTCAGGTTTTGAAATATCCCTAGGACGTTGTATCCACAGCATAAACATATCTGTAACGTGTAACTTTAAATGAAAAAAGGAACATTGACATTATCATACTAGATATTCTAATTTTGTTGTGTAAAGTCCTTTAATTACATCTTGTTAGTAAACCCATATCCAAGGCACGTTTTTCATGTGGCCATTTATTCTCATTTTATTATGAATTAAACTTTTGTCCTGATAACTATTTTTGACCCTACGTCTATGATTACCAAATAAAATTAACTGCTGGTATGCGTATTTAAATGAGAGCTTCTTTTGAAAAAAGTCATTGGGTCATTTTGAAATTAAATGAAAATAAATCACAAATTGATTGAATTTCTACAAAGCTTGCAAAAGTTATTAATTGTAGCCTAATTATATATTCATTTAAAATTATATTTTATTAACGAACACATAAAAAGTGGCTATGTTTTTTTTGTTGAAGGATAAACGTGAATGGGTTAAAATTTGGAATTTGAGATCTTTATTTGTGTTTTTGAATTTATTTTTGTCACCTTTTGCAATATTAGAGCTGCATCATGGCACACTGTCTGACACCAAGTCACTGGTAACTTTCTCATGACTACCAATTAGGATTTTATTTATCTACTCCGTGGTGAGAGAAAGCTAGCAGTTAATGGCAATACAATAGATCACTCAGCTATTGGGGTTCAAATATAGCAGCCGAGTAACCTAAAAGAAGGGTTGCTGATTTTCAAATAAATAAATGATTAATCAATTAACAGATAAATTGATAAAAAAAAATGAGTAAATAGATAGAAAAAATATAGATAAATTAATAAATTTATCAATAGATGAATAAATAATGGGTGGATGAATATATAATAGATACATGAATAAATAAAAGAAATGAATAAATAATGAATGAATAATAATGAATGAATAAAAAGACATGAATGTAGATAAAAAAACGAATAGCATGTTTGTGATGACAAAATCCTAGGGTTAGAGTTTTTGAATCCAATATTAACGCACATCTAAAAGGACAAAGCTTTCAAATAGATATATAAAAATCGTGCAGATGGAATATTGATAATTCATAAGGCAGTTCACCCATTCATGTACAACTGTTTTTTCTTTTTTATAGAAAATGCATGGGGGGGGGGGGCAAGATTCCCTCAGTATAGGCCAATGCATTCCCTACCCATTCTTTTCCAGGAAGGGCCAAAATTACATCAAAAAATTTGTGCAGTTATCTATAAACTACCCTTGCAGCACTACAAATTCTCATGTTAACCATTCACACACCTGTTTAAACAAACAGCCATGGCCACTTTTTACATGTATGTTAATAAATCATCATTCGAAAGTTCTCACATAATTACAGGAGTGGAATACGAAACCGAAGCATGAACTATTCTTGAAAGCACATATTGCTGCAGGTTCTCAATCATGAAAAAACAGCATGTCATCATTGGTGCATAATTTATTTCTATTTCAAACTGTTGTCAAAAATGCTCACTAAAAGGCCTAGGTGTAAATAGAAACTGAAATGTATGATATTACCACTTTCAATATAATTCATCTATTCCATAGATAAATCACCTGCAAATTTAAAGTGACTACATCTTGTCTAATCCACCCATGTTCAAAATCTATGCTGCGGTTGTTAGTACGCACTGTTACCGGATTGTTCCTGGGTTCAGTATGGTTTTCCTGCTGAAGTTTGCTATTGCACCATTCTACTTCTGATACTCTCTAAATCCAAAACAAAAACAAAATAGGCTCGTTATAGATAACACAACTCTTCTTGTATTTAAAATTCTTTGCGAATTTATGAATAATATTATTAAGTGTATCAGTACTACTAAATATGGTTACAGTATTTGTAGTAGCGCTGATTATTAAACAATAAGTTCATAAATCGTGTCGGAATGAGAGGAGACCGGAAGCAGTAAATCTAACGATGGCCGACTTTTCTTTTTGTTGTGTCTGAGTCTACTTTGTACTTTAATCGAACCATCTGTGAAGCTCTGGGTATTTGAATTCTCCAACTATGGGTTCTCCTGGACCTGGGCCTTCAGGAAGCGGTAGTAGGAAGAGGTCGTCCAGTTCTAGCTACAGCGCAAGGAGTGCCCTTCATTCCCTTCAGGGATCGGCCGTCCCTGTTCGTGGGGAAGCGTACTGCGATTGCCTGAAGATGGGCAGAGAGAATGATTGTGTCTGCGGCGAGGAGGATAAAGGTACTTAAGCCACTGATAGTGGGAAATGAAGGGAATGGATATGACGATCAGCTGATTACACTCAGGGTTTCTCTTTCTGGGATCGGACAGCGCCCCGATGTTTGCGTTCTACACCTCCCACTGTTGTTGTTTTGGTGACGATGTTTACGTTGTCCAGTTGGGTACTTAAGCCACACCTGTGCTTGGGCATACTAGGCTGCTTGGGTTTCCCATACTCTAGGACTAAATCTGGGCTAAAGTTTTCTCATTATACCGACATATCGCATTCCATTCACTCTATAATGGTACATAGTGATACATATTGTTATTATATATGGATACAATGTTTCCAATGCTTTTATTTCTTTACAAACTGATACCTTGTTTCAAGAAAGTAACAACAATGAATCCATAACATTCCAATGGGAGTGGGCTATAGATTTAGCTATCTAGAGCTACTGTAGTCTGGTAGATTTTGATGCACCTCTGCAGTAATGAGACTTTTTGTTTAAAAAAAAGCCATGGTGTTCTCATTCTTTCATATGTGATGTTCGTGGTATTTTCTTTTATTTATCTTACATTGTGTAATAATTATATTTTTATTCTCTATTGGGAAATATGACTATCAATATGCTCATTTGAGAGGTAGCAATTGAATTGCACTAGTTAGTAACAAGATCATTACTTAAATGAGATAATGAGTTTGGATTGCCAATTTTTACATCTTAAATGTTTACTAAGCCTTGTGCAAAAAGCTTTCTTTTTACCTCTCTTTAAGTTTTTCATCTTTTTTCAGTGTAGGTTTACAGAACTGGTTCAGTTTCCAAAGAAGTTCATATAGAGTGGTTTGCATTCTGCTTTGGCTGTCTAGGCAAATCAAGCCTGAACTGTCATGTTATTGTGTGTTTTTTTCTAGTTTGACTAATTTTCCCCAATTTGATTATTTCCAGACTTTGAGTGGTCGTGGGACACTGAAACCAAGTCATCAGCAACACAGGTGATGACAGACCAGCGAGAGGTGAAATTCCACATTGACTACAGTTGTGGCACGGCTGCAGTGAGGGGCACTCAGCCAATGAAGCATGACCAATACTTCTGGGAGGTCAAAATGAGCACACCAGTGTATGGAACTGATATTGTAAGTTCACATGAAGAGATAGCTCATCACTTCCTATTTCAGTTGAGTTCAACAAGTAATAGATGATTGTAATTATTACAATTGAAAAATAACTTGTAATAGCGGTGGAGTTTATGAAAAATAATTGTAATAGTAATAGCCCAATAGGACCAATTCGGTGTAATTCCAATTGTAAGATATTACTCTTATAAGTAATTGACCCCATGCCTGAAATCTAGGGTGCTCCTGCAAAGGTCATGGATGGTCATAAAATCAAGTCTATATTTAGTGCTGAATGGATTAGTGGGTTATTTGGGGTGAACTTATCATGAAAAACATGTCTTGCTTGGGTAAACCTCATGGTTGACTGACTCAGCATCCTCAGTTTTACTTAACATAACCTGGGTCAGTGAGTAGATTCATTGTACTAGGGAAATTATTTTTAACTGCAGTGTTTTTATCACAAAGTGCCACAAATGATAGCCTGAGGGAACTTTTTGCACTAGTAATGAATTCAGTCTCACTACCACTTTATTTCAACCCTAATATGTACTACTAATTTTAGGCCTTGGTATATCAATTTTTGTGAGCTACAGTGCCACAAGAGACATAATACCATGGTAAACCTGATTATTTTTCTTATATCATGAAGATCCCTGAGTAATGCAATTATGTGTATACTTATTTTTCAGATGGTTGGAATTGGAACGGGTGATACTAATTTAGACGCATTTCGGCATACGTTCTGCAGCCTACTAGGACGAGATGCTGAGAGCTGGGGACTGTCCTACACTGGACAGCTCCACCATAGAGGAGAGTTCAGGAAATATTCACAAAAGTTCGGTCAAGGATCCATCATAGGAATCCACCTGGACATGTGGTTGGGAAGGCTCATGTTTTATAAGAATAGAAAACCTCTAGGTATGTCCACTTTAGGTAGCTCACTTTTAGCAACATTCCCCTTGTTAAATGTTGAGCTATTACATTTCAAGCAAATCCATCAGCATTTGATAACTAAGATGCATGGTTAAAGGGGCCATGTTTCTGTGATGTATATTTGCTATAGAAAAGACTGAAAAACTTTCCTGCTTGTAGGTAAGCCTATTTAAGGTTCTGTATATTTTGGTCTGTCATTCTGTAAGTGTTGGCCTCAACAGTCATTTTTGGTTTGATTATGAGGGGAAATATGTTGGCTTTCACAAATGTGAAAATCGCAAAATTACTCTATGCTTGGAAATTTACCTATAAGCCACCTTAAGTTTGACCACCACACTACCATCATCGTCATCATTTACCAATTGATGTGTTTATGGTTGCTTTATCATAGTGAACGCAGTTATGCTTCAATCTATATTGTCTAGAGTTTTCTTTACAACTTAAGTATAAAGCTTAGATTCATTGATAATTGAAGGAGAGTTGTTTGTTGATCTGTGATTAACAATTTGTCTTCAAATATTTTCTAAATATATGCTGTCATATAAAATCTACATTATGAAAATTGTAGGGTCTGATTTGGTGTTCATAGATGGGTTAAAAACACTGCTGCAAGCACATATTTTAGGTGTTCAAGCAAGTCCTCTCATGTTGGTCTTTTGATTTTGTTATTTATAGGGCCCAGAGATCATTAAAATCACTTTTCTTTAAATACAGCTGAAGCATACTTGTATTCTATTGTATGATATCTTATTGTTTTCCACACCCTTAGAATCAAGTTGGTCACTGGTCAGCTAAATTGAAGACAATACTGTACTCACACTTATACTTTCAGGTTTAGCATTTACTGGACTGCAGGAGAAAACCATATACCCGATGGTGTGTTCCACGGCTGCTCGAAGTGGGATGAAAATAATCAAATGCTGCTCCTTCGGCACTTCGCTACAGTTTATGTGTTGCCAGGCGCTGCGAAAAATGGTTCCCCAAGAACTGAGTGTAGTTGAAGCATTAGAAGGCGATCTACCTCCAGGATTGAAGGCCTTCCTTATAAATAACCTTTACTGGTTATTACGCCCGTCACCGATGGAAAACCTCCCTTCCTCAAGTGGGCTATCTCGGAGCGGGCTATCACGGAAACGGCTACGGGTGGATAGTTCTGACTCTGATTCTGATTCAGATGACGCTAAGCGAGAAAAGTGCAGTTATACGGAGGAGGAAGACGTGGACATATGATGTGGGAGCCATAGAACAACAACCAGTTTAGTTTACTACATCAGGGTTGTAGCCAGGATTTAGAAACTGGATGCCAAATACTACATTCATTGGGGGATGTAGATTTTCATGTTTGAAGAGAGAAAATTGTAATGCAAACATATTGTTAGGAGATATTGTATGCTGATGTTTTCAATGCTGTTCTGTACTAGTGTAACTAGAAATCAATCTAAACTTTGACTGGGATTTAGATTTACAATGGATAGTAAAGGGAACACTTGACACTCATATAGCTGCCAAGAAAGAGATGTTAATAATCCTAGGGGAAGCTATTCCGGGTGTGTATGTGATGTGAGGATCCTCTCTTATGCCAACTAGATAGGACACCAATATGGCATTAATAATACCATGGATGAATTACAGAATTCCTGAATTACTTAAGAGTAAATTATACAGAAGGCACATTTTTATCTTTATTTGATTGATAATGAAGAATTGAAGGAATGAACTCCCTGATAACATCAAGAATGCTGATAGTGTAAAAGAATCTTTAAGACCGAACTGAAATTTATTCTTATTGAAAGAGTTTATTTGACTATATGGACCATTAATTTCTGTCCACTGTTTATTTTGTAATGTACATGTACTTTTCAAAGTTGGAAAGTTGCAATATTAAATATAAGATTATTATTAATGATATACTTAATTATGTAATCTGCTAAGCAGACATGTATGGGAACTATTCAGAACAGGCTATCTGCATAATTATAAATTATTATAAATGTGGAGATTAATATTATTGCCGACTTTCAAGTACAAAATGCTTTTTTCATGTCACCATGAGCTCATCAGAACCCCTCCTAGCCAAGCTTCTTGAATATTGGAAATAATCACATTCCTCTCCAAACCATAGAAATTTTCAGGACTTTTTTAAGTGATTTTTTTCAGATTTTTACAATTGCATGTTACAGGCTTGCTTATTACAAGGATTAAGAGCTAGCTCTCCGACACAAATCAACATGTATTGAAGTGTGGATTAGGTTTTGCTATCTCACAGTAACTGTAAGAAGAAGGATATCTTCAAAAGGATGGTTATACAGAGTTTTTCAATCATTTCCACTGTTTTAACTTTAAAACTGTGCTTTGATTATCTTCATATGTATGCTTTTTATTTCATTTTTGATGATGTCTTTCTTATGAAAGCTTACATTGAATGATATTCAAAGACAAAATTCTAATCAAAACCCAACAAACTCCTCCATTTTTTCATATTTTATTCCCAACTCAGCTTCCACATGTCCCTTTTCGGGAAGAGCTCTTGGTATCACTGCAAATAACAGTTTGTATTTTGTGTTTTGCTGAGGCTGAGTTTTGCATGTAAGCAGTACGTCTCATTAACCAAAGAACACATGTGAATGTTTGGAGACCTCTCTACCTTGGTTACTTAGAGCCGTGGGGTCCCGAAGGACTGAGTAACTAATATAAAGGTCCTCACGAGACCTCGCACCAACACAAGAAGTAGCGGTGGGTTTTTAGTAATCCTGAAGCAGGCTCTGATAGTTGTGCAGACAGGATATGTGTGTACCAAGATTGTTTAGATATATGAGCAAGTTATGTGCAGGCTTTCTTATTTTTGCTCAGATTTTGTATATTGTTAATGACATTTAGCTGAGATGTTTGTATTTATATTAGTATTTATATGCTACACAGATGGACAGTCAGATTGCTAGAATAAAAGCATTCTTTTGGAGATCATACATTATGAAATGTGAAAGGTTACATTTCATTGAAAAAAATGTATGTTGTAAAAGGATGTGGATGATCGGTCCACTTAAATGTAAAGATATCAGTACTTTTTAAGGAGAGCATATTTACCAAATTATTAAGCTGCTGACTTAAAGAATGTATGATTTATAAGTTGGGACCATGTTTCATTATTGGTACTGGTACTGTCCTGGTACAAAACGTAGAGCAAACAAAAGGCTTTCCCATAAGGGGATGAGGATAAGAAAGGATCTGATTTTTTAAAATGTATTTCTTCATTACATTAACTAATTCCTTAAGCCCCCCTCCTCTCAATTGCAACTAAAATCACCATTTAGTATAAGGGGGAGGGGGCTCTATAATCAGCATTTTCATCAGATAGCTATCCCAACTTTGTATGAGTATGCTCTAATAGTAAAATGAGTGCAAAAATAATTTGTATCTTTAATTCAAATGTCAAAGCTTGATATCTTTGCTTTTTCATTATTTCATTTTAGAAACTTTTACTGTAATTATGTGAGCTGTGTAAATTGTGAGAATTGGAGGAATTAAGTTATTCATTTTTTTTTTCGCTTTGAGTTTGTCTTCCTATTTAATGCCAGAAGTGAAATAATTAGGTATTATAGTACAAAGTGTGTTGTTCATTAATTTTTGATGAAATTATAGATTTGTTTATACTTAGGATAATATTTATAAATACATGTAGCTGCATGTTGTATATGGGTACATCATATGTTTTGTTGATTGTGAGTGTTGATTGTTTAAAATATGTATATATCATGGTAGAGGTGCACAACCGAGATTTGAAATGACTTCTGATCTTATGCACCAGCTATACTTGCTATAACGTTTAGTCAGCTCTTACTTTAGTAACACTTGACTAAGCTTTTATTATGAAGCTTGCCATTGTGGTTGTAACATAAGTCTGGTTATTGATGCAAAATGCTTGTGGTTTTTGATTAGTGAGTGCAATTTGAGAGAGAGAAATAGCTTCTCAATATTATGACCCTAATTATCCACTCAAAATGAATTTTGATAATTTTAAATCATAGCTGTCATAGATTTATTCATGCTTTCACACAGCTTGATGCATTTGCTGGCTTGCAGCCATCTTTATTAATCCCTGAAAAACGCTTGAAACCCTGGCACATGGGTTCTCATCTAAGATGGTTTTCAAAAGTCTTTGCATCCTTATACTTTGGATGAAAGTAGCCTCAGCATTGGAAGGCCTCAGAGTCAGAGCTGGCGCTGTGAGCAAGCTCTGATTCAAGACACAGCAATATGATGTCACATTAACCACTAACAGCCATACGGTACAACCACAAAGCATCAAAAAGAGTACCCTATTAGGTTTTAAAAATGGCTAACTGTGTAGCTAACTGAATGTAGATAGTGATGAATTTTGGTGCGATTGCAAGCTCGACAGTGTTCAAGTTCTACTTACACTCTGGTGTTGAGAACTACTTAGGTTTTAAGTATGGCTGGTGCATAGGAAGAGCGTTCTCTGGTACATGCATGATATGTCTATAATGGCAGCATTATCATTCATTTAGAGAAAGGCCAAGTTTCTTAGGTATTTCATATTACGTATAGATTGTTAGTTGTTATTCTGGCCTTAATTGAAAGGTGTCACATTTGCTGTAGTGGTGGTGCTAATGAAATGGTGGAATACTGCTCCTAATAATTAGCATTAAGGAGTTGATAGAAATGAGACTTGTTTCTCAGCTTTAATTTTTGCCATAGTCCTTTTGTTAACCCGTTCATGCCTAAAGGATGCTTGTAAACAGTGCTGCCTTGATCTATACCACTTGGTATAAGTAACTTGGTAATCAATTGCAAACTTCTAAATTATTTGAAGGAGAGATGTAGATTTAGATATGATTAACATCTCTCCTTGAAATATTTCTAAAAATACTTACAAGAGACCTTAAAATTGACTTGCTGCTTGTGGCATGAATGAGCTAAGATCTTTCACGGAAACAGATAACTTCTACAAACACCTTTTGTAGAGACATCTCTAATTTTAGTTATGCTTCTTTGTTATATTGTATTCAATCAGTCATTGTGAACACAAGGTAGTCATCTCATCAGATTGGAAATGAAGTGGTTTTGTGAATTCTGCCACTATCTATAGACTATGAGCCGACTTAGTGACAGGTTATTATACATATTTAGGGAGAATGACGAAATAGTATCTTGCCTAATAATCTAGAAATCAAGCTTACAATCAAACTACCCCAATCCCAGGACATGTATATACCATCTTGACATTAATATAACATTATCGTGTCTTTCCGCACAATTTACAATCTGACAGTGACAGCAACAGATATGTAGTATAATTTGAACATTCTCAGTGAAAGCACGTTGCTTCACTTATGCCACATATCAAAACCAACACCTTCCAATTTCAGAAGTATGAATCGGTCAGTAGTTACCCGGGGTGTGCCGTTATTAAGTGTGACCCTTAAACCAAGAACCAAAACCTCACAATAGGCTGAATCTAGGTAAAGTACCATTAAGCAAATGCCAACTCTGCCATCAGGGGAAATACACTGATAAATAGTTTGGTAGACGAATGGTCTCCAGTTAGAACTGTTGTATTATAAATGGATTTAACTGTGTGATATATGTTTAGTTCACCATTCAACTTGCTTGCAGTGGAAAGGATGGATATTTAGGGTAATTTGGCTTCTTTTCTCAAGCATAGCAGTACAGACTTTGGATTCAACAGTGACACATGTGTGATAATCATCCCTTTGTTTGGAGAGACAAAGATAGATATTAAGACTACTGGATTCTGCTCACTGGTTCTTTCTGAAGTTATTAACTACACTTATCACACTTGTCTGCATATCATATGATATAGAATCAACCTTAAAATATGTGTATAGTTATTTGATCTATTTGTTTGAAGAAACCTAGACAGTCACTTGTATCCGTTCTCTGGTTCTTTCTCTCAAGCTTTAGGAATTAGGTATTATTTCAATAAGGGAAAGCACCATGTATACTTTGAGCCAGTTTGAGGTAATAGGTTCGATTAACCAAATGCATTAAATGACTTCTACATGTGACTTGCCAAAGCTTGCTCACTTGACTGTGTTAGGGATATGAGATGATATTTATAGACTGAATGATATGCTTAAAGCTAGGGTAAATGATGAGCAAGATAATGAAATAAATCATACTACAAAATATCTTGTTTTATTTTTCCTTGTTAGCCCAATAATGCAGAGGATACTTACACACACCAGATCTATTCAGGAACCTGTAAATTTGAACACTTCTCAAAGTTGATCCTTGATTAGTTCAACTCTTTATGAAAGTCCACCAAAATCTATTTCCAATCTTTAATGAATTTATATAAATCATTAAAAGCTGACCTGACACTTTACGTAGATGACCTAAAGATAACCAAGCTGTACCTAGTGGCCAGATTAGTCTGGCTCCCATTAAAGGTTTACATGGCAAAACCCTGGCCTTTTCATTTGGAGTGCCTCCAGAGAGATATTGCGTCAAAAGTCACAAGACAATATTCCGCCCCAAACTGTTGGTGGCTGCTCTGCTGCAGTACTCCAATTGAATGAGCATAAGCGCAGTGAGGTTCACCTTAACCCTTTAAATGCTGAGGCTACTTTTGTTCGAAGCACACGGATGCAAAGTTATTTGAAAACCATTTAACCCCTGTCGTGTTGGTATTCAATAGATAGCTCTCGCTGAGTTCTCTCAGATGAGTACCCATATACCAAGCTTTCAGTCATTTTCTGAATTTTTGTATTGGAAAATTTGGCCACAAGCAGCATAAGGGTTAGATACCTATCAGGACCTCCTCCCTGGATGTATACTTAAAATGATGTGGCTGCCATGTATAGAAGAGAGTCTGTAATCTTAGATCACTGAAATAGGCAGGTCAGCTTGGAGGGTTCTGATTCTTGTGGTAGAGTTATGATGCTTGTGAGTCTGCCTGACTGGCAGACATTTAAATGACCTGGGGGTCAGTTTTAATTGTAGACATGTTTTGGAAAGTCATTTAATTCATTTGGATTTAAATTCAATTAAAATGAAATTTGCCACTTATTAATGCTAAGTGAAAGATCAAGGTCTTCATTTTTGATATAAAAGTTTATATCATACAGCAGTACCATGCTTTAATAATTCTCTTAACAAATAGTCACACTAGTCATCCACAATTATTGTACTTCAAAAGTTATTGTTAGTGCTCTAGGACTTATAACCTTAAACCATTAATGCTTAAAAGTTCCTCTAGGCATTGTCTTCTGGATCTAATATACTTTTGACAAGTTTGAAATTGAGGATGATTTCACAAAACAATTTAAAGAGAGTTGTTGGTCATGTCCTATATAATGTTTCTCATGTTGATATTTTCCCAACAATGCCTTCACTTATAAGGTTTTATCAAAATAGCCAGGCTGCCTCTGACCGCTGTCAGCATCCTCAGGTGTTACCTATTAGTAATGATGAGCATGTGTATGGTATGTGGACCTGGGAGGTTGGATCCAGCAAGGCTGGGAGATTCTGCTTCAAATGCTGAGAGAGGAATCCTCCTACACGTGAGCTTCCACTTGTATAGCAGGGCCTCTATTGACCTGTCAGAGCTGAAACAAAGCAAAAGAATTCCTATATTTACTACCATGGTTGATTAAAGTAAGACACTTCTATTTAGAGGTGTTCCATATTATTACATGATACACCCTCTGCTGCCTATTTTTCATGTTTTTCATAGATTGGCTACAGATGAACATGAAAAGGGGAAGGTGGGGATTGCATTTACATCTAATGTGGATCAATATTTGAGAAAAAGGCTCATTCTAAAATAAGTTATTAAAATAAGGTCTAGTCCAATTCTCAGTTGGGCTTGCTCAAGTATGATCATGTGAGGGTAGAGAGTACAGATCTCTCCTCTTTATATAGTGGCCAAGTTTGTTCTAAGTAATGTACTGGAATAGCCCTCCTGGGGCCAGTATAAAGGGCATAACATATAAGCTTCAATATAAATCCAGGGGCAATCTACCACTTAAGATGGTCAAATACAAGGTAGATACACATATTCATGCATAAGATCTTATCAAAGAACTTTCATCTGAATCTTTTGAATACTTTTGAAAATGAAAATAAGAGGAGTTATTGGCATGGTTCTAATAAACATTTATACTTATTTATAAGTATTTTCCTAAATCCGCTTTTTCCTAAAAGATTTCATCAAAAATGACAAGCTGCTGTGAACCGCTGCTATCAATGATGGCTCACTTTACTTACCTCCTTTCTTGGTAGGTGCACCAGAATTCAGCTCCAATGTTCTCTTGAAGAATGTACGCCACTGTCATAATAACATCTTCAAAATCTGAAATTGAATAAAGTACAAAATACACATCTTATGAGCGAAACCAAATCAGATTCTGTACATGATTGATAATCAATTGCATCATCTCCAGCTATCTATGTGGCATCCTTAAGACAAAAATAAAGCTTATTAAATACTGCATAAATGATCATAACTTAAAATAACACAAGATGACCTGGATATATTGCACATTACTTGGACTGCATATGACATGTAAACTTAGCAAGGTCTTACTTGTCCTAAAGGACAAAAAAAGTTTCAAAAGCTTAAATTTCTTGTAGGTTTTTAAATAATCTAAGTATCATGAAAGAATCTGATCCTGAAATGAGAATGTGTAAAAACTTTGAAGAAAGTAATGTTAGAAAAATCCCAAGACTCTAGTTTAGATAGAGAAATACCTTTAATATCATAAAAGCAATCTGATCCCAAGATGATGTCAACTTGTTCAAGTTCCATTAAATCTGGACTGATCTGCCCCCAGGTGATTCCAATGACCTTGACCTTGTCCAGTCCGTTGGCATTGCAACTGGCTCTGCAGTTCTCCAAGCACCGTGGAAGCTGGCTGGAATCTGAGAGAGTCACATGACCTCCACATTTAGCAGCAAGTAAACCTGGTAAGGCTGTGCCACTTCCTATCTGTAAAATACAATTGCAAAATTAAGTGATCTAATGAGTGTACATACATCAATATTCAAGATATTTCAACCCCCCCTTACCTTATACTTATCAACTGTGCCCCACCCCTCTTGTAAAGGGAATGGCTTATTGCATCCTAATCATAATAGAAAACAAAAGCAAAAATATTGGGTCTCCTTTTCTTCTTCCTTACACAATATTTTTGCAATGAAATTCAAAGGACTTGTCCAAAGTTTGATACAAAACTTAAAAGCAGTTATTGTAATATTGCACTGGGGTCTTAACTGAGCATCATTTGGACAGCTAACACCTTGAAAAGCACATACCAGGACACAACAATATTTTGATTAGGAGCTTCTAAAATATCAACTAAGGAAATAATATTTGAAAAATACTTCAACACAATTGCTAGAACGTAGCTGCATTTACTTCCCATTTACTCAATAAGTGAATCAACTTATATTGTTGTTGTTTAAGTATATCATATATATATATTTAGCAGTTAGTTTGATTTACCACTATGATAGCAATTGAGGTAACCAGAGACCAAAAAAGGTACCTGGTAAGTTGTGGGAATGGCTGTTGAACCTTTTAACAAATATGCTGTTTAGAAAGAAAAATAAATGGGACAGAAAGGAATTTAACATACAAGCACACTCTATTCAATACAACAATTAAAATGTTGTAGTGGTCTTCATAAAAACATGCCTGAATATACCCCCCCCCCCCCCCATCTACAAAACAATTTGGCATTCTTAGGTGTGTTTCAGTGAATACCTACTTCCAATACTTGTTTGTTTTCCACATGGCCTCTGTAGTACCAAATATACTGGGCCAGGACTGGGGCACTTGGCCACACATATAGACCATAACTGGCATCCAGAACCTAAACAGAAGTTCACACTTCAATAGATCTATAAAGCATATCTCTTTATTGAGTACACATGAATAGGGACATTTATTTCTCTTCCACAACAAATCATTTCATTGAAAGATCTGTATATTTACACCATATACAAATAAAGTAATCTATAACATAACTGTACATATAATCATAAGACTAACACAACACAAAAATATCTGTTATCTTTAACTCATATAAAGACTGACTACATGCACACTGCACATTTTCCAAGGGGGCACTCTTTACAGGTAAGTGAGGAGGTAGATTTCCTCAATATTTAATTGAAAAATTGAGGTAGGAACAACTGTGAGGTCGTTATGTACTTCATGATACATCCAGTCACTTACAAGGGCTAACATTAAGGTGAAAATTACAGCTGTGTTCCATATAATTTATACTTTCCTCATACCCTACATCTCATCTCCTTTAGTCAATGGGCAGAAAATCTCTACTCCTGCAACACTGTTAAAATAAAACTGTAGGAGGTTCAAATACAGAACTCAATACAAATAATTCTACTAACAATCTTATATACTAATTGTAACAAGGTGTCAAATATCTAATGGAAACATTGTATCCTTATTATACTTTCGAATTAAATTGTATTAAACAATTAATTGCAACAATGTATCCACATTAGATTAAGTCAGTAATACTTAATTTACTGCTAATCAAAAAGGTAAAAATTGAACTAAAGGGTATGTATTGCTATACAATCAGTAGCAATAATTCATTTTACCTCTGATATTACAAGCGTGGCCTCTTCAGATGACTTCTCATCATAATAAGAAAATGTGCGGAGAGTGGTTTGTTGGAGATCCATCCATGCAACTGGCCTGTATACTTCATGTATGTGAAGGGTTTACAATCTGCCCTTTCATTTAAATCTGAAATAAAGATGTGGAACAGAGACATATCTTGAAGTTTTGTTGATTTATATTCTGAATCAAAACGTCTTCTCTTACTGGTAAAATCTTTTTTGCATCTAGGGAAACCCGGAATATTTTGATTGGTCTTCATTGACATGGGACTTCCCAAGCAAATTTGACTATCAAAAATTAAATGAGTGAATTTCAAGCTCTATGCAATTGTCCTTAGAATTAGAATACATCTTTTTGATATTAAATGCTCTACATAAAAATTGGCTATCAAGTAGATGATATATGAATTGTTACTACATGTACTCATATTTGAATCTGAATATTACTAGCAGAAAAAAAATTCAAAGAAATTTGCATTTATATTATAACTATACATGCATATATTGGTAGTGTTACATTTTATACATTTAACTATTTAAAAAAAAAAATTAAAAAAAATTACATCAAAAGCCTATTTAAATGTTTTTGGTGGTTTTTCCTTAGCAAAATTAATTGACACCTAAAGTTAATATTTAAGCATTAAATACATGTAGTTGGAGCTTTGGAAAGTCTTATCCAGTTCTTGGCTTTCATACTTCAATTCCATTGCAAATGATACACATATACTGATATATGCATATAGGTTCATCTCACCATGTCATAAATGGGTAAACATTTCTGTCATGTCCTGTGAAGCTGAATGTCACTATTTTGTGTCCGATGCTTAGCATTACCGTTAAACACGGCTGTTTCATTTACACAATAAGCCAGGAGCCAGAACCTTGTCCTTTTGTATTATTAATTGCATTTCCCAGAAACAGACAGCTTTTGGTTTTGTGGTTTTTTCATAAGCACATGGTCAAGTATGACAGCATGCCGGTGTTGTTTTGACTTGGAAGGCAACCCCAAGTAGACGTCCTTGACCTTGTTGCTCTGACCCCAAGGATCCGCAATATGGCGGACGGGGATTCTGGGTCAAAGAGAACTGCCAGGAAATGTGCTGAAATTAGTAGGATATTGGTCAGAGAAGAATTAAAAGCAAGGGTCAAACAGGTAATTATGGATGTTTCTACACATAGATGCACATGACAGGGTTATAACTGTGTATGTGAGTACTTTATAGAGGCCTTAAGCTGGTAACCCCATTTCTGTACAGGCTACACTGTGTGAATGCACTGTACACAACAGACCACACTCACAGTGTACACAAATAGTGCATTCAACTACACAGTAGCCAGTGCACTATTGATTTGCATACATGCTATATATATCACCTATCCATTATCTCAATACGTACAAGTTATTGTGTATAGAGGGTCAAAGATACATGCACCCATGAATGAGGTCTCTGCCACATGATCAGAGCACATTTTATATTGTCAATTGTGTGTGTGTGTATATATATATATATATATATATATATATATATATATATATATATATATATATATATATATATATATATATATATATATATACATGTATATAATCTATATATATATATATATATATATATATATATATATATATATATATATATATATATATATATATATAATATATATATATATATATATATATATATATATACATGTATATAATCTATATATATATATATATATATTAGGGTTCAACATAAGTACTAGCCCGCTTGCCCCGGCAAGTGAATTTTTGAAAAAAGGGCTTTCAGGCAAGTTGTAGTTTGCACTTGCCTGAATGGGCAAGCAGATTTTCTGACCCCTACACATTTTTTATATAGAAAAATGACACAAATACCTAGAAATTATTGTCAATGCAACATAATTTAAAGAAAATGGTTTTAAAGTCATTAAATCAAAGAGAAATAATACATGCCATTCTAGCATATGTTACAACTTATTTCGGGCAAGCCAAAAATTATGTTGGGCAAGTAAAAATCCTTAACTGCTTGCCCGGCATGGTAAGTTAGTTCTGAAACTTATGTTGGTGCCTGTATATATACACACACACAGTGGGTATACACAGGGAGAGGAGAGACAAATCCAGGACCATTTTACAAGCTTGCTTATGAGTGAAAGCTTTCCCGAGGATTGTCAGTTGGCGGTTAACATGAACATTGGTCATCTAGCTGGGCATAGACAAGAGTAACAGGTCACATCTGTACCTGCAGTGTTCTGTACTCTAGCGATATTATATTTATAATGATAAACAAAATATAAATATTTCATGCATACCATGTAGCATATAAACACATGTTTCCCTTCCTCTGAAAAATATCTAAACAAAAACAACTGCCAAAACATATCATACAATTGGTACAGACATGCCTCAGGAACTTTGCCCATCTAGATGCACCGTAGGTTGGGAACTATGACATGCCCTTTGCACATTTATTCCGAGATACAGTGTTCGAGAGAGAACTAAATGGACAGAGGCTTTCACAAATAAGCCGTCTTATGTAAGCTATTTAGCATCTTGGGTCATCTTGTTTCAATTTTAAGTTACCTAGTGATAAGACCTAGGAAAGTTATTTGTTTCCTGTAACCCGACTCCTACCAAGTTTTTACTCCAAAAAGTCTGTTACCTAATGTTTTTTCTGCCCTTCCAACTCCCAATCAACATAAATACAGGATTAGAACACTGCATTACAACTACAGCTGCTATGAAACAAGCATTGTTTTAAAAAAAATCCCCCCAAAAATATATGCCTACCTGCCAACTCTTTTTTTTACAGTTACCGAAACAAGCAATTTTTTCACGTTGTTAGACTGGGCTACCATCTGTTTTCATCACTGAACTGATTTCCCTCTATTTTCATTGCGCGCTCTTTGTATTGATTTTCCTCTACTTGTCTCCCTGTTTTAGGTCTCAGACATCCTGAAGAAGGATGAGGCTTCCCGTACAGCAGGGGAGCAGTCCATCTTGGACCAGTCTCCCGATGTGATAAAGGAGGTACAGCGCAGATCCAAGCACCGCGGTCTGCTCAAGCAGAGGAGACTGGAGGTACGTAAACTACTGAGTGATCTAGAATGAAAAAATATTTCTTGAGAGTGGAGGAACCAGACTGAGTATTACAGTAGAATGAAAAACTATTTCTAAGTGTTTAATTTAATGGTTACTTTTCTTACGGGAACTTGTAGAATGAAAAATATTTCTGAATGTGTAATTTAGCTACAATACGCATAATGGAAATTTGTAGAAATGAAAATGGAATGTTTGATGTTCCAATATTTATTCATTCCTTCCTTTAATTATTCATTTGTTTTATTTTTCCTCAGGTTGAAGATGAGCCTGACGAGTTCTTGAATAAATGCCACCTACTTGCCACAGCCATCAAACAGGCCAAGTCTCTAGTGGTATACACTGGTGCTGGGATCAGCACAGTGAGTACACCATTTCTAGTTACCCTTAATTTGTGGAGTAAAATGAAACTGTTTCAATTATCTTCAATTCCTAATTTTAAAAAATATAGAGAGAGTGGTTTAAGTATGTTATTTAACAAAGCATGATTAAACCCTGTATAATGACAACTTCACAAATCAAACACCTTTTGCCAATTTACTGTATACATTATACATCTCCAAAAAACAGATTCAATTTTTAAGATCTTGGAAAAAACATTTGATTCCTAGCGATTTTTGAGTTGACATGTTCCATGGTTTAACTAAACTCTTTCATTATTACAGGCTGCCTCCATTCCTGATTATAGAGGTCCTAATGGTGTCTGGACTCTACTGGAGAAAGGGATAGCACCTAAGTAAGTATGAACCCATTCATGCTTTGAAAAGTTACATCTTAAGATATAATACATGTGAAAATAATCTTGGAATAAAGCATGAATTCGCAAATTGTCTCAAAGAGAGTTGTTGCTTTTATTCTGATTAAAATTGAGTTGATTTCTTCAAATATTTTTCATAAGATAAAAAAGTTTCATCAAAATGATCGGCCCCTTTTGTTGTGCTACACATATAAAGGGTGAAGTATTTGGTATTGTTCTTTCTTTTTTCGGTGGTGTTATTGCTTGTTGCCTACGCTTTTATAAATGATAATCCTTTAAAACTGTGACTTCTATAATATGGAGGTATCTAATTGAGTCAAATCGTATCACTAAGATCACTGATGTGAGTGTCATGCAAAGTTTCTGAAGGCAGTAGTATTTTAAAGTGGCTTTGTAGACAAGAAGTCTTTCTGAAAAGGTGGTCATATTATTGCGATACTATAATATTAGAAATATTAATTTTTTATAAATTTAATTACTCAGTATTTTCTTCCGTCTAGGGCTCAGGATCTGAGCGATGCAGAGCCAACACTCACTCATATGAGCATCAGGAAATTACAGGAGGAAGGCCTGGTAAGTAACACACAGCACCATCCATTGTATCTGTGTGGCACAGGTTATTTGATGCACTACTTGCATCATTGACAATAATGCTGCTGTGAACTCCAGATAAAACTCATTTCAAGGAAAATAAAAAAAAGTGCTTGCTAGCTTGGAGGAGATGCACAATGATGAAACAGTTCAATGATAAAAGCATATAGTACAGTAGCCAGCCACCCATTTTTGGGATTCAGGTTAACCCGAGAGCTAGAAAACTTCCGTTGGTATCATGTTTTAGGCCCACACTTGGGGCATACCGCCAGGGTGGATGTAGACTTCAGAAGTGGTGCACATCTTTTTTATGGGGTCATGTCTTAGACACCCCAATATGTGTACAAAGGCCCCAAAATGGTCAAAATAATAGGTATAGGGGTAGGAAAGGCACCCTAAAACACTCATAACTCAGCTTAAACCAAACATAGGGATGAGTGTTTGGTATCAAAAAGTTGGTATATATGAGAAGTATCTTTTGAAATAGTAAATACATAACTAACTCTATCCCATGATGTAATAAAGGTCATTCAAGGTCAAAATGGCTGCCAAATCAAGAATCTGGGATTTTCCGATATTCTATAGTTTCCGTTTTTAAACTTTACAGTTTTTTTGATGGTATGTATTTCTTTTTTGTAGCCCCTTTTTCTGAAGGAATGTCTTTTAATGGAATTGGTGAACATTTTAGAAAGTTCATTGACTAGAGTTTTAAGTAGAATTTTGAGCTGTAAGGTACAAAGTAGGGTACCAAGCCCACCTGGAGACCCCAAAAAGTGCCTAAAATGGTAAAAATTTGAAAATCAAAATGACTTTATCTTAAGTTTTATAAGTAGGAAGGGAGCAGATGATGTACCAAAACATCAGGTTTAATTTTCTCCTCAATTTGGGAGATTATGGAAAAATAACATTGAAATTAAGGGGTTGTTGAAGGTCAAATAAAGGTCAAAATGTCATTTTTCCTCTAAAAAATTCATATTTTGATCAAGAAATTTTGATGAAGTAGTTGTGTTTTGTGACTATTTAATTTCCAAACCAAGTTACCACAATGATTGACGGATAAATAATCTCAAATTTGGTCCAACAAATCATTTTTTACCATTTACCGGTGAAAATGAAGTAGTTTTAAGTCAATATGAAGGTGTGGAAGGTGGCATTTGGCTATTCCATGCTTATAATAAGTGTTTACGAACGGGTTGTGAGAAGGTGCTAGTATGGGACCACTGTTTAGGTCATAAAAGTTGTGAGCATGAAACATTATAGGCATTGTTTGGTATCAATTTTTTTGTTGTAAGACAGTCTTTCCATTCCATGCAACCAACCAAGGGTAGGGTCTATTGTTGCGATATTAGAGGTCATTCAAGGTCAAACTAACCCCAATTTCATAATTTGAGGCATTTTGTCTTTGAATTTTCCATTAAACAGCTTATCATATTCTCCTAGAATACATATTTTATCCTGGAAATACTTTTAGGTGAGATATAATTTTTAAAAAGGATTCTGAGACACTTTTAGGTCATTTCAAGAGAAAGTCTGGACCAATTTGGAATATGTCAGGACCAAAAATTACAAAATGCCTGGTTACGGGTGCATTCACATATTTAAGTGAAGCAGCAGAAAGTTGACATAACAGATCGAGTCATATCTTATGGTATGTCAGTTTTCATTTTCTGTAGGGAGAATAAGCCTTTTAACTTGCGGCATTACTTGCCTATTGTGTTTGTCATGTAAGATTATAAAGGCAGTGTAAAATATCTCTGAGATTTAAGGAAAAAATGAAGGTCAAATAAAGGTCAAAACATCATTTTTTCTCTAAAAAATTCAAATTTTGATGAAGAAATATTGATGGAGTACTTTGTGTTTTGTCATTACATAATAGCCTAACCACATTACCACACTAATTGACAGACAAGATACCTTAAATATGTTTTAGCAAAACATTTCCACCCTTTACCTGTGAAAATGAAGTAGTTTAAAGTCAATATGGAGGTGTGGAAGGTGGTATTTGGCTATTCCATATTTATAATAAGTGTTTACGAATGGGTTGTGAGAAGGTGCTAGTATGGGACCACTGTTTAGGTCATAAAAGTTGTGAGCACCAAACATTATAGGCATTGTTTGGTATCTAAATGTTTGTTGTAAGATAATCTTTCCATTCCATGCAACCAACCTAGGGTAGGGTCTATTGTTGTGATACTAGAAGTCATTCAAGGTCAAACTAACCCCAATTTCATGATTTAAGGCATTTTGTCTTTGAATTTTCCACTTGGCAGCTTATCAAATTCTCCTAGAATACATATTTTATCCTGGAAATATTTTTAGGTGAGAATTTTTTTTCAAAAAGGATTCTGAGACATTTTCAGGTCATTTTAAGAGAAAGTTTGAGCCAATCTGGAATATTTAGGGGCCAAAATGACAAAATGCCTGATTACGGGTGCACTCAAATATTTAAGTGAAGCAGCAGAAAGTTGACAAAACGAAAGAGACTCATATCTTATGGCATGTCAGCTTTCATTTTTAATAGGGAGAATAAGTCTTTTAACTTGCCTATTGTGTTTTTTATGTAAGATTATAAAGGCAGTGTAAAATATCTTTGAGATTTAAGGACAAAATGAAGGTCAAATAAAGGTCAAAACGTCATTTTTTCTCTAAAAAGTTCAAATTTTGATGATGAAATTTTGATGAGGTACTTCTTTTTTGTCAATACATAATTTCCTAAACATGTCACCACTTTAATTGACAGACAAGATACCTTAAATATGTTTTAACAAAAAAAGTTTACCCTTTACCCGTGAAAATGTAGTACTAGTTTCAAGGTAATATGCAGAATATATATTGTGGAATGTGCTATTGGACAATTCATGCCTAATCGAGTTGTTAGCAGTTGCCAGTAACATATGGGACCATTGTTTAGGTCATAAAGGTTTTGAGCACCAAACATTATAGGCATTGTTTGCTATCAAAATGCTTGTTGTAAGACAATCTTTCCATTTCATGCAACCAGGCTAGGGTAGGGCATTTTGCTGTGATATAAGAGGTCATTCAAGGTCAAACTACCCCCAATTTCATGACTTAAGGCATTTTGTCTTTGAATTGCCTGTGTAGTATCTCATCAAGTTCTCCTAAAATACATATTTAATGATATTTTTTCCTGCAAATATTATTTTTAGGTGAAAAATATCTTTTAAAAGAGAAACTCATGCCTTTTAAGGTTATTTCAAGACAAAGTCTGTTCTAATCGTGAATATTCAAAGTCGAAAATGCTCTATGTGTCCTTTTGACCTTGGTTTGACATACCATTTTTCCTTAAATCTCAATAATATTTAACGCTATCTTTAACCTTACGTGGCAAACACAAATTGGCAAGTTAAAAGGCGTATATGCCCAATTGAAAATGAAAGCTCACGTACCATATGATAAGGCTGTTCTGTCAACTTTCTGCTGCTAAATTGATATTTGGGTGCACCTAAAATCCGGCATTTTGTCATTTTGATGCCTAAATATTCACGATTAGCACAGACTTTGTCTTGAAGTAACCTTAAAAGGCATGAGTTTCTATTTTAAAAGACATTTCTCACCTAAAAATAATATTTGCAGGAAAAGATATCATTAGATATGTATTCTAGGAGAATTTGATGAGATAATACACAGGCAATTCAAAGACAAAATGCCTTAAGTGTGAGCACTTCGGTGGTTACAAGACTATAAATCGAATACCTTTAAGTCATGAAATTGGGGGTAGTTTGACCTTGAATGACCTCTTATATCACAGCAAAATGCCCTACCCTAGCCTGGTTGCATGAAATGGAAAGATTGTCTTACAACAAGCATTTTGATAGCAAACAATGCCTATAATGTTTGGTGCTCACAACTTTTATGACCTAAACAGTGGTCCCATATGTTACTAGCACTTGCTATCAACTCGATTAGGCATGAATTGTCCAATAGCACATTCCACATCTGCATGTTACCTTGAAACTGGACTTCATTTTCACAGGTAAAGGGGTTTTTTTTTGTTAAAACATATTTAAGGTAACTTGTCTGTCAATGGGCAATTTGGGGACTGCAGCCAGAACAGGCGTAGTTCATGTGTCACTCAGGAGATGGCGCCACTTACCAGTGCAATTGACAGTCTGCCATACTTGCTTCATAGTCCAGCGGATTTGTGAAAATTCGTTAATTTATTGGCAAAAGCACCAAATTTCGCACACGTATAGCCTTTCAAGTACTAATCAAAATAAGATGAAGTCCCACTTAAAATTTTTGTTGGTTGCCATGGTAACGAGGAATTTTGGCGGGAAAAAGCCAAAATATGTGATTTTTGTAATATTGCGTTTTAAACAGTAGTTCTTTGATAGAGTGCAATGAATCTGAAGTAAATGTATTAACTTCAATACCAGAAAAAAAAGTTGAGTAAAAAATATTCATTAAATAGTCTCGGTTGCCATGGCAACAGGACTTCATATTATGACAAGTTCACTAAAATTGATGATATTGGTATTTTCATATCAAAAATGCATCTTTAAAAATGTTATCATCACTTAATTTTAATCTAGTTAGTATGTACACTATGTGACACAATATTGAGAACATATTGAGTTTGTTATTCCCAAGGTTGCCATGGCAACAAGGCAAATTTCATTATAATGCCAAAAAAAGCTGAAAATATGCAGTTTGTGTTATACTGGATTTTTAGAAGTTGTCTCTTTGATTAGTTGCAATAAATTTGGTGCAAATACAATTTCCCTATTACCACAAACAAAATTAGGATATAACTCATCGTGAATATCATTGGTTGCCATAGCAACAGAACATTTCCAATGGAGAAATGACAAGAAATAATGATTTTTTGGAAGTTTTGTTTGATAATATTGATTCTTTTTTAAATGCAACTAGCAAACATGATTTCATTGGCAACAACTGTATGCTAGTTTAACACAAACGGTTTGTTCGCTCTTCCGTTACTATGGTAACCAGGCAATCTAATAAATGCCATAGTGTGTCTTTTCGTAATAATGGCTTAAACTAAGTGTTTTGTTTGAACTTAGATAATTTTGGGCACAACATCAACACCTTTTTCTGAATGGTATTCAAGGGTTATTGTGTAGTACGTAATGTCTGTAACCTTTAGGAGTTAATTTGGAGGTATTTATGAATTTCTGCTCATTTCTGCTCCTTGAAAACAAGATGGCCGCCTCCTTAGCAACAGACATAAAAATACAAAAATAACAATAACTTTGTCAATAAAAAAGATTTTTAGATACTTTTTTTTTTCAAACATATCTGCGTAAAAATATCTTTCTAATGAACATACTTATTTAAAACTTGCATCATTTAAGTTACAACAGTACAAAGTGTTAGTATCTGAATTCTTAGTAAAACGGACAACACCATTTAGTGTCCATATCAGAAGAACCAAGTTCCCACTGATAAGTACCCCTCCAACAAGAGTGGTTTCCAATACCAAGGCTACCAGATATCTTCCCTGAAACAGTAATGCTCCTTATTTTCACAGCTGCACATATCATGTCAAGTGAGGGATGGAGATCTGGATCAGTGCTTTTGCCATGAAAACCAGTCATATCCACCATCACTATCTCAAAATCTAAAACTGAGGCATAGACCAAAGGCAGACCTTCACTGCCTTATGGACCTGTGTCCAGATACTACAGATTCTCCTGTGGGTTTGATTTAGAAGCTTGGAGAACATATTTAGGAAATTATGCTGCCAAACAAATAGTGCAGTTCAAACAAAACTTCCAAAAAATCATTATTTTTTGTCATTTCTCCATTGAAAATGTTCTGTTGCTATGGCAACCAATGATATTCACGATGAGTTATATCCTAATTTTGTTTGTGGTAATAGGGAAATTGTATTTGCACCAAATTTATTGCAACTAATCAAAGAGACAACTTCTAAAAATCCAGTATAACACAAACTGCATATTTTCAACTTTTTTTGGCATTATAATGAAATTTGCCTTGTTGTCATGGCAACCTTGGGAATAACAAACTCAATATGTTCTCAATATTGTGTCACATAGTGTACATACTAACTAGATTAAAATTAAGTGATGATAACATTTTTAAAGATGCATTTTTGATATGAAAATACCAATATCATCAATTTTAGTGAACTTGTCATAATATGAAGTCCTGTTGCCATGGCAACCGAGACTATTTAATGAATATTTTTACTCAACTTTTTTTTTCTGGTATTGAAGTTAATACATTTACTTCAGATTCATTGCACTCTATCAAAGAACTACTGTTTAAAACGCAATATTACAAAAATCACATATTTTTGGCTTTTTCCCGCCAAAATTCCTCGTTACCATGGCAACCAACAAACATTTTAAGTGGGTCTTCATCTTATTTTGATTAGTACTTGAAGGGCTATACGTGTTACCTCTCAGAAAAGATTCATGAAGTTCTATCTGAAGGAAAATATTTTAAAGCTGTTATTACAATTTTCACTCTTTTGATATCAGTTTTTTGATAAAATGCCCCAAAAATAGGTGGATCCAAATTCCAGCGCAGTGGATCCATATCCAGAATTTATCAGTATGCATGGTAATATACTTCTGCCAAGTTTCATGCTTCTAACAAAAAGTGCACGATTTGGCCCAAAATGGTGCCTTAGCTGCCCCACTAACATGCTGCTTCAGCCATTCCCTGCTGCTGCACTTGATGTCGGCCTGCCACCTATTGGCAAGTGACAAAACTAACCTCTCCAAGTTGCCCATTGACAACAGTACAAACACGCGA
>OZ012685.1:16523061-16616878 GCA_963942565.1 Maea johnstoni | reverse complement strand
TTTTGCTCTGTTTTGAATAGCATTACACCGACTTTTATCAAACTTTCACTATTCTATTTCTAGATCGTATTCATTTGGGTAGCAAATAAATTGATAATTGTAGTTGGACTACTGTAGGTACTCGCACTGCTGGGAACAAGGGTCAGAAAATACTATAGTACATGTAGGTCACTATAGTAAGACACCATATACTAGTAGTTCTAGATGTGACATATATTTATAAACAAATGGATTCATATTTTAAGTAGGACACCATTAGTTTCCAAAATGTATATACCATAATACACATTCAGCATAGACATATCACACATATATAGAGAACAGTGCCGACACTAATTCCTGCACAACATGTGTGGGAGCCCGGGCATAATACACAACCGAACGTATGATTGTCACCCAGTCTCCTGGGCACGGATGTATGGATGACCTCACAACTGAACGTAGCTTTGATTCGCAAGCTACATGGGTCATTGATGGGATTGGCTTATTTTTTATGACATGTTAGGAGACGTCTGGTCGACTGGTGCAGGAATTAAATGTCTGTAATGTACAGTCAGCTGTCCCTGTCGGCCAATTTCACTTACATGTAGCTGTATAGCTTTCCCTATAGGCCAATATGAATCACACATAACGTCGTCACAAACAAGCTGAAGGTTACTTTATATGACTCCTATCTGGGGCATGTGAGAAAGTTAATACTCACTTGAAGTTATTTATTGTTCTCCACCATTTACAACAGAGCAGTCACGACTTATTTTCTGTATGGTGGGAAAGGCGACAATAAACATAAACCCAAATCCTGATCCCTCCTTCCTAGTCAGAGTCTTATGATATACATAATAAGGGACTGTCTAAATCCATCCGAGTTAGGGGAATTCCTCATTTATGCATGACAACGGTTTGGGTATTCTTCAGGAAAGTACGTTTCAAGATTTCTACCATGCATGTGACTAATCGAAAAATCCGTATAATGCCATCCGACAGAGGGCATTAAATCTTGTTATTATTGCTCCTCTGATTTTAACCTATTGAGTGTACCATGTGATTAGCCACCGTGGATTAGCTGATAAATTGTCATATCAGCCCTAGGGCTGATATGACACTTTAATACGCCACGGCCTTCAGGCCTATGACAAATACCATAGCGCCCCCTGCAATAGTCAATAAGGCTAAACTATAGCATATTATTATACCTCACGTGAGGATACTCTCATCCTATTGGACATGGTTTTCCCACACAATGCAACTAGTGCAAAGACAATTTGTTATCTTAAAAAAGAGTAAAACGCAGGCAAAAAGCATACATGTTCCCAGCAGGAAAGTTACCGCAATTTATTTGTTATCCAAATGAGTAATATTCGGAACTAGAATAGTAAAAGTCTTATAGAAGTCGATGTAATGCTGTAAAAAAAAGAGCAAAATGTAGACGGAAATTGCACATTTTAGCTAAGTGACCTACTTGCTGACCTCTGTTCTCAGCAGTGCTGGTGCATACAGTTGTCCAACTACAAGTATCAATTCATTTTCTTCCTAAATAAGTCATATTTAAAGCTAGAGTAGTTAAACCTTTAATATAAGTCAATGCTTTTAAAAAAAGATCAAAATGCAATCGAAAATCTTACATTTTAGCTAAGCGACATATTGTCTTACCCCTGTTACCTGCAGTGCAGGTACATTCAGTTGTCCAACTACAATAATCAATTTATTTTCTACCCAAATGAATCATAATTAGAACTTGAATAATGAAAGTCTTATATAAGTCGATGTAAAAAAGAGCAAAATGCCGGCGAAAATGGTACATTTTAGCTAGGTGACCTACTTTTTGACCCCTGTTCTGTGCTAGCTGAATAAGTTATATTTAGAACTAGAATAATGGTGGACTTTTATTGTGATCTAATGCTGTTCAAATATTAGCAAAATACAGGCTAAAATTTGTATATTCTAGATAAATGACCTTCTTTTGGACCCCCGTTCTCAGCAATAAAGGTACCTATGGATGTTCGAATACAAACATATATATAAATTGAGTCTACGTAACTTTATGGGTATGTAGGCCTCTCAGATTTCAATATCTGGATCAACCAAAAACGGAGAAAGCGAGGGGGGAGGGGGGGGGGGGGGGTGTCAAAGATGGCTCAACATCTCAAATTGCCCAATAAGTTGCCAGCTGGCAGATTCTTAAAGTGAGTGCCCTTGGCTACCAGAATCAATTGAATATATATATATATATATATATATATATATATATATATATATATATATATATATATATATATATATATATATATATATATATTAGAGCTGCACTCACAGAGGGAGATCAACTCATGAGCTCACCACCCGTTTTACTCGTGAGCTCATGAGCTCACGGACGTTCCAAGTTTCCAAAGAAATACTTATTTTTCAGCCCAGCTATTAAGAAATAGATATTTATTGGCGGAGATTTATTAACATTGCCATGTTAATTTAATTTTAAAAAGTGCTGACTTGGTACAAAGGTCAGTAGAACACTCAACACCTCTTGAATGTATACATTGGAGATTGAAAAGAAGACATGGCAGCGATAAGCAGTTAAGTATGTTGATAATGTGTGTTAGGTGCTCTGTGTTACGTTTGTGTTCCCATAATAGACGAGCTCACGATTTGAACATTTCAACTCGAGCTCGGCGAGTTTGCCCCAGGGCTCGAGCCACTCGAGTTCGTGAGTGGTGAGTGCAGCTCTAATATATATATATATATACATATATATATATATATATATACATATATATATATATACATATATATATATATATACATATATATATATATATATATATATATATATATATATATATATATATATATATATATATATATATATATATATATATATATATATATATATATATATATATATATATATATATATATATATATATATATATATATATATATATATATATATATATATATATATATATATATATATATATATATATATATATATATATATATATATATATATATATATATATATATATATATATATATATATATATATACGTATATAGTTCCTGGTTGATGGGTATAGATGGGAACTACGTTTAAAATCGTTTTTTTTTCAGTCGTCGCCCCGGGAATCTTACACCGTCATCAAATGAGATGATGATGTCATGAGCTGTTTGCGCATAATGCCTGTGGATTGCTGTGGTTTGATTTGTCAATTACAGCAATTTTGCAAAAAAAAAGTATGCAGGACGTAGTCTATGGTCGTGTACATGTATTTTCACTTAGTCATGTAATCATTCATCGTACGTCTCGCAATAGAGGAAGAATTGTTGTTGTTTTCAATGTGCATGTATGTCAACTGTAGAGTTTTCAGTTTCTCCTAACCCTTCTTTACCACGCGTCCAAAATCATTCAAGAATGTATATCTGCTATATCAAATATCAATTATTATTATTATATCTACAGTATATCTGAGCTGAGAGTAAGATAATAAGACGCATGGTAGGTTGAGACATGATGTCTCTCTTCAAAATGTGATTTAGCTCTAATAAAAGGGGGTAAAATGAATTTGGATATTAACCAATAGTTCTGACATTTGAGGCTAAATGGTCAGTGGTCGGGACTTAATCAACAGTTTGTCGGAGTACCCGGAGAAAACCACTAACCGATATGCAAGTCACGGGCACCGCACTTACATGCTCCAGGCAAAACTTATGCGAAGCCCTTTCCATGTGCAGTGGTGAGACACGGCCAGAGTGGTCGATGAGTTATTACAGACACCCGAAAATTATTAATCGACATAATGTTTAGGAAATCTAAATTAGCCTTGTTGAAATTAGGGATTAGAGAACACAATCCTCCCTTGAATGTTGTACCACGGGTATCATGCCACGGAAAAATCAAACAAAATACACAACAATTCAAGGAGAATGCATTTCATTTCTGATGATATAAAATTGGTCAGTGCTGTTCAAGTTGCTAACATCAACGACTTTGGTCGGATCGACAGCCTCTCTGTATAGAAATAGTTCAATGTAGCGAGACCGTCGATCTGGCCAAATAAAAGTAGCTTATATAAGCAGAGAAATACGTACCGCCTGCTCAGCATTTTTTGTCTAAGATACAAGCGACTGGGAAAGCCCAAATTGGTAAAATCTTTGGTCATCTAAGGTAAAATGTAATCAGATATTTATCGTTATTTTTTATTATCATGCTCAAAAATACGAGTGTCATATTACCATGGGTGGGAAAGGAAGTGTGAATACCGTAAATTGCTCGGAAACATTGGCCACCCTAGGAATGTGGGACACAATAATTATTCTACAAAATAATCATTGGAAAATATTGGCCACCCTCGATCTACCGCCGTTGGCCATTACACCAAATATGGACCACCCTCGCTGATAAAACAATCAAATGACAATAAACTAGGTTGTAAACTGGTAAAGAAATGATGATGTTTTGTGGCATTGTGCCACAAATCATCGATTGGTAGTGAAATCTGCAAAGTGCTGCCACCTTTCGTACAAGTTAAAAACTAAAATTAAATGTAAGTGTCAAGTATGCGTACAAAATAGGAGTTGACGCGGCCTGTCTGTCTGCGACTAGACTAGTAAGACGAGTCTTTTTCTCGGATTACTAAATTTAGATCAGGGATTTAAATGACTTCTCTGTATATGGCGGATTAGACTTCTTTTTAATCTTTTTTGTACTCAAACACGTCATAAACTGATTATTAAGTACACCGATAAAATTAGACTAGATAAAATTCCCTAGTGCCCGTTTTGACATCTGCAGTCTTAATGTTTCACGTCATATTGACGTAGCTATAGGCTTCACAGCATAGTGTGCACTTGATAATTTAAATTATCCAGGGAATGTAAAAACGTTCGCATTTTTATTGTACAGATACATTTATCTGTAACCATTCTTATCTATATTCTTTCTGAATAAGGGACGTTTTTGAGAGGATATTTGATAGGAGGGGGGATTGGGGCTATCCATTTTTATTTTGACCTGATCAGATTTTTATCTCGAATAATTTTTATTATCTTTCAGGACTACATTTTTGAAATTTGATTTTCAGTGCCAGATTTTTATCCTAAAAATGGATAGCACCCAAAAATATAAAATGATCCGCCAATTATTCTTTTTCTTTAAAGGTTATTTTATAAGGGGGCTTCCAC
Organism: Maea johnstoni; assembly: GCA_963942565.1. NCBI lineage: Eukaryota > Metazoa > Annelida > Polychaeta > Spionida > Magelonidae > Maea > Maea johnstoni. The sequence continues at coordinate 16,611,701 of OZ012685.1, read as the reverse complement.
CACTATAATGGACATTCGGCAGATATGCAAAGTAAGCTATTACTAAGCTATCTCCTGTCCAACTCAAACTAATTCTGCAAGATTATCCTTTAACCCTTATAGTACTAGAGACACATATGTGAGCTCAATTGTGTAACACTGTGTCCCCGGGAGCACCAAAATGTGTCAAAGAGTCTAGTTTTATATCATAGTAGATTTTACCTTCCAATGCCCAAAACAGAATTCTTGATTACAAGATTACCTTTCTTCAGATTTTCAGTGCTGCAAAGGCAGAACCCTTTAAGAGAAGTTGCCAAGTATGAGTGTTTCAATGGTTACCAGCAAGGTTAGGCCCAAAACATCTCAGGGAGTTAGGTCAGTAAACAGAACTAGTAGTTAGAGAGTTAACCCAATAGTGCTCACAGCGGCAAAAAATCAGCCAGACAATTTTGATGAAATCTTTAAAGCGAAAGCATAGTTGGGAAATATTTTGAGGGAGAAATATCAGTTAGTTCACAAGCAAGGACTCTCCTTAAATATTTTGTAAAATCATTTACAGTTCTTAAGTAATTGTCCAAAGTATTACCTATCCGGATAACATTTTCTAGAGAAACTCAAGCATTAATGGGCTAAGCGGAATATCAAAAATATTGTGAGCATTTGATAGCTATTTGAACTTTGAAGTGATATTATTGTTTATCTCCTGATAAACACTTTCTCTACAAGATTATTTTGTCAGCAGGGCATCTCTACTATAGCTATATTGGACCACAGGATTAAGAGGAGGGGAGACACCAGTCTGATTACTTAGTGAAGAGCTGGAGAAATAATTCAATAATAAAAACAAGCACAACAGGGATTCATATAAATATTTTACAATTTAATCACATATTACAAAGAGCTGTACAATGAGTATATACAATATGCAGATCTTGCTTCTTTCTTACTATATACAAGTGAAAAAACTACATACATTAAGTAGCTTAAATTATGTACATTTTGAGCCTGATATAAACATGTGTTTTAAGTACAACGACCTTGACCTAAGGATTCTAATCCCAGAAATATGACACTAGTAGCCATTTAGGGGAAAATGTATTGTCCAATGTTTTCAATAAAAGTTGCATTCAGATCCAAACGATGTATCTTTTATATTAGAGTAAGACACATTCTGTAACTCATGAAATTTAGCTTGAGTGAGCTATTTGCAAACTTTATCAATTGAGAAGGTTTGCATGACCATTGTTTGTAAGGAATAGTAAAACATCACCATGAAAATCGATTTAATGCAGATGTATCATTCAAATGAAAATACACATATCTGTGTAAAACAATAAGGTGAATCTCAAACTGAACCAAATACACGTATCCATTATTTTTATAAATACTTTTGTCAAATATCAAATTATGTTTGCATCATATGCAAACAAATAAAAGTATTCAATGAATTCATTGAAATAATAAACACATAAATCCGATCTGAACAATTAAAAATGAACCAAATAATTGATTCAAATTTAGACCGGTATATATATTTACTTAACGGGTCATATAAATCTTTGCCCCTAATACTCATATATCTAAACAGCATGGACAAGTCGGTTTCTTTTTCTTAGTTTGGACAACCTTTCACTGGTTCACCGTTCAATCACCAGATGGAGTATCTATTGTAGAGAGTATGTTCAATAGGTTCAGTCTCTGTGACAATGACTGCATGTTTTATTCTATTCCAATATCATTTCCTGCATGATGAGTATAGTGTCAGATTAGGACAATAGGTGGCACTCCTAAATAAAGGGCATGGATGCTGTGGTGTCTTAAAATGCCACCAGATGGCAGTGCAAACATCCTTCCCATCAGCCACCTGGGCGAGTGCTAAGCATGTCTATATACAGGCTCATTAGGCATACATTCTAATACTGATAGAGGGAATTGGCATGGAGAATAGCTAGAAATAGTCTCTGTTTCACAGAAAACACCATTCCCTCAATATTACTAAAACATGCCAGAGGCTCTACCCTGAAAATGAAAGACTTGACGCATTAGGTTTTGCCTGGAGGATTGCAACACCCGGGACTAATAAATAACGATTAATATATTAACAGGCCAGCAGAGGGCAGCAGCTACACCACCGTCCCTGTGGCCTGGTCTTGTTCTATAGCAGCTAAGAGGTTGTGGCGTAGACGTACAAAGAGACGCCCCTTCGTCCACGGGTTTTGTAACTGCAGTGGCTGGTAGTCGTCGCGTAATACGCGCTCGCGGGCACCAATGACGGCCACTAGACAAAAGTCTAAGAGATTCTCATCCTCGTACACAGGTCCACAGCAGCGCTTCATGCGCACCGCTTTGTTGAGCTGCTGCACCACCAGGTTAATTACTTCTCGAGAGGTAGTCCTTGGCGTCACATGTAATTTGACACTAGTGCCTTTGGCAAGTCCGGTCTCGTACGCCGCATACACACGTAGAATACCCGGCTGAGGCCGATTTGGCGACATCACCGGCATCCCCTTTCCTTTACTTTTATGTGACTCCACATTATTATTGTCTTCGTTTTTACTTGTCTGTCCATTGTCTACGTCTTTTCGCTCCATTTGAGGGGAGTCGTTTGGAGAGGGGGGAGGGGCATATAGGATACCCAGCGGTACCCCGCCCCGCACATTCTTGTCTCTAGAGTAGGTAATAATGTCCATGGTCCAGCGCATGCCCTTCCAGGCCTCCTCAAGACCTTGCTGGAACTTCAACAGCTGATCCACGCGGTTATTGGCGAGTGTTAATTCCTCTGACGAAAAGGCCTGAAAAGAGAGAAATAGCCAAAATAAGTTACAAGTCGCTAATTAATCTGCACAACAAAGCTTAAGACTGTTTTATCTAATGGAAAATCTAGTGTAACTCAATATTATTACTTTAAAACATTTTAATTTTCTTTGTCATTATAGTATGTTATTCAATACATTTCCCTTATTGGAATATTTTCCAAAAAACTTATCATCAGAAAGATATGCCAAACAATAGTTGGGTCGTTTCTTGTCACTCTTGGGAGTGAGCAGGTTGAATTGAGAAAATTGATGGTTTAGCATGTGAAACTTACCTCTCTGCGTGTTTGCATTGCTAGGTAGGAATCCATCTCTATTATTGATGAGAGGCGGGAGTAGCGGCTGATGAAATCATACTCATACGTACACATGTGGACTGCAAGAGTAACAAATAGAGAAAATTAGTAACCATGAAAACACGAAATCAAATCCAATATCAATATTTCCAATTCATTATCTTTTTCATACCTATAAGCATCGAAGAAAGTGTAAAAATACCTGGAGGTATTCTGGCAGTGCCAGTATAATTTTTCTGTTTTGTTTTGTAAAATACCCCAGGTATTCCATTAGTGCCAGTATAATTTTTCTGATTTTTTCTTGCTTGAATGGGAATCCTTACAGATCTTTCAAGCTGAAAAGTACTCGACTATGAAGTTGGCACCTACTTGTGTCTATCATCTATCTTATCTTTATTGTCTACTCGTCCTTTATTTTTTGTTTCTTTATTTTCTCAGCAAGTGTTAAATGTCATGCTTATCACTATATGTAAGACTGGGATGCTTCTATTTCGAGACTTAAGTTTCCTGCTGGTCTATTTCTGGTGTTTTATTTTCCTGTGTTGTAGAGAGTGAGGGAAAAGAGCTCAAGGCCGCCGTTCCCTTGTTGCAGATACTTACTCATTTCAAAGACTTGGACAGGCAGTGAGAGGAGATCGGGTTTATTGTCCAGTTTATCGCTGTGTCCGGGTACGCTGCACACGCCCTCTGCTGGCGGTACTAGGATTAAGAAGGAGATCTCGGGGCTCAGTTCAATCACCTCAAGGTCGTAGATACGGTGACTCACAGCCTCATCTTCATCCAGATCTGGAAAGGGAAAACACATGTCCATAGTAAATAACAAAGTCATAAACTTCAAGATCAAGATACGAAAATACACCTATTATCATTGAATACCTATTGCGTAAGAGTAGTGAATAATTGCTTAATCATCAATATCTCAAAATATAGCTTTGTGAGACTTGGTATTATTCAAAGTATGAAAAAACAAAACAAAATAAAAGGAAGTTTGTTGATAAACCTTTTTGTGAGCCCTTCTATATGACCTCTCAGAGAGGGATAGAAGTATGCTCAAGTAAGAATGAAATGATTGTCAACAACAAGTTTGATGTATAATGCTTACCTAGGCTCTCTAGGAGTCTCTTGCAGGAGTCTGCTAGCTCCCTCTGGAAGCTTGACTGCGCCGTGGTGGGCGGCTCCTTCACTTCGTTCACATCCAGACTCTGCAGCCACTGCCACTCCTCCTTGGACACGTTCTGGCACTCGCGGATTTTCACGTACGGAAGCACATTGGGAGTTTTCTCTGGCACCAGGACGCGGATTTGGTCAACAGAGCTGCGTAGCTTGAGGTAACCGAGGTAGAGTCCCTTGCTCAGTGGAATGGCGCTCGACTGGTTGTACCCGATCATCGCCTGTGGAGAAAGAGAGCAACGAATCTCATCAACACATTCTTCAAATAAGTTCCGCTGAATCAAGATCATTGGGTGCTGCTGCTGCATGCAGCTTCTACTGCCGCTATATAGACCCTCGTAGATATTCCGCCCCATGGCTCTGACTCGACGTTCCCGACTCCTGTCATTCAGGCTGATCAGTAGTGCCCGTCTCGTGTTGCAAAAGATTAAGGCCTTAACGGCTTAACCTATTCAACTAGAAAAGTCCCTGTCAGGTAAATTTCCTGATCATTTAATATAACATGCTTTCAAACAACTTGGATTAACTTGAGTATGGCCATTTGTTTATTCATTTTCTGCGTTAGCTATATGAGCAGACATGATTGAGCTGACATGTTTGCTTAGGTCTGTATTACATGGTAGGACTAAGCGGGTTAGTTTTCCCACTCATGAATCAGCCGCGATAAGGGCAACCATATATTCAGCTTGTTAGCGCTCACATAATACTTGCTCCCACTTACCAAAATCGCAAGGTCACAAAGTAGGGAATGCCTTTATCGTGTAAGCTATCGCTCAGTTAAATAAGCCGCTAGCTTGTTCTATGGGGGCTTTATCTAGTTGAGAGGAGAAGTGCGCAAGAAACAAAGTTTGCGGCGGCCACAGCTGCTTTCCGCACTGATTCTTGCAGATGCAAGCCTGATTTGATGTGAGTGTTGTTCTAGGCAATGTGTACATGCCTGGATAGATCGGCAGTTGGCGGATAACCCCAGACCGTCGACACCTACAACTTACAGGCAAAAACCTTGACAAACAGTGTAACACACACTGACCCCCCTACAAACACCCTACAGATAAGTCCTCTCTCGTGGGCGGCGACAATGATTATAGAAACCTGGATTTGACATTGTGGTCTGTACTCTACACAGAGATTGGTGGTGAGGATTGAGATACAATGAGGCAGGGCACATGGGGTGGGTATGACCTGTCTATGGAAGGGGGACAGGGTGCTGGTGCATTGTGAGAACCCTTATGGGTGCTGACTCTCTGGAGCAATATAAGCAGCAGCCACAGCAGATGGGTAGAAGTGACATGGTGATCTAGATTCTGGGAAAAAAGATGGGTGAGGAATGAGATAGTTGTTATGATGAGGCAGCACATCCTGGATCATGGGTATGACGTGTCTGAGGGGGAGGGGTGCGGGTGCACGGTGACAACCCTTATGGGCGCTGACTCTCTCTGACGTAGCAGCAGCAGCAAAAGCAAGCAGGGTGGGCGGGTGGTTGGTTTACCATCTCCCTAATGCGATGATTGGGAAGTTCTAAAAATAGCCGGGTGCTCTCAGCACCTCCAACCGCGATTAGACAGAAGCCCCAAGGCAGAGCAGGCAAAGTCAAGTGAGCAATGCACGAGAGTTGAGCCACTAGGGTACCAGCATCGGCAGCAGCACTGCCAGTACCAACAGCAGCAGCAGCTGCAGCAGAGCCTCTCTGCGGCAGAGATCTGGGGAGGATCATCAAGGCCTTAAGACTAACTCCTTGTCTATGGCCTCATTAAATCATTTTCCCTGTTCTGATATCTATCCTTTGCCTAATGTCTAGGTTTAGCTACTGCGGCTGATCATAGATGGCGCCAAGGGAGGTCAACCTTACTAACAACTGGAAAGTTTGTGGCCACCTGGTGAGCAATTCCAGAACTAAATCAGGGTATACTCAGTTTTAGTTGATATAATTTCTATTTCAAATACATAAAGGAGTAAGAAAAATGCTTGGCCTAGGGTTAAGCTACATCATGAGTAGCAGGGAGTTTCTCATCCAGGCCTTCTGCTGCGGCTGCTGCGACTACATGCAGTAGACAACAGCAGGAACGCTTGTAGTAGACCCAAGCTGTCTGCCGAGGCCTACTCCCATCATCGCACACGCACACACACACACATGTCAAGGCAACGCATTGCAATCCAATGCTAATTTTAGCCCAAAACTGTCTCCCCGGCAGCAGAAGCATATGGCACACTAAATGATGTGGGCGGAGAGCAGCTATTTATAGCACTCAGGGTGGATTAAATCAATACCTGATTCACTTTTTTACTCTTTCCAGAAAAAACACTTCATGGCCATTAGAAAATTCATATTCTTTCAGTAAATGAGGGATAAATAATACTGATCTCAGAGAATAAAAGAGAGAAAAAACACTTAACAAGTAATTAAATTCCTATTTCTTTTTAAATAAAAAAGACTTTGTCACTAGTAACTTTATCTAATACCTCAAATAGAATAAAAACCTGGGTAACCTTGAGAGACAACACGCAATCTATGGAAATGCCTAAGACCACTCAGCTATTGTAAAAGACAGCTAAAGCCTAGATAACGCTGACTTACAGGTATCGTGGCCATGAGGACATCAGGTGTGGTCTGTGCGTCGGAGGAGGAGAAGCGCTTCTGTAGTTTGTTAAGTTGCTGCCACTTGAGGGAGCTGGTGTTGATGATGCGTGGGTCGCGGACGTAGGTGATGGTCGTCAGGATGATGCTCCCTTGGTGCTCTTTGATTGGAGTAAAATAGAACTGTCCTAAATCCTGAATGCCAAGCGCTGACTGAAATAGACAGAAAAAATAGATATATACCTCACTGAATTGAATCACATGATTAACTATTACATTTACTACAATTGATATATGGTGATGCCTCATTGTGTGAAGACCTATTGTGAACACCTCTTATGAATTCCTCCTACTGTGAACTCAGTTCCCTAGTCCATTTTCACATCATGAAAAATCTCTGCAATGTGAAAGCCTCATATGTAAACACTTTTTGCACTACCCCCAAGATGTTCCATTTTCCATGGTTTCACTGTATGTAACACAAATAACTGTATAATCTTTATTTGAAAGTTTTAACCACATCAAATACAGTTGCCTTAAGTAAATAAACAGGACACACAATCAAAATAGTTGGCACTCTAGATTGCGTAATTGAGTGCATGTTTGACTAATAGAAGAGACATGCTGTGAAGCAGTGTAGGATATAGCTTCCTGCTGTATAAGGCATCTCCATAACAAACAAAACAAAGGTCCTTCAGTTTACAGTTTACACTTTTCCAGACAACTATTCATCTTGACTTCCTAGTGCATGAACTTCACTAACTATTACTCCACACCACAAATGTTTGGGAATATAACACCCATTGGAAGCCATAGAACTTCTAATGAACTTGATTTCTGATTAGGGCAGTCCTCCTATGATATACAGGTTTCCTGGCTTACTGATTTCCTCACAGAGCATGAATTGCACTGAGATATTTCTTATTATTTATCTAAGAAAGCTCAGCAAATGTGCCATGTTGCTGAATGGGCAAAGATCACTTGGGAGAACTGCTGCCCTATTTCAGCCTGTCTGGAGCACAGCACACGCTGTTTGTCCAAGCCGACCTCTTAGCCACAAGCAAGTTTGGAATTGGAGCAATCGTTGCTGCTCTACGATAAACTTCAATGCTTCTCATTAAATTCCAGTGGGTAATGTATGAAGCAACCCGCCCCCCCCCCCCCCCTTTTGCTAGAGGCAATGGCCGTCACTACCATCGTCCTTGCTGATGGTTGTATGTTTGCTCTTTCCGCTAATCAAGCGCTAGAACAACATGGATCCTATTTCATGTGGGTCAATTTAATATCAGCTCTTCCAGGATGAACATGAATTACTTGAGAGGCAGGAAACGGTTAACATGCAGCTTCCTGTCAATTGATTAGACCTGCTCACCACAAACCCTGCTCTCATCCTCATTCATCCTAGCTCATCACATTCACTTTCTTGTTAGATCATATATCATGAAAGACCATGTTGACAGTCATGATGACATGACATAAAAACTGTCATGCCATATTGCAAAAACCATGATTGACATGTCATCAAAAAACCATGGAGAAATATGCCATGAGTGTCATCATTAGTACCTCCACAGGTTTTTATGATTTTCCTTACACCCGTGAACCTTCACTAATAAAGGTACTGATCAACCTTATAGAGGCAAATACTAAAGTAAATGGTTAAAGAGCAATCCTCTCACCTGAAGTTGAGCAGCTGCCTGGAGAAGTTTGCTGCGAAAAAGTATGGTACTGGAGCTCGCCCCTCCTTTATCCATGTCCTGCCGTAGCGCCTTCACATCTTCCCACGTGCACGCCACCTTCATCAACCAATGGAAGTCTGGGTAGAGATTCGCTGCAGAGAAGTTCTCATCCACTTCCACTATGGGTAAGGTATCTTCATTCGTAACCAGGATTCGATCCTCATTGTACACTAAACTAGCCATATATACACCCCTGAAAAAAACATAAATTATGAAAATTAGGAAAATGACAAGAGATGGTGACTGGATTCATAGAATGCTCTAATTTTATCATTATGAGACTTTTTTCAAAATTAGATTGGCCCCTTAAAGCATGTGATGTGAATTCAGTTCTCTTTAGCTTTACTTCCAAGTTATTTTGAATTAAGAATCCTAGCTCCAGATAACTTTTCAGAGGAGCTCTTAGCTTGAAAGGGTTAAGAGTATTCAGTTTCTCTGATTAGCGGTAAGAAGGAGGATGTGTTTGATGTTGAGTGTTGCCTTTATTTGTACATAAGGGCAGCAGCACAGGTGACGAGACCTGTCAGTTAAAGACTGTATCCTACACACACCACGCAAAAAATACCCGCCGCCCGCCGCTGAATGCTAGAGAGCACTGTGCTCTGCACTTGCTCAATTTTCCTCAAACCCTCGCCAAGCATGCACACTTCCCCCTCGCCAACATATCTAACAAATACAAAATATGAAAGTTCATCTTGCTACTGAGAGAGGCAGGAACGAGGAGGCTGACTTCATACAACTTTCATCGCATCGCTGAACATATCCAAATAGCAGACGGGGAGGAAAGATGCCCGCCATTCTTTCCCCACCCTGTCATCGCAGCGAGGAAAGCACTCCGACAGCTCGGGATAAAACACACACTCACCTTTTTAAACTTTTCTGAAACTTTGGCGCTGAGGTGAAAAGATTCTTGATGCTCTTCCTCATGTTGGTCTTTCTCCCGTGCATTGGAGAGCCCGTCGGAGACGTGGGATCTGGAAATGTAAGGAAAAGAGGATGTGAGTCATAGGGATACATATATGCATCTACACAATAATAAGATTATTAGAATTAACCCAGTCCTACCTACAACCCCAGAAATTTACTATTTTGATGACATATTCAATAAATGTTTAAAGTAATGTTAATCAGAACCAGATCAAAAACAAGATTAATTTCCAAGTGATAAAGCCATTACAATAAGAAATACAGTAATATCAAATTGAACTTTCTTATCATATAACCCACACCTTCAGGTTCACTGTAACCTGGGTTTCTAACTCCACCCATAAGTCAATAGCCTCTTCTCTTTTGAATCCAATGCCAAATATCTGTTTGATTTAATTCCCTCAATACCTCAAGCTTCGTAGAAATTCAGCATGTAATCCGGATTTAATCTTATTCTGTCTTCCTCCCTCCTAAGGAGATTCACTTGATAAGCTCAATGGTCCTAATTATCCTCTGACGGCTGACAGTTGCCATGGGAGACCTCAAGCTAATCACCTTGACAACACTCCAATGGCAACCGCATTTAAGAGTTTTTTTTGGTATCGGATTTGTTAAAGTTAACTTTTATCAAAAGATGCGTGATGCATGATTCTATAAATATTAAATGAATGCGCAAATGGATATTTAAAGATCAATGTGAAACTAACTATTCCCCACTCCCCTACAAGGTATCTCACAAACTTTGACAATTTCTTACTTTTTTGTGAAAACTTTTAATAAACAGTTCTAAATGCTTTCACACACTCCTTTAACTGATTAAAGAAAATAGCAAGCAATCTGCTCAAATCTTTTTTATACTTTTGTTCCCGGGTATAGGAAACTTGTGAGACCACTCTCACATTCCAGAGAAGAGAAGATTAATAGGATGAGTGAAAAACTGTACCTTTTATTTCTGGAGCATCCGCTGGTCGGGAGTTTTTGACATTCACGAAAAGATCTTCCACCAACTTGAGTTTCCCCTCTGCTCTGGCTATAGCACCGTCTAACTCTCTCCAGCTGGAGGGAATAGCGAAAGCTGGATTCGACAGCGATTCTGGCCCAAACCCCTTGATATTCCATCCTTTGACACGTACGTAATACTTGTTTCCCTTGACCAAGTTTGGGATTTCTAACTCAAGATTTTGAAGGTCCTCCACAACAGCATCACCGGCAAGCGGGCAAAAATCATCAAAACAGCTCCACTCAACTGAAAAGAAAAGAAGAAAGATTTTGAGATCAGAAATCTTCTACGAAGGATAAATCACCGCAAGTGATAAATATTATATTGGGCAATTTCAGTTTTCGTCTCCTGATAAATCAAATTCTTCACATAGTCCACTTTACAGGGTGAGAGTCTGCCTTGATGGGGCTAACTGTGGGGGATGACAACAAGATTTATTGCATTCGAACAGCACATGTGTACGGCTTAGAGTTAGTTAGTCATAAAATGGCACGGATGAGCAGGATGCCTTCGGCAGGTGACTTACAAACATTTCAAGTTACTTCCACTAGCTGTCACTTTTCCCACTCTGACATTTTGATGAACTCATATATCTTCATTACATCTATCAAGTCAATTAAGACTCTCGCGCACCAATGTTTAGAATTCACTCCATAGCTAAAATAGCGCTCCCTACGGCAAAGAAGCTGAGTTGAATGAGAGTTCAGTGCTGTAGAAAAAAGTTTCTTACCTTTATATTTTGTTACTACTGCTCCATTATGATTATCCGGCTCCTCAAATCTGACGAGTAAAGACGAATCACTGGCCACTGTTAACGTCACATTGTTCGGAGAATCTGGACTTCCTGTAAGAAAGAAAAAATGAAATAAGTCATCAATGAAGTGAGAAAACACACAGAAAGGTAAGTGAAGATTAAGGAAAAGTTTTCGGTGAACACCCACCCTTTATGTAGATCATAGAAGAGCTGATCTCACGCCGGTACTGCTTAGGAGCCTTCATGTTGGCTGTAGCGGTGGTGTTCCGAGCGGCCGGTGGCCGAGGCAGGCGAGCTGGCATTAGTTACTGATGGAGGCTCGGTGCACAGGGTACTAGCACTCTCCTCCAGTGGAGGAGGCTGAGACTCTGAGACTAGGAGGAGGAGGAGGAGGAGGAGGAGGTGTGCGTCAGTTCAGCGGCGCAGGAACAGGCAGGCAGGCAGGGAGGCAGCAGGCAGGCTGCTGCTGCTGGAGCAGAGGGAATGAGGGGGAGGGGGGGGGGGACGGCATCAGCTGTTTACATCACACAGCCTATCTGGGCAGATGTTGGCGAGTGACACGGCAAGGATGAGACTCTCTCTCTCTACTTTTCTCTCTATTCATTCTATCTCCCTCTCATTCTTTCTCTCTACAATTCTCCTTTCATTCCACTCTCTCTCTCTCTCTCTCTCTCTCTCTCTCTCTCTCTCTCTCTCTCTCTCTCTCTCTCTCTCTCTCTCTCTCTCTCTCTCTCTCTCTCTCAAATCCATTAATAAGCAAGGATTTTAAAAGTGCTTTTAGCATCTCCTCAAAAAATAACAATAATGACAAAAGTGTACATATAAAAAGAATGTTTTCCCTGGGGTTTTACACTAAACAAAGAGACATTGAGTAAGGCTGCAAAGTAAGACTGCAAGTCTTGATTGTACTGCACTACTGCCCCTGTGAGACCTAGATCTACTCCTCCAGCCAGCCTGCCTGCCTGCCTACAGTGTGCCCCCAGCCAGGGGTAGCAACCAAAACATCAAGCTGGGTTCCCAAATACAGCAGGAGGCAGTATTTTTCATGCCTCCCTGCATTCTGACACACTGATCTCAGCAGATACAAATCAATTGGTTGATTTCCATCGCTCTCGGATCCCCTGACCAAACACTGGGGACTTGGGGTCATTGCCTCTACATGGTTAACACTGTATCTCCTGATACACTACCTACATAACCACAGAGATATTCAGATGTAGAATGAAGTCTGTGATATGCAGAAACAGCCCCCCCCCCCCATCCCCCTAGCAATGCATTAGGATAAACTGTGACTAAAAGACTATGTTCGCAAAAGATGGTCTTCACATTTGGAGGTTTTATTGCACAGTAAAATCAGTTTGAATTGAATTCTTAAGGGTCAAGAAAAAGTGATCAATACATCATTTTCTGTTAGGCAAATGCCAGAAACTAACTGTAAACATTAAACCAAGCCATCGGTACTGAGTTCGAGACATTTCATGCGGTGGATGCTCAATAAAAACTTAACAGCTGGGCTGTACTGATCAGGGTCTAGAGGAACACGTGAGTCAGAATATCCAAACATTTCCTTCCTCTGCCTCCTACAAGTTCAGCTCAGACCCGGTAATTGGATATAATCTTATCTCGTCAAAACAAATCCAACAAATTAGCAGTTTGGATGAAGTTAATTTGGGCCTCATTAATTGACCAGAGTTGCTCATTATATTGACCCTCTAATCCCTACTGCACGTGTTTGTATATAGTGCTAAGTGTGGTGATGCCTGGGGTGGTGGCAAAACTCCATTTTGTTAGGGTATAAAAGTACACCCTGCTGTTGGTATGATACTTTAACCTCCCTGTATGGGTGCATCACACTCCTCTATAAGGGTGCTAGATACATTGGTGTAAAAGTGCTCAGATACTACACATTCCTTCTGTTAGAATGCACACTAATGCATCCCGCTTGTAGGGTGCTGCACGCCCTTATAATAAGGTGCTACACTGTGGCATACTTCAGCTTGGGTGCTGGGCACCCTGCTGTAAGGGTAGTGCACCAGGATGTTGAGGATTTGTGGTATTCCACGCTAACAGGAATGACGTAGATTTCTACCAAAACAGCGAGTGATAACTGGACTACTTTGAAGTTTAACTGCTGTAGTATGTCAAGGTGGTGTCAGACTTGCAAGCAGCGTACTTGATCAGGGTCGCATGCAGCCGCCTTAAGAGTACCTAATGCTAGATTAGGGTGGCTGCTCTGCCGAGATTATGCTAAGTGGACGGGGTTGGGGGTATGGGTATAGGGGTATCATGGGAGGCATCTATTCTCTCGGCACCAGCCGCCAGTATTGCAGCCCTACCGAGGCACCCATGACGATAAAGTTAGAGATTTATAGAGGGGGTCAGGGCCTTGTGACGTTAGAGCTTCATGCTATCTTAACTGACCTCGGTGTAATAACACACAAATCGGGCATTTAAATGAGAGACAGGGGCTATTAAATATCTCTCAGCAGCAGTCGCTCAGCTCTTGATAGCGTACGGCCCAGAGGATACCAGAATGATCGGAATCACACTCAGAGATGCCATTAAAATGTAAATACAGAGAGAAAAGAACTTTAACAGATTTTTCCCAAATCTTCTAATAAGTGCTATATCTCCATCCTCTGGGGCCAATTTAGTTATGGTTAAATTGATTAAGTAAAGAGTCTTAAACTAGTTGCAAGTCAGATATATAATTACATTACAGCTTTCGATACTATTTACTCTGCCTATAAATACATGTATGTTGTATACTGAGGGAGACCTTCTCTTGAGGGACTAATTCCAATAAGCACCCGAACTGTCTACTCAGTATGCCTGAATGGTCTATGTTGAATTCCTGCTTCTGTAGCCTAAGAATGCGGCATCAAATTTGCCTTCTCGGCACCCGTGGCGAGTTGAGATACCTCGTCAGAGCCAATAAACACACTGATTAGCCACTGGGAACTTGATGCAATCTGCGGCCTGTAAAATGTCACGCTATCAAGCCTGCATTCTCCATCAAACACATACACTACTGACATCTAGTGACGACAGTGAAAACTAAACTTGCCTCTTAAACTGATATACGAGTTAGTGTTGATAGATAACTGTCATCAAGAATCAACTTACGTGCATGATCGTAGCCAGCTTCCATTCGTTTCAGCAGTCGATGTCGAAACTCCCAATAACTTAGTTGCCGTTCATTTTCCTAAAAAGACAAACAAAAGAGATATAAGCAGGAGATTTAGAGAGAGTATTTTAAGAGTATTTAAAGTCAATGCTGAAAATCCATCATGCATGTGTAAATGACCCGCAGAAGATCATGATGAATGTTCTTACACTATTATTTACCTGTGCTAACGACCTCTGCACACCTGTCCCTACCTGGATTACCTACTGAACCGTTTCAGCCCTTAGTGGACGTTTCCATCAGGTACGCATCATTGGAAAAGGCACAAATATGATTCACCTGTCCCATCAACAAACAGCTCACCTGTTTCTTTGACCGTTACTGTCTTAAACATCTTTCTCAATGCCTTCAAGCTATGCATCATCGAGAAAAGGATTAATTTGATTCACCTGTCTTATCAACAGGTCGTTCTCCTCTAACAACATGAAATACCATCTTAATCCTTATTCTCAATGCATGATCAGTGTATGCTTCAGTGGAACTCACCTGCTCCAATGGAGCTGATTGTATGTAATACACCTGTCCCATCAAAACCCTGCTTATGTAAGCCACACCTGTTGCCGCCTGGCTTTCATCTCTACAGGTATGTTCAATGTACAGTGGTAGACCACTGACAGGTGTATCACGATAGTCACCCTGCTAGACGCAATTCAAGCCTGATCACGACTGGGATTAACCAATCAGGGTTAGGAATACAGACACATCTGTCTGCCGTGATCGGTTACACAACTACCACTGAGAGATGCCCGCCCTTCATCAAGACAGGTGAATCTATTTATGGGCGCTGTAAGTCAAATTCAGATTGATCGCTCATGGATAGAGCACCTTGACATAAGCTGATGAATAAGGCATCTTTGTGTAAGTGATATAAGTTGCAGTACCATCATTCCAGTGCTGGGCTGATTGAAAGGTGCAAGATTTCTTTTCTATTTGAGAATTTTAGGGCTCTGTCCTGCACATGGTTTTTAATGCATTTTAATTCAAAAATAATTTCTTGTATGGATTGCATTGGTCTATACCTTCCACTTCATGCACAATTGTTATCAATTTCAATCATTTTCATTAGGAAAAGAAACAATAGAGATTTCCTAACAAAATAACTAATTATACCTAAACAATAGACGATTATACAAATGAATAGTTACAGAAATGTCACTACTCCCAGGACTAATAAGCTCCTGTCCAGTCATAACTGGCACTACACACCACTTGAGAGGAAGGGGCAGCACTTCCCCTGTCACAGATACCCTACAGGTCCCCCAGGGCAGGCACCACTCAAGCCTCTAAGCACTAATTAAGGCATTTACCCACACAATGACCATTCAGCAATGCAGACTAGCCACTTCCTGTGGTCAGTTATTCTGCATCCTGGCCGTTAGATATGGCCCAGGGTCTTAGGAAATGTCAAGCTCTCAAAAAGGAAGATGGGGGAAGAGTCAAAACAAACAATAATACTCATTATCAAATGATCCTGGCCATGTGTATGGTTAACCCTTTCATGCCCAGGGTGTTGCTAAAATATGTGCTATAAGTGTAGTGAAGACATGGAAAAGCAATGTGTTCCTGAGGGAGTATATTAATAAGCTTTTTATAAGTTTCATCAAAACAGGTCTATTGCTGTCGATTTAAGTGACAATTTCAAGCAAGCAAATAAAGAACTTGAATTGTAAAGAGGGGTTCATCAAACCCCCCCCCCCCCCCCTGAGCCCTCTCCCTGAATCCTCAACTGCCTAGTTCTTGCTTCCTATATGTCAGTGACACTTGAATCATATAATATGATGTCAAACAGCCACCCCCTACTCCTACCTAGATGATGTCAAGTCCTAATCCTTCCAGAGCCCCTACAATCCTGCTGAGTAGCTCCCTGGATTAATTTCCATTTACTTAGCTCCCCAGCGGGTAGTACTACTAACATGACAATAATCACTTGTGTTCTGCGTAGCTAAAAACTCAAATACAAGGTCGATGCTCTCAGCATATCAACCTCCTAGGACTTGACAAAAAACAGTTTGATACAGTAATGCCTATTGCATGAGGGATTTCTTAAACTAATAAAAGAACTCAGAGGGAAAAATGCTGTGCCGCTTATATGCAGGATGAATGACCTCTGCATACAAAACCTGGAAATGAAGGTGGAATGGGATATCTCCTGATTAGTGAAAGACCTTACGAGTTATTGAAATGTCTTGTTGAGGACAGATTATTGCGCAGCTTATATACGAGGTCAATGACACAAGCAAACGACTTTTCTGTTTTGTTTTTTTAGTATTTCCCATTTGAAGAGAGATGTTTCTAGTTATTGAAATGTGTCATGCTGGGGAGAGATAATTGAGCAGCTTATACACAGGTCATTGATCTGTACATGACAAAAAGTTATTGCATAAAAAGTTGAATACAATATTTCCATATTCATGAGATACCTGTTGTTGAGATCAGGTGAATGGGGAGCAGAGAAGAATGTGCTTACCTTATTTTGACTAGTAGATATGTTGCTATTGGACTGACTTGACACCAGGTTGGAAATTCCTTCCACTTTTCTCTCTGCCTCCGCCACTAACGTTGCCAACCGCGCTGCACTGGAATTCTCTTTATCAACTGGAAAATGACAAAACAAAGATCATTAGAAATAAGAATATACTGATATATACTCCAGAGTATGCATTGCCCTTAGATTTATCCCATTTGAGATGTTCCTCAGCTGCCTACAGGAGCACTGATAAACACCTTTGAATGGTTAAAACCTTTTACAGTTCATAGAGAAATGCTACTTTTATTAATTAACGGCGCTTTTATGGTTCAAACCTTTAAAATTTCATAAAAATGCAATTTTGCAGTCAAGAAACTTTATGACGAAAAGTAACTATCTAGACTTGTAGAAGGCATGGTGGATATTTACCTGTCATCCGAAAAGGCACCTTCCTGCTTTTGCAAACCCTGAGATCAGTCTGAGCCATGTGGCCAATACCTAATTTACTGTTATTCAACAGTAAACGGCGGTATTTCACTGGGCCTGAGTACCTTGCCCTTAAGACCTCCATTAACTAGGTATTAAAGCTTTGTTGCAGCCAGGTACATTCACACCTGGGATTATTTATCTTAAACCCTGGCTTAAGGCTGCAACAAACAGACTTAACTCTTAAGCTGTTTAGATAGACTCAGTAGAGAAAACCACTAGGCAGTAGTAACAAAGGAAAATGTAAAGAGTAAGGGTGGTCTTAAAGCATGAGGCCTCAGAGGTAGGGTCCACTCAGCACCCTTCTGTGCCTAGTTCTGGCCAGACAGGGGTGGAGGTAGGTATATAGGGTAACCATACCCCTGTGCCAGGTAACTGTTTCCTGCCCCAAGCATAGTGCCAGTACCCCAGGAAGTGTCACCCTTTGTCTCCACATAGCAATTAGCCCCTTTTGTTCTCTGGGATAGCTGGTAATGACTCCAGCATACACAGGAACTGACTTTAATGGCAATTCCGCCAGGCCCTGCAATGTGTATTTGCTGACAAAAGTGTATCGTTTCCAGGTGTAAAAAGTGTAACAGGTGGTCATAGTGAGATAAAGGTGACAGAAAAGGTGGAGGAAAATCAGGGGCAAGACAAGGGCGATTTTCTTATTATAATCATCTATAAATTTGGTTGATTATCAAAAGTCTTTGAGCAAATAAAAAAAGTGCAGAATTCTGTATTCTAGAAAAAAAATTCTGGTTTACTGATTGTTTTTATGGACAAAGGAAGTCAGTTCTATCCAAATCTTGCATCAATTGCACTCAGAGTAGAGAGGCAATGAGGGTGTGTTTGCATGGCCAATTACTCATGCACATCTCAATTGAAATTGTGATAAGTATATTTGCTCTATGTTTGGTTTCCATTGAGAGTGGATGGCGAGCATAACTGAGGCACGGGGCAGGCCTCAGACATGCAAGCTGAGCTGCCACCCTCAACAGGTGGAGCAGGAATGCAGGTGGTTCTCTCTACCTTGGGTACACCTGGGTACTCATAGAAATTCAATGATGCTTCAATATCAAATGCACACAAAATAATCAAATCCAGAGAAAAAAAATCAAAACAAAACAAAACAAAATAATAATAATAATAATAATATTAATAAAAATACTCAAAAAGAAATGACAAAAACATATACAATATTCAATTAAAAAGACCAAATAAAGAAAACTCTATAAACTAACATGTAACATCGATGAAATAACAGAGTAATTTAAATGTATCAAAAGTTCATAAAAGTCAAAAGGAATAAACTAAATTCTACTTGGCAGACTTACAGCTTGAGTTGTCCCTTGCGCCACAGGTCAGCAGCATCTTGGCCATTGGAATGTGATTGGTCATAATAGCTATTTCTAGAGGCGTAAATTCCTCACTGTTTACACTGAAACAAAAGAGAATAACAAACAATCAAAACTTGAGTTAACCCACCTTCAAAGTCCATCTTGTCTTTTTTCTGTCCGTCAAGTTGTGATTTATAGCGATTCTTCCTCCACATTAAAGGCGAGTTTAACTTTGCAGCAGTTTTACCACATTTCCCGACGTATATCATAACCTTATCCATTGTATTAGCTTTGGATACAAAACTCCATCTGATAGCAACAACAAGAGATATTTCATTATATAGCGCCGCTTTTTTCAAAAAGAGGCTACGACTGAGCGCTAGTAGGTAGAAAGCGAGGTAGATGCGTACAATCTAGTGACATGACATGGTTACCATGGAAACCTTACGACCTGTTTTACTCGGAAACGCTGATCAGGCATCGAAGCGTGTGGATTAACGTGCGAGACCAACAGGGTCATCTCCTGGATACTATCCTAGCCCCCACTGAACCCAGCCCGCCAGGGACATCAGGGCTACTGCTTCAAAGGGGGGCCAGGGGAGTAATTTGGCAAGATATGGTTCAACTAGTGTGTTTCACGCTTTGTGCTATGCTTAGCAGGACCATGGAGGCCACTTAACCATGGTTAGTCAGGTCAGAGAGGGTATGTTTAGTTTTGGCAGATAGTGAGTGGGTGGGGGAGTCATGTTGGGGGGGGGGGGGGTCACTGGAAAGAAACGCACCCTTTTTCCAACTGCATGTGCAAGTGTATTTCAACATGCATCACAAGTTTATCTTCTACTACTACTTCAATCTCCAATCATCCAAGGGATAAAAGTGATAAGCCTTAATAAATGTTGATTTAGCTTTGGGGGGTAATATCAACCCATGTTGCAGTTCTTCACCCCTTCAGTAAACAGGTGTTAATTTAGAGTTTTGAATGTTTAAAATAAATGAGAAAAAACAACAACAAAAAAACATCCCTTAACTAATTGATTTCAGCTGAAAATATACGCCTCTTCAAAGCAAACCCTTTTTGAAATCTTGCTTTCCATTTAGTCTCATCTCTTCAAATTGCCGACCATGAAAGGTCAATCTGGTGCAGGGGATTATTTTGTCCGTAGTGAATCAATTTGTTCGTTTAAACTACTCTCTACATCTAAGCGGCGGGATCAGAGAGAGGAACGAAGAGCATCTCTGATCTCCCACCTCTTCTCCATTTCTGCTAAAAGACCCTCTTTCATTCGCTCCATTGCGTACTCTCTGCAGCTAAACAAACAGGGCCTCTGCGATTAAGAGACATGATACTGCTAGAAAGTAGCGTTAATAGTGATCTCTCAGGGTCACTGTGACTCACAGGGATGGGGGATTTCACGGTACAGAGGCCGTACTAATGCACGCACCTCAACATGGAATCCGAATGCTACTACTACTACCACCACTAGCCCTGGGAAAAGAAATGTGGTAGGGTACAAACAAGAGGAAACAGGCAGTTCCTTGCAGTCACATTTTTATAATTTGAGGTAGCACAAATGTTGTTTTAAAGGTAGTACAAATATTGTTTTAGAGAAATTAATAGGGTTGCTTTCATTTGGAGATGTTGACCTGCGAAACAGCACTTTGATTAAATCTTAAAGTTGAAAAGCATCAGAGTAGGATAAGTCAATTAGAAGATTCTAAACTTCTCAAAAAGATACTAATCTGTGCTTTGAAGAAGTGATTAAAACAGTAACCTTTTCTTGAAGAGGATGGCAAAGGGGAAGATTGTACCTAAGACCCTCATTCATCATCTTAGGCTTCACTCATACTTAAAGGATGGGACATCAAGTTGTCTTTCAAAACAAATAACACAGCAAGCACATTCCAGACCCATTAATCAATACCTTTTTCTTCAATTTGCAGTATGGTGGCTTTAATATCAATTTCGTCCATACCATGTTGACCTAAAGGGGTCGTTAGGTACAGGGGTCATCAGGTACCATTTCTGGCTGAACATGTACCAATCATTTTAGGTGTATCTGTTTCAGGTAAGCACACAATGGTAGTGGGCACTGTTAGTTAGCATTAATCAAGCAGCAGTGCTTTGAACAGGTACTGGGAATACATGGTGGCAAAGGTGGACCTGTTGACCCCCACACCCCATCCCCCATAAGCCCAATTACGCAGGAGGGGAGTAACGAGTGGGAGCATCTAAAGGGAGATGTTCAGAGCGCGTCTGGCACAGAGTGCAAACACCAACATTCAACCCCATTTATCCCTAGGATTAACAAAATACAATACTTTTTTCTTAATTAATGCAATGGCTCAATATCATTACATCAGTTCTATACAAAATTACAAATTGTATGTGTGAGGTCCCATATACATGTGTATATATATAAATATGTATATATATATATATATATATATATATATATATATATATATATATATATATATATATATATATATATATGCACACACATACACGTGCACACATACACGTGGTGCACATAAACACACACAATTTATAAACGTACATTATAAGGTCATAAAGTAATCATGTAGCAAGGCTTGCCAGCTTGCCTCTCAAGCAGGTGATTGCCCATGTGCTTATTTGATGTTTATTTCTGTCCACACGTGAGGATGAGGCTCCTTTCAGTATTGCCTGTGATCATAGCTCTACATTGATCTCATCTGAGAATTCTCAGAACCATTCTGGCACGCCAAACAGTTCTCACCAATTTTACGCCATAAGTGATAACGCTTTCTGCGTACTGAACAACGCATTCATTTTGTTAGAAGTGGTGCCTAGCCCAAACAGATAGTGGCATGAGTTACGGCAAATGGTTGCCGCCAGATTGGGCAGGCTGTAAGTGTGTAAAGAGAAATCAATAGGTGGGAGGGTAGTGTCCGTTTAATCATGGCCTGTGTGAGCGGATTGAAGCAGAAAAGCCTTAAGGTATAAATGGTAC
The DNA here is from genome assembly GCA_963942565.1 of Maea johnstoni. NCBI lineage: Eukaryota > Metazoa > Annelida > Polychaeta > Spionida > Magelonidae > Maea > Maea johnstoni. Next base: position 16,589,993 of record OZ012685.1, on the reverse strand, counting down.
ATGCACCTTCATCAAGAGTTTGCCACCAGGATCAAAATTATCCTTCATCATCCATGCCAAAGGTGCATACTGTTCTTAACTAAACCACAAATCGTATTGAAAAATAAAATGAAATGAAATGAAAATAAGAACGAAAAAGAATAATAACAATAATAGTTAAAAATAAAAATAAGATTTAAAAGAAATTGAAGTTTTATTCTCATTTTTATCAAATCCAGATAAATTAGTTTCATCAAATATTTAGGTATAACAATCTTGTGTTGCCACCACAGACCTTGTCAAAAACCTGGGGGAGCAAAAGAGGCTTGGCATAAGAAGTTTACTAACCACTGCAGTGTCCATATTGACCCTGTGTCAAACAGACCTGATTTTTCCTCTTGAACCCTAGTGCAATCACATATTATTAACCTGGAAAGCCTCATGCCCTGATCATCTCCAGTTCCATCTGATTGAGGAGATCCACTTGTAATTCAAGTATGACTCCGAGAACATATGAACGTCAGGCAAGGGGTGTAACATTTTTACAGTCTCCCTTGATAGAGAGATATATATCATCAAAAAAGTGGCGGTTTTGGGTGCTATAGGCATGAATGATTAATTTGTGGTAGCTCTTCATGACCATGCATGATAATGGATACAATGCTGAGGCAGAGACCTAGTACATATAAAGCGAATGCCCAACATATATTATGTAAATAGTATAAATGCGTGCATACATGCCAGTGAACATGTTGGCCATACAGTGGTACTTGATCACCTCGTTCAATTCAGTGAATGAAGGCAAGATGAAATTTCTCGTTAAAGTAGTAGCTTCCCGCTCTCCTATTTCAGCAATCAGAATGGGGAGCCTAGAGGACCTGGAAGTTATGAAATCCTATACTCCAATATGGCTCATGCTCATAGCAAACACGTGCCGCACAGGAAATGAAAGTTTTGATACTCATGATGTATCGGTAGCATAAAACCTGCCAGTATCAGGAGGGGAGGGAGTATAAGGGTTTAATTAGGGTTCCATCAGTAAAAGTTCAGTAGAGTCCCTGATTATTAACCTCATTACCAAGTTGACCTACAAAAGTGAAGTCCCTTCAAGGTCATGGTTAGAGTAATATATATACACATTTCAAATATATACAAAACAGCACATGTGCTGCTCTAATATAAGGACAAACACACTCTGATTGGCCTGCCTGTATTCCATTGGCTTAGCTCTGACTCTGGTCCTCAGAAAACAATAGGCTATCAGCAGGCTCTTTGGTCATACATACCCTTACTCCCAAAAGCAACCAAAATCTAAAAGTCAGGGTTTCTCTAATAGCTGTGAGAAAGCTTTAAAAAAAAGCTTTTTCCCACTCAAAATGCCATTCGCCTTGATGAATACCTCTTTGAATAAGGCTGTACGCATGCAGCAGCCAAGCAGTACGTCATTAGCATTTCCCTCCTTGACAGTGGCATCAAGACTTCTGCTGCAAAGGAATCTCCAGGGGCTTCTTGGAATAATCAACCACTTAGCTGTCTAGGTCTTAAGGGGATAACTTCATGCAATACAAACCCAGGCACATCCATAAGGAATACCAAGAAGCAATTTTTGTATGGCTTTTTACGGTGAACTTGGACCATCATTTCCACATATCATATGATATAGGCTCACCATTGTCATCTAAACAGCAAAAAAAACTCAACTTCGCAATGGTCTTATTACCACTTTTGCATTTTTTTTCTTGTAACTTTATAAACCTGATATCAACTGTTTTACGGAGAGTTCATTTCACTTCCCTAATCCACTCTCTATCCTTGATTAATTGCTTGTCAAGCCATTCATCGCATTGTCTCACAGGTGAAAACTTACAAGTTGTCAGGAACTGCGCGCTCTGAAACTCCCCTACCACACAGAAAGACGAAGGCAACAGGAGCTGCCACAGATGATATTTTAACAAGTAGAAGCATGTCATTGACGTCACTGATGCATCCAGAACATTCTAAATATTTCATAGGCATTTACTGTTACATTTTTTGCTACAATTTTAGCAATAATTGTGCTCTGTTAAGAGGACATTAATGAGTAACTGAAAATAAAAATTACATCCTGTGCTTTAGTTCTATAACTTATACTTCCTGCCTCAGTAATTCTAGTTCCTAGGTTCAACATAGAGGGCACCAGGGTTGGTCACCCCATAGACTCTGCAAACCTTTGGTAGGCCCCCTTTTGAGCAAACACAGAACTAAATGAGGAAAGAATCATCTGTGAATTGGTACACATTTGCAAGATGTAAATGGAAGATCGAGATATCACCTGATGGCTTAAATGGGCTACATAGAGTCGTGGGGTGATATTGGTATTGATAATACATGTCTCAAAACAGGCAAACATTTCTGAGAAGAAATCTCAGAGATTTATACCTTCCTTACAAGGAAAGCAGTAAGCAATCTTCACATTTATATTACCTGACGTGCTACTGCGCAATTTTGTCAGGAAGCTACTAGGGAAATTAAGACCTACAAATAAGCATTTACCAAAACATTATTTGACTAGCTAAAAATACCTTTTCTCAAGTTAATGTTTAAGGAAATTTAATGCTACACAAAAAGCAATCACTTAACCATTACTGTGCCAGCTACCTGGAATTTTCTTGAGTCGGATGTTTAGAGAAATTTGGCGCTACAAATGAGCAATTACCACAACATTACTTTACCAGCTACCCAATATTTTAGTTATTTGAGTAAGAACTTCCTTATTGATAAGCAATCCCCTACAACACTTCACTGAGCCCGCTTCCAGGAGCTTCTTTCAGTTCAATACTAAAACCAAGTGGAGATGTGCCTGGATTATGCCTAGGTTCATCACAAGGGTACCAGCACAGAAAGGATGTATTACCTAGAAAGGTAACTTCTATTTAGAGCTCTTGAGTCCCAAAAATGCATCAATAGGCACTACAATCGCTGATAACTAGTAAGACAATTTTTACACCTGACAACTTAGCTACCATGACCTAACCCCAAATGTGCATGTTGGTTCTGATTTGTATCTATCTCGAGGAATATCCATTTGAGATTTCAACTTTTATTAATGAAATAATTAAGTACCAGTAATTTCCTTTGTTTATATTTCATCTACAGAGCCCTATTTACTGATTTTAACAGCCCACATGCAACCTGCTTCCACTTCTCAAACATTTTTAAATACATTATTTTTTCAATGAAAAAGCTAACTATTTAACCTGTGCTGAGTAGTTGATACTTGTCAGGGCCATCCAGGGGGTAGTGTAAGAGATAGCACTGATAACAGTGTTCTGGGAAGGAACACACATTTTCAGTTCTTGGTACTTGAATCATAAACCCCCATTGTATTTTTTATCCTCCTCTACCATCTCATTGGACATTTTTCTATCAAAAACGTGCCACTGGGGCCGCTAGCCAATGATACATGTTCAGTTTTTACTGTGTATTTGGGGAAAAGCTACTAAAATGCCCAATAATAGTAGAGAGACCATAAAGAAGAAGTATTTCCAAGCGCATCAGTTCCTGATATGCTTTAGGATAAAGACCGCTGTTTGGGGCTGTTGCATAATTATCGTACCAATGATTGGTTTTATGCTCACAATGAGAAAGCTTTTAATGAGGATTGTGTGATTTATAGAGGTATGTACCCCTTACTCCAATCTCCCAAAAGATCACAATCAATAATGGCAATTCCTGGAGAAGAAACAGATGCATAGTAAACTGCAGGGTCTGGCTATGTAATCATAAGGGTCATTTCTATCATTGCCTGTCTGGGTGGGCTAGTACCATTAAAGATGTTACTGTACCAGGGACTTTGTGGGGTTGTGTGAGTGTTCTAGATAGCCAAGGGACCCACCATAGTGCCTGCTTGTGGCAAGTGGTGAAGAAGACCTGAGTCAGCACTCAGCCAATGGGATGAAGGGATAAAATACCAGCTCTTATTGAGTGCCTGATGCTACTGGTAGTGCTGTAGACTACATTCCTTTTCTCTGAAAAGATTTTCCCTCTGAGTTGACCAGGCTATAAAGAAATAAACTTGAAAACAGCATCAACATTTAGAGCCTGAATTCTAGGCTAGTCCTATTGAAAAAAAAAGGTAGGCATGCTTTGTATCCTTTCATCACTGCTAGGCTCCACTCCCTCTATACATCAATAGCTCCGGCTGGGCGCTCCATCTAGTCTTACAGGCTGTCTGGGGCACCCTAACTCCACTGAGAGAAATCACAAGATTGGTAAACATATTTAAAAAGTAGCGACATTAATATCTTGTTGATCATCAGCTAGTGAGGGCATAAGACTGAAATCTATGTAACTAAGAAATGAAATGCCTTTCATCACGGACATAGTGAACAGGATGTAGACCCTAGGTGGAAAACCTCCTCCTTAACTGGCATTCATTGGGCAAAATAGATGTTGATTTATAAATTAGTATATACAGGATCAATTCCTCCTTGAAAGCATCTTCTCGTAGCCCTGATAGTTTTGAGTTCTATTGAGATTTAAGCAAGAACTTTAAAATCATTTGAAGGGAGTTGTTGCCTGTGAAAGGTGAATTACATATTTCATTAAAACATTTTTCAGAAAATGCTTTGCCTAGAAAGGAATCACCAAACTAGTTGTGCCGCCTTGCTGAGTAACTTCCAGGATGAATGGGTCAACCATTTCACTGTCTGTTTATAGTAAGGACATGTCAAGAAGGGAAATTATACACACAATAGAAGTGAAGTGGTAGTCAAGCGGGTGAGATTATTCAGAGTGAGGCACTCTCCTATTCTTTCTTTCCCAAATCCATGGCAGTAATACAAAACCTTACAATCAGCTGTATTGGGTCCTGAGAGAGTGGAACAATGGTGTCTAGGCCTTTAAGCCAACACCCCAGTACCCTTATCTATTGTCCCTGGGTACTGCACAACAATAGATGGCAATTTCGGCAGGTGAAAATGATGAAAGTGGGGCAATTCACCTGAGGCTGTGTTTGTTGAATCAGCCCCTCCAGGTAATTGTGGAATACATATCTCAGGTAAAACATCAGCTGTGGAGGTGTGGTAGTGGAGCCAGGGCTTATCTGTTATGTTCTACCATGTAAAGGTGTGTTGGTCCCCTATACTTCACAAGTCTACAAAAACCTTAGATGTTAAGAACTTGAGAACATGAAAGGTGAATCTTGCAGCAGTGAGCGTGGGAAGGATTGGATGCTCGATTTAACAATTTGACATTTTTTTCGAAAAAAAAAATGAGCATGAAAAGAAATTTTTCAGATGGATTTCTCTACTAGGAAAATGTTTCCAATAGCTAGCTAGGCCTTTGTGGCGCTTCAGGTACGACTAGTTTAATCTTGTGCTTTGAGTGCAGGAAAGGCAGAAACTGATTGCTGATAGCTAGGTGTATAAGGATGACAAGCATCTGCTTTCATCTTTCTGCAGTCGCTAATAACTCACACTTATTTCCACTATATATAGCCCGCCTACAGGAATCCAGGGAGGTTCATTGAACTAGGATGATTGAACCCAACTATGATAACAGAACTGCCTATTGTGTTTCTCTTCCAAAAGAAGCTATTTAGTGTCTGGAAATGGCTGTTTAGTGGCTGGAAATAACACCTATCCACATAAACCACAGTACCTGAATTCCATCTCAAACACCTTGGTAACCCATAAATAGCCACAGAATTTGTATTTCTACATAAATAAGAGGACTGATTATTTTGGGCTCATCTTAGTGATCAAAGGATCTTTTGGCAAAGTATGTGAAAGAGAAATGTTAAACTGAACATAAACAACAACATTTCTTCACATCCTTTTCAAAGACCTTCCCTTACTGCCTAATAATACTGAAGTATCGGAGCTCTAGAGGGTAATACCTTGCAAGTCTAGGTGTGAATAGGATAATGGCCTGAGCAAGTCTTAGGAAGCAGTGACGATTGACAGTCTGTCATTTATCTGTACCTGGGGGATCTTGAAGGCTGGGTCTGGGCAGCTGCACTAATTACTGTGACTAGTGATTCCTGGCACACACTTAACAGCAGGCAGTCCTTAAGGGCCTGCTGTGTAACACTAGAGTCCACCCTTTAATTAAAGCCATCATCGGGCATGCTGTAATGTTCTACAATAACTCCCCATGGTGGGTAAGGCATTACACAGCATTCATTTTCTCTCCCATGATCGACTATCCTGAGGATGGCTTCGCTTTATCTTATAAATCCCTCAGAAAGGTAGCAGTTTAAGAAGACTCTGAAAGGTTCATTATCCCATCCCTCAAAATTAAGAGGCAATTCTTCTTTGGTTTTGGATGAAAATTAATCCCCTTTTTGTGTGAATGTTACAAATACCCTGCACCATACATGCAGACTAATATGCAAAAGAAATTTGAATCCATTTTTCTTGACAGGAACAGTATGGTTTTTATCAGGTCAGGCTAGCCCGCTCAAGATGACAGTTTAATTCATCAAACCGTAGATGTGAATGTATGTCAAACCTTCAGTAGTGCATTTTTCATAACCAAATGATTGGAAATGAAGACCTGTTTGCATACAAACTCCCTATTAAGATTAGGATTTGGCTGAGTGAGTGTAGTAATTAACTGGGTGAAGATACAGAGTAGCATACTGCTGATCGGTTTCAAAGCATGCCTTATCTAGTATGGGTACTTAATGCAGTGTGGTCTCCGAGGGGTGTATCTTGATTCAAATCTTAATCTTGTTAACCGTACTGAAATGGTTAAACAGTTGGAGCCTGAAGCTTCCAGTACCAAATCTTAATCAAGAAAACTATAGCATCATCCATCTAGTGTTTGCTATTAAGCTGAAAATCAATCTTACATTTCATAATGTATGATTTTGCTTTTTAACTCCCATTTGTCCATAATCTATAAAGTAGTATTGAGAACAGCATTACATTGATTGTTTGATTTTGATGTTTTACCTTTCTTTTCCTAAATATCCTATGATGAATGCCAACCACAAGATAATTCTACTATTTGGGAGAACCACAAGCAGATATTGCACCAAACATAGGGTTCCAAAACGGATACCGTGAGTGAGACAAGATGAGACACCTGCCAACAAGGTTCATTACCCCCTACCCCCTCATCATCAAGGAACGGTGCACACTTTGTACCCACATAAGGGTGTTATGACATAAGGCACACTTCAGCTGCACCCAAAACATAGTAGTTGGCGTATCTGTTCATGGTCAACTGCACACACATTTCAAACGATGCCTTTCCTGCTTAATATGAGAGCATTTAAAGATAAAGTATTGCCATCACGGTTTAACTTCAGTGTGATCACTTCAAGAATTGGGCTTTTAAAATGGGACCAATGGAGATGGGGTGTTTGGGAAAAGATATGGATCATGAGAAAGTGACCAATAAGAAAGTGATTAGAATCAAACTGTACTCAATAAATCACTTAGATCTGATTCTAACCCGGCCCGCTCACCCGCTCGTTGGCGGTTACGGAGCTCAGGTATGTTAATGGCACCATTAGTGCTCCATCAGGCCAAGGTCACATGACCAGGAGGCCGCTGCGACAGGTGTATCTGTGTGAATGGAAAAAGGGGGCAACACCTGCAACGGGTTGCGGCCAAAAATATCAATATCGCACCTGTACATACCTTTGCTTTCAGAAAGTCTTTTCATGCCATTGATAACCAATACACTCCATTGTCAATAATATATCTTAGAGGTCAGAAGAGAAAACAGCAGCTTTGTTGGGTTACAATGAACAAATCTTAGGATACAAGAATTCTAAGGAACATGAGCACAATTGAAAACAGACAAGAGCTCATTTTCTCCCAAAACCATTAAAAATTAGCATTTTAAATTGAATTTTGATGAGCACACCACCATAAATCTTGCCCTTAACTTCACTACAAATTTGCAAAATCTTCCCAAACTTGTCAAGCCATCAATGTAAAGTAGTGGCAGGGATAGCTTTAAACACTCCATCAACCACTCTTCTTCCCTCTTGGGTGGCCTCTTCTACAGAGCTAGACTTCACACCCTCAAGAGCCTGGCTGCTGGGGGCTGTTAACCTTTTCATGCTCTAAACGCCCAGATAACACTTATTAATGGACAGGCAATATTCACATAAAGTCAGATGACATGTGTTGCTTAGCAGGCGAATGCGACTTTCATGGATTCCAATAAATTCAATGTTGATTTCATCATGGTGCTCATGCTGAAATAATAAATTCAGTTCGTATCACGTGTCAGGACAGGAGGATGGCAAAGAGTGGGATGGGAGAGCCAGCGCACACTACAATGTTGAGACTTCAGAAAGTTCCCTGTCGGCTGCCGGAGGATAAACGTGGACCATTTCCAGCGTCAGCCAATGGCCAGAGAGATATCAGGCATATGGCGGAGATGTCATAATACACCCCTCCCACACAGCCTCCCCTTACAGGATGGAAAACATCACACACACACACACACACGTGGCATTTCCTTGTTTTCTTCCATACATAGGCAATATAAGCCCAGAAAAAACATGGGAGCATAATTTAGCTTTATTTGTCAAAAATATCCATTCTAAAATTTCATATATTCTACGAATTTTGCGTGGTAAATAAATATCTTTTTAAAAGCAATTTAATTTGTAACATACACTTTGAGGAAAGTGGTTGTTTGTAAGGGGATACACAATTACACTTCAAATATTGACTTCGCTTAGAAGTCATCCTAAAAATAATCAGGATATTTTGGGGTACCTTGGGAATGAATGGGTTTAAGTTGGGGTATGGATATTAGGGTGTTGTGACAGGTGTTAGTGATAGGAGTGCTATTAACATCTGGCAGGTAAAATAGTAGTGCTTTATGACTGTCCTATCATTAACCTTTGTACATGCAGAAAATCACAATGTATAGAATGAGTGTAAATCTTAACATGTATAATTCCTTCTTTTTCAATAAGCAAAATGTGAAAACAGCTTTGTAAGAATTGGTGACTCCAGACATTGAGGAAAGGGTTCAAAGATTGTCTAGGTGATCATGACATTTCACATTATTTTTTACTGCCAGGGTGGTTTAACCCAGGTGTCTTAGCGTGCCTTCAAAAGAATTCAACCGAAAAATCATTCCTAGCTAGACAGACAGTTGCCGTGGTAGCACCTGTTGCCATACCAACAATATACATGGTCGCATGGCACCCAAATCAGTTCTTTCAAACTTCCACCAGAATGGCAACTCCTCTACCCTCTGCCCTATACTCACAAAGTTAACAATACCCCAACGTGAAACATGCACCTTTAAACTCTACTAGTAGAGCACTTCATATTTAGTTAAAGCCAAAACGAGCTGCACATTTCATAAGCAAGTGCATTCAAAGCAGCTTTATATGAATACAGGTGAGCTGAACGCTTGATTAAAGGTAAAACATGGAGTGGCACGCTTCTTCTGAAAACAATACCCTCAAAACCCATTCACCTGCATAGTGTAGGTTACATGTAGGTATGCAGACACCTGGTAATGAAATTTCATATTGAATTGTTCACATGCATTTAGTGAGAGCTTATTATGCTGATAAAAAGAGTTGCTTACCTGTTCACGTCTAGTCCATTTGTTTCTAATATCATCTTGGCCATATCCATATCCTGATGCTCGACTGCATCAAATAATGCTGAAATAAAATAAATAGTACATATTAAATCCAGTTCATTGCATCGGTAATAATGTAGCAAATCACACCCTAACACTGAGAGTTTCATCGTGTTAGCTTGAACTCATACCTCAAGCTGTCACCTGAGTAATGACAGCGTGTTACATCGATGTGTAAAACACCCTCATGCCTACTCATAACAGTGTGGTGTAAAACGCTCTATATATCCTTAAGGCTACCCATACCCTACAAAACGCCCTTATGATATGCTGGTGCATCTTCTATGTACACATCACTCCTGTGTGCCGAATCAATGGCACAATATAGAAATTTCCTTTACCATACCTTAAAGCATCCCTATGCCCTTCAAAACACCCTACCTGAGAGCCCACTGGTACCCTATAAAACACCCTCCCTGTGCTGACACAGCTGACTGCTCCAGTAACTCTAGGAGTGCTGCCCTAACTAACCTTTCAAAGAAGTTCTGCTGGCAGAATACTTGCTAGGAGAATTGGCGAGATTGGCTAGCTTGAAGGGTATATCCGTAAAGTGCTGGGTTAGCCGTCTCTTTCTCCTGTTCTGTGCGTACTCGGCCATCTTGACCACTGTCCCGTGTGAAAGTGAGGCACACGCGCCCCACCACCATGTTTACATAGTAGCCTTGCAACAGCAAAATTTAAATCCACCACGCTGTGCTCTGATTGGTCGAATGCCCACCATTATATACTTGCTCATGCTTGAGGGCTCCGGGGTATAATTAGTCATAGCGACTCATGCAGCCACTCGCTCTCTCTCTCTCTCGAGGGCTTTGTCTGGCCCTCAAACACTCAGCTTTCTTACTGAGGACAACTAACTTGGGAATTGTAGGTAATGCTAGAGCTTATGTACTGTTTTCTGCACCGCTGATTTACAATGTCTAGCATCGCTCCAAATCAATCACCAAAAACACCTGCCTTTTTTTATGGCAAATCTGTGTCAACCTGAGTATGCCAACCTTGTAGATGTATTCACCTAACCATGGCAACCGCATCCCTCCCCATACTTCTCCACAGAGAAACCTTTTAACCCTCTGTTGACCAATCGGATCAATGCTTATCCAGGGCTCTTACCCTGGAAAACAAACTCCCTAAGTAAACACATACATTGCTTAAGTGTATCAAAGGGGGTCTATAGACTATATATAAACAACTTTAAATCCAGGCGACTGCTGTTTTGACTTAAACAGTGCATGGGAGGTAGACTGAAGCTTGATGTAATCTCTAGCCTTAAGGGTTAAACAAATCAAAGATTAACAGCAAGTTACTTGTCTGGCTTGAGTATGTAGAATTTCGAATTGGCCAGTATTGAATTAAGGGTAGTTGTGATTAAGGGTAGCTCATGAATATTCATGTTTCATTCAGGGTATCCCTTGTTGCCTGGTGATGTGCTGATGGTTGCCATCAGTGATGGGAGGGTAGGCTATCAGTGATCTTCCCCCAGGGTATGTATGTTATGGTGTGTTACAGATGCTCTTACATGACCAGATACCACCATGTTATCCCTCTATCAGATAAGGCTTCAGGAAAGCGCTTCTGGATATTGGGAAGAGGCACTTGTCAAAACTGCCAAACATAGACCAACAAGACAGATCTTAGTCCTCATCAACAACTATTTCTCTATTTGTTATGCTTCACCAAAATGTTACCTTTCTAGGTGACTTTGTTGGAGAATTTATCAAACATTCAACTCTAAGATTCAGGTAAATATTTTAGGTATGCATATCAATGTAATAATAACTCTGCCAAATTGTAGAGTATCTCATAACTGAGCACTTGATATATAGGGTATTTAGTTGTGAAACTTCACACCCTATTCTGCTTGGTTCATAAAACCAAATCCTCTTATATTTGCGATTCAAAGGCTGGGCTGTGTAACCTGAGAGTGCAGCAGTGGAGCTTAGCCTGCACATTGAGGGCTAATGTGGCAGTTAAGAGGCACTGGGCTGGGATAATACAGCCATAAACCCCCTAGCCTAGTGGGGGCCCTGTTCATTAAGTGAGGACCACCAGCAGAGATAATTCACAGGGCATCAGCACGTTGCATAACAAGTGATTAGCCCAAGAATAACATGCACATAAAGACAGTTGAGCAATTAATCAACATTGAATCAATATAGCCGTTTTATCACCCTCAAATAAGAGTGCCACAGGACAAAACAAGTAATTCATAACTCGGAGGGAGGTCTTTTTGATGTAATTATATCAACACACACTTCCCACAGCCAGCATGGGAATGGGAATTCCTCAAGCACTAGAGGAGCATGGCACATAAACTGAGACTGAGACTTAACGAGTACCGCAGATTCAAACCAGCAAACACCTATCTAAAAGATCAAAACACTATAAATATCAACACCATTCTCTTGGTTTTGTTTCACTCAAAAAGGAACTAACTGAACCAAGTAGAGGGATTTGATATTCTGATCAAGGTGAAGTATTTGTTAGCTGTTTTCAATCTGGAGAGGTTCGTAAGCCCACTGGCAACTGGAGTATATGTGGTATGACACATATGAACACTTCTAGAAAAGAGATCAAAACTTTGAGAAATATTTGATTAAAAGCTGTTCTTCCTGTTTGCTCAAAAAATCCCTCTGCAAATATTTTTCAAATATTAGGATGAGTTATGTTCACAATCCGTATGCAAATCGGTTAAGCTGAAGTTTGCCATGAGAAATCCTATCACAGGTGTTTGGCATACTTCGAGTTATAAATCACCATGAGAATTCAGTTAGGTTTTGACTTTTTACTTTTTTCCCAAGAGAGAAATGTACATGTGCCTTACCGAAGCTGTTGTGTGGAGTTTGCATTTTATTTGCTTAATTTATGGTTGCCAGGTGACACACTACAACATACACAAACAAACCTTAAAGTATGTGTCTGTTTCCCTCAGGGTTATTTAGGAAGGATCAACATTGATATTTTCGGATTTGAATACAAATATTTATTTGCATAGTTTAGATTGTGACCACCAGGGGAGACTGTGCAAGAAGGGATAGCATCTTACCTTGAATGTCATAAGTGTTTTTCTTTTCGCTCTTTTTTCTCTCGCCTCGACTGTCTGTGGAATCTGCACTTCCTTTTCGTTTACTCGCTGCAAAAAATTAAAATAAAACAAAATATCAACATTTTTGTAAAAAACAATAGTTTTTTATCTTTGTATTTGTTTAAGTGGGAACTTTTTAGAAAGGTAGTTTTCTTTTAGAAAAGTGGCACCTTTCCTGCTAGTGTGCATAGATATCTTAGATGGACAACCTCAGTAGCTAGGTCACCTATTGGGCAGTCTTTGGACTAACACACAAGCTTCCCATTTTAGAAATGTGGGTAGGAAATTGATAAATGAATAAATGCAAACAAGAGATCTTCCACTGATACAATTACTAGAAGATATTAGTTCAAATGATGACAATCTTTTTGTGATAAACTGTTTGCATTAAGGCTGTATACACTGCAGGAGATCACAAAAATAGGATTATTATACTGCTGATGGTAACAACAGGAAATGTCTAGACAGAGACATAATTATTCAGGATAAATACCCTAGGTAATGTACCTCTCTGATGTAGACTTGTTCTAGAGAAATCTATAATTTAATATGGAACCCTTGGATATTAAGTACTGCAAAACTTCCAAATATATATTCTTTATTAATTTAGACTTCCTTCAAATTCTCAGCTTACAGGAAATGGAGTAATTGTTGACAGCAGAGTTGACCTACCTGATAGCGTCCTGACAAGCCTGCTGTTCATGGGACTAGAACCCCCACTGCTGCATTTACTGGGCGTAGTCAGCTTGGAAGGCAGACTCGGCGACGGCGGGATCGACAAACTTTTATCCCGGTTCTCCGTCATGATACTTGAATTCCGCCCATCTCCACTGAAAAAAAACGAGAAACAGTGTCATTCAACATATCAAATTGTCAAGAATACAAGTTATAAGTTAAAAGATGATTATTCTAAAAAGGTACACATACTAAGTTCAATATAACGGACCAGGTGATCTTTGTAGCTTACCTGAATATGAAATTATTTTGTTAAAGTACAAGTGCATGTACAAATAAATAAATCAACTGAAAAATTGGAAATTATTCATCATTTTCCAATAATGATGAATTTCCCCACCTAAAGAATCATTTGATTGATGAAAAAATAAATAAACCGTAAGAACAATTGATTTTTACCTGTCCATACTGTATCTCCATACCTGCTTGAGCTCACATGCACACCTTTCCATTGTTCTAAAGTGAGAGCTGGCAATGAGGTGTTGACTCTTGATTATTGAGAGACAAGAACGCCTCATTAGGCCTACTACTACTGATATCGGCTGCATCAACAACACCGTGGTGAATGCATGGCAAACCTACTACTAGAGTACGGTGTCAAAATCACTTGCGTCATGGGCACAGTAAATCTTGGGATTCTCATCCTGCTCTGCCTCTAGCATTTCAAAATGGCCTGAGTGTTTATTTTGATATGCTAGAGTACTAACTGGCCATATAACATGTAGGCTGCATGGAGGATAGGGGCCCGGCTATCAACCGTAAGCTACCCACAACCGTTATAATAAACACTGCTACTTGTGGCTGACAGGCAACACGGATTATACACTTAATCCCCACGCCTTTGCACGTAAACCCCCTAACTTGAGAACTCCACTGTTTAAAGAAACTCACATAACACAACTATAAAACACTGACTTTGATTTATATTGTAAATCTGCCTAGGACCTCACTGAAAGATATGTGCTGTTCATTGATGGGTTTCTTTGAAACAGTAATCAAGTGTTTTCTATCTGATCTGATAATAGTATGTAATAATAATAACAACAACAACAACAACAACAATAATGATGATAATAATAATAATAATAATAATATTTAATAATAATAATAAATAATAGAAATAATAATAATAAATAATAAAAATAATAATTATAATAATAATAATAATAATAATAATAATAATAATACTAATAATAATAATAATCATTATAACCTGTTTAACTCACCATACATAACTACCATTGAGAGAGTTCTCAGAGAAGTTGTCATTCTCGCCCTCATCATCACTGGCAAATGCTATCTTTGGTCCTAGTGGTGCTAAAGGGGACCTGCCCCTGAAGGATCCCAGTCTGCTCCAGGTAGATACACCTGTAACTCTACTAGGAGTGACCCTACCTGACTTCACCATGATGAAGCTAGCTACTGATTTGGCACTGATGGTATAAGTAAATCTTTTTCAAATCACAGGTGAGGACCTCTACCTGTAGACTAAGTATTTCTTGAGAGACAAGAATATGTGTGTTATCCTTTTGACTGGTCAAGAGACAATACTGCTAATGAACCAAGGTAGTCAAGATTAACTGCAGGTAATTAATCACCCAGATGCCAGTCTCTTTAATCCCAATCCCTTAATCCAATTAAGTGGGGACCGTCTTTCAAAGGATCAAAGGGATTAACCTGAGTGGTGATTATCCTGGCTACTGTGCTAATTTGCATATCATGTGACTTGGTGACAGTTGACATGTGACACTATTCATGACAAACTAGTCTAGTGCCAGACTAACCCTGTACTACTCTAGGTGCAAACATTACTGCCACAAGGGCGACTGAAGACACACAGAGAACTACATACATCTATACAGTACTATGTACTGCTGCCCTGCACAGAAAACTAATACTCAAACAGTGCACCTGAAATCTTACTCTTGCAACTTATTTCAGGTAATGGATTAATATATTATTGTATTCATCATTAATGCTACACAACTCATTTCAGGTAATGAACAATCATTACTTTATTTATCATAAATGTTAGTACATTGCTTTTTATTCACCTTAAAGTAAACTCTGGTGACTTATTTCAGGTAATGGATCTATATCCCTGTATCTATCAATGTTAGCATTTGTTAGTACATTGCTTTTTATTCACCTTAAGGTATACGCTGGCGACATATTTCAGGTAACGGATTTATATCACTGTATATATTCTTTTAATGTTAGTGCATTGCTTTGTTCACAACTTAACCCATTAATGCTCACAGTGGCCAAAACAGCCTGACAATTTTGTTGAAATCTTTCAGAGAGAGACGTACTTGGAAAGTCATTGGTGAGAAAGGATCAATTTTCTTAAGAATAACCCTAGCTAGTGGTCTGAAATATTCAGTTTTAAGCTGACAGGTGATTATAATGTTTTGACACCTAATAACAGTGATCATTTTCAATTCAAATCTATATTTTTTTTACAAAGTCAATAATTAATTCTGCTATGTATACTACATTGAAGATCACGTAAGTGAATATAACCAATGACAAAACTATAATAAAATTATAGAATTAAGTGAATAAAATCGTGACTTTGAGAGCACCTAGGTTATTAAAGTATGAGGAGGGATGGTAAATAACAGCATATTATCATGCTCCATGTTGCAAAATGCTCTAGACCTAGTATCAAGTGTACACTTAATTGTATCTTTTGTGCATTTTTTGAGAAGTAACACAATTGATTTCAGTTTTGCAATAAATCTGCATCACATATATTTTTTAGTTTATTCCTATGGGCAATTTCTTAATAGAAGTTATTTTAACCTATTCTAATGGGTAATTTTCAAATACAAGGTTTTAATAAAGTCATTGGCACATCTACATGTTTTTATGATCCCACAAAGGTGTGCTACATCAGTCTTCATTCAAAGCAAGGCCATGTGTCATGGGAACTTTACTTCTTTATTCTGAATCCATATTCCTCAAACTTCAACAAAGGATATTGAAATGACAAGAAAAGATGTAGGACTCCCATAATCAAATAAACCTGCAGTTACACGTGAGAAGAAATAGAATTAAACATGAAAGGAAATGAGTGAGAACACAGTGAACTAGTGACAGTGTCTCCAGTGTGATGTCCATGTGAGGGCCCTTTTCGCTGATGTGTGTTTTGACACAAACAATTCCCTGCTCCTTCGCACCTTAATTGGCAATATCCCCTCTGTAGTCCTAGCAACTCAAGGGCATTTTGATCATGGAACCGCAAGTCATTACTTGCGAGGAAATAGCTCCACTCTCAGCACGGGACCTTCAGACATTTCTTTCCTGTTGTGAGACAAGCTCAGAAAAAATACCTCTAGAAGATACGTAACTCTTGTGGGTGGATTGCTGTTTTTTAGCCGATGGGAAATAAAGCACATGCCATCCCCACGTGAGACAATAGAGCACTTGTTTCAAAACTTTCTAGAAAAAAGGATTTATTTGATGTCTACTAAGGTGGCTTTTGTGGTTGATTTGTGAATATAGGGCCATTTTGCTATTATAAATAACATGTATGTTAAAGATGCACCCCTTTTCTCATAATGAGATCAATTGTGAATGTCTAGGCCATCACCAAGAAGAGTGAGAGACCATCTTTTACAAAAGGTTCAATGGTCTTCATTACAAGTAAGAGTGTTTTTTGGCCCTTATCTTTAAATTGAATTTCACCAAAACATGGTCACTTCAAACATGATTTACTTAAAATTTGACATAGATATAGCTAAGAGTATTTCAAAGGGACTGGTATCCCATTTTTTCAATTTGGATTTTGATCAAAAGTTATGGATATGAAGATTTTCATTTAGAACAAAACTTCTGAAAAAAATGGTTATCAAATTTGAACTGAGTAAAAATTACAATTTGGGAATTAATGCTTCATTTAAAAGTGATCTTCAGAAGTTTGATAGGCCCAGATGGTACTGGTCAAGTTGATTTCCATGCATAGATAGGAAAAGCTTTATTTGAAATTGAGGAAATACATTATTCTTAAATTTTAGTCAATGGGAGATAATATCATCATTGAACTTACATTTTCTTTTTCAATATCCTGTGATATATCAGCAGACTTCCTGTATAAGTTGAACCACAGGAGATATATACACTGTATTGCACTGATAGTTTTTTTCTACTAGTAGAAAACATATTTTGATTTTTACTTTAAATTTTGTATTAACTAATATTCAATTACACCCTTACAAATACAATACAATTACCATCTAAAATTTCCTTCCAGTCACTGATTCAACTTTTTAAGTAAGAACCCTTTCAATCATTATTCTTTATAGTATAAATACATATCATTCATCCTGGTTCAAAAGAACTCATGCATATTGAATAAATGTGTGTCTCATTGATGCCAATTTTTATTTGATATGACTGCATCTATTCATCTAGAATATTTAAAAACTATTATTGGGACAGCATTTTTATATGAAGCAAATTCGCTATTAGGTAAGAAAAAATGAGGGTCCTTTTGGGTTTTCAAATTCTTAATTGCAATTGATATCATGACAGACAAGTGACAAGTGACAGGTGACAGTTTACCTGTTGACGTTATGACAATAGGACGCACAATATGATAGCACTTCTATTGTTACAGGTATGACTGAACAAGAAAGATGTTGAATACAATGTGAGAGGTCATACATAGTTCCTTATCCTTTATGATCATAGACAAAACTGATGAATGCTGCCAGACAATACTTCTGAATGATATCATACAGCAGGAGCAAATCAAAAGATTTATATGAATTAAGGGGGAACAAACAACTTTAATCTAATATTTTGTGAAATTGAGAATGATTCTGAAGTTGATTTCATATGAATTACAGTATCTAAAACATGTTCAAGAGGAACTTTGTTGAATAGATGAATAAAATAAATGCATATCAAAATGGTTTAAGGGTGGTTGATGAGGAAGGCTCTCGTTGACTTGAGTCACTGTACACCATTGTATGTGTAAGTTCTTAACAATGACACCTAATTTATAGTAACTCCTGGTTTATGTGAGGACTTACTAGAGGGATAATTCATACCCACCTAAAAAAACCTCAACTGTCATTATTTTCTATTGAGTTATCATATTGAAGAAACTATATAATGTCTTTTGAAGTATAGATTTAAAAGTTCTTCATACACAACTCAACAGCATTAACTATTTGATTCATAAGAGGAATAAAATGTTTAATTAATTTCATTAATATATATATATATATATATATATATATATATATATATATATATATATATACATATATATATATATATATATATATATATATATATATATATATATGCATTTTATTTAGTATTTCCAGTATATCCTATTTAGAGACATATTCATGTATGGGTACTTCTTAATCTTTTTACATTCTATGATTTTCAAAGAAAAAACTATCTCCCTCTGAATGGCAGCGGCATGCACTGCAGTCTACACATATACGTCTAGAGTGGCGCCATCTACAGTATGAGGAGTTGTGCTGTGTGGTTACACTGAGGACAACAGCTAGTGCATGTGGCTTACGTTGTCGTAGTATCAGAGTCATCGTGGAGGTCTAGAAAGACCTCGTCGGGATCGGCATAGCCACACTGACTCTCCAAGCCCTCCAAACTATCGCTCCCGCCTACTGCCGACGACTTCAAATCCTGCTTCTTATTGTACATCCTGAAAATGGCACATTCGACATAACACTCACAGAAAATACTTGCGTAAAATGGAAAATGCTTCCAACGCTTTATTTTGCCGAATTTCAAGTAGATTTATTTACCCGTTCATGCATGCAGCGACCAAAAGTGTCTGACCATTTTGGCAATATTTTTGTGACCAGAGAATTTTTCCAAAAATATTTGAAGGAAAAATATGGGTTTTAGTCCAACTCCCATATCTCCTTCAACCATGTAGTGAATTCATGACTGATTTTTTATATCATTTCAAAAGCTTCTTAGGTCAAGACGACACTTGTCATATAGATCTACACGCATGAATGGGTTGAAAGTATGATATCCCATTGAAGTACGAAGATCCATAACTAGAATGTATAGTAGATTCAGGGTAACACAGGTGATAGTTTTTGAGACTTTCATTTTCTTTTTTTGGAAAATAAGATTTTTTCCATTATAATGATTGATATTACTGATCATTCCATTTCAAAAAAAGTTCTACTAAACTTAAATGATGTTCACAATTATTCATCACTTCGGCAAAATAGATTTGGAGAAGTCCACAAATGAGGAATTTGGTAAATTTCCATTCCACGTTACCACTTTTAGCGTATACATAAAATGACATACATACCCAAAGCACAAAATATTCATGGAGTTCAGCAGCAATTTTAACCTGTTTGAACTGTTTATAATCAGCTCAGAAAAGTGCTCTGATAACAATTCAAATATAATACATAATTCCCAGGTTTTCCAAGGAAAATGCTGGAAAAAATGCCAGGATTTTCAGGGAAATCTCTGCAATATTTAGATAGGGAACATTATAAAGCAATATTTAAAAAAAATGTTTTCCCCAAAATATTTTTTATCAAGTAATTCCTGAATAAATTCAAGGCATTCTAAAAATCAAACAAGGACAATATAAGAACTTATCGGTTTATAAGTGTGCATACCGAGGGCACCAAAAAATCTCCATAAAGAGTTCTCATTAAAACCCCAAAATGAGTGGTGCATAATGATGATAGAGGTTTACTGTATGACTCAGATGGACAGAGTCACCCATATCATACATGGGTCAAAAACAACACCTCAGTGAGTGATGCGACTTTCTATTTTCATGCCAGGATCCGGTTGCTGTGTATCCAGGTAAGATGAAACTGATGCATTCCTATTCCACCTGTAGCAGTGAGAGGTACCTTCTCAGCCAGTCATGACGTCACACATCTAAACAACACCGCTAATTATTCATACACAGTGCCAAAAATACTAACATCAGATCCTCTCTCAACCTGCACAAACATATCTTGTGCTACTTGCTCTCCCAGCTAATGGCTGTAAGAACCCCTATCCACGGGCAACAAGAGAACCTCATGACGTAGGTACTACTAAATGGGCACTATAAAGCACATACATAGTAGCATTTCGCGCCTGAAGGCATAAACAAGCAATAAATTGTTAATTTTGCACAGCAAACAAGTAATTTGTCTCCGATTTGCAATAAGTAATTCATTCACATTTGTTCATAACAGAATGTCACAAGCTGATGTTATGATCATGGAAATGACTTTCTTAGGGGCTGTGATACTTTCCGGAGAATATTCTTGTGGATAAACAAGTTGCTTCTGTCAAAAATATTTTCCTTATACCTATAGGTATAGCAATTAGGTGAATGAAATATTCTCCACAAAATAATGAAGTTTTTGGTTGAAATATAACTTAAGTCATTTATTGTTTGAAAAACTACATTTTATGAAATGTATAAAATCAAATTTGAATAGATATGGGGGTATTGACCATTTAAAAGAAATTGATTTTCAGCTGAGATTCAAAATGACATGAATGACATGCAACTAGAAATGATATTTAAAATAATAATTTGAGAATTTAGAGATTTTTTATTCATATAACAAAAGGAATACCACTTTTGTGCGAAGCTAATAAATGCTGTCTGATTTGTTTGTGTGACCAAATTACTCATATCAAAGAATCATGCTAATAACACATCAAAATTGTAAAGAAATACCACTAACATTTATAACAGACTTCACACAAGTTTGTAAAAGACATTCTGACAAACCTTGAACCATGCAAGCACATACAAAAAGAGTGTTCAAACTTTGTTTCATGACAAAGCATTAGATTAGGAGTACGGTGATAGACATTGCCTTCAGCAGATATCCTACACCAGGCTATTGTTTACAGGCGCTAGAAGCAACAAGCATCAATAACACACAGGTGCCAATATACCACACAAAGAAAGTCATGGATACAAATAGAGCCTAGGTCACAGGAAACGACAAACCTCCCCCCACCCCATCCCCCATCGCAGCTCTCTCATTCTGTGTTTCACTTCTTAAAGGTGGATAAAATATTTGAATGGATATGCCCTCTTTAACAGAGGAATCACTTTCAGCCATAATCAAGGCTTTTCAAAAACAATAATGATCAGGTGTTTTAAGTATATTTTTAAAATATATACATATATACATGGGGCGAAGGGAGGGTTTGAACACCAATATCCATCTCAATCCAACCCTGTGCTGTGACCATATAAATAGTCAATCAAACAATTGAAATCGATATAAGACAGAAGTATTATTGAATTTATAGTATCAGGTTTAGGCTCTACTTCACTTCCTTAAGTAAAAATGAATAGATAAGAATAGTAAAATGCATAAAAAAAAAGAAAAGCATTATCTTTTCCTTTGAATGACATAATCCCAGTCCAATCTTTGCATTCATGAACATATATAGTGTAAAATACTGGTATTTGTGCATGCAGGAATATTGCCAATACAGTGGAGGAAAGCAGAAAGAACAGGATTGTAGGAAGGACAAATGCCACCACACAGAACACCTAGGATGAGGAACTTACCAGTCTAGACTGACGGAGCGCTGGCGCAGCGCCACCTTGCGGTTTTCCCGACTGCGCGTTTCCTTGGCGCTGAGGCGACGGGCGAGGCGAGACAGACTGCCCTTCCCGCTACCCGTCCTCTCAAGCCGGCTGAAACCCAGAGCAGAGAGAGAGAGGGTGTTAGTGGAAAACAGGAACCAGAAACTGTTAGATTTTCATTGAGAGACAATTAAAGGAAATATTTGTTATTGTATTAACCTTAATATGAAGTATTTGACAGCCCTTTTTGTAGCTGTTGATTATGTATGTGTGCAGACAGAAGGAGTAATGTGAGTTATTTAGATGATTAGAAAGGAGTATTAAGAAGTTGACATTCAACAGCTTGTCCAAAACTGCTATCACCTTTATTGATCGCAAACATACCTGAAAACAAATGCTGCTTGCCTGATTGGCTATACCACCTTCAAAGTAGTATAGCACAGGTATACAAGGTGAATTGAAAACACATACAATACACATTCTGAAACCACATTTAAAACATATTTTCAGTAAACATATTGATATTTGCCTAGAGGCCCAACTACGGGATGATAGTGGGATTAAGTATAGGTAAGTATCAACAACTAAAGCAAAGAGCTAGAGCTATTTTCCCAGGCATTATAATCTTCTCTGCTGGAATGGGCAACTCTACTGTAATATTCCCATCATGAGAAATGCACCCATACTCTCTCGGACACCCTCCCATGACCTTGTGTAGCACAATGCAGGGTAACAATTAGATATTGTTGGACATGCATTAAAATGTCATTTGGCTGAAAAAAGAAAACTTCTTTATTTTGTTATATAAGTTAAATATGTTCACCAATTGGAAAATGGATAATGCTGTACTCTTACGTAGGAAAATACAATAGTAAAAAGTCAGGGATGGTCCTATTCTCATAGAAATACAAAGAAGTGCTGTTGGATAACGCTCAAATTAGCACAGTACCCCCTAGATTATTGGTACTGTCGGTTCCCCATTCTTCCTAGATCCCACTATGGAGCAAGTCCTGGTAATTATTATTCCAGGCACCATCCTCCCTGCCATCCAGGGATATGCAATTCTACAAAAATAGCCTTAAATCTCAATATGGGATATGATTGACAAAGATATATGCTACTTCTTAAATTGATATCCTAGATCTACAACAATATCACCTCAGAAAAAAAATGACAATGTTGGTAATATGCCAAAATAATCTTGAAAGCTTATGAAAAATAATTTCTAATGGCAACGAGGGTTGCCTAGTGACTGATGGGTAAATGAATGTGCACCCACAATAAGTATAGCTAGTTTTAAATTCCTGGCATTATCCCGCAAACATTATCAAGGCTGCTCTGAATTTCTGAATTCAATCTATTGTCACTTTTCTGCCACGTTGAGGCAAAGGTGTGACCGGACAGTTCTGAATGGTGGGGAACTCTGGGAAAACCATCACCTATTCTCTAAGTCACTGCAAACTTCTCAGAGGTCAATCATGAGTCAGATTTAAACCCTAAGCGTTAAGCTTAGTGTGAGCAGTCAGTGGCAACATCTCGCTGCTTTGAATAAGGTGAATAGTTCAGACATAAATTCATCAAGATCTAAAACACAAAATCAATCTGAATATAATTGACCATGCCCTCTTATTTAGCAAATAACAAAAAACAAAGCATTTTTGAAGGCATGTCAATGCAAAACAAAATAAAATTACAGCAGATATTTTTGCTCAAGATGATAAACCTGCCATACATGTCACGCTATCTATTGAGCAAACTAGGAACTAAAATAAGTGACATGTGAGCTACCATCGTCTTCACGAATATCAGATCCTGAATGTAACATATGTTACATTCAGGATCTATGACATTTGTGAGGACGACTTTCTGATAAAGAACAGATTTCACAATTTATGTATGACGCAATTGTAGATTAAGATAAGATCTATTCTATAATTTCCCTCCACAAACTTTCTTAAAGATGCTACAATTATTAAAAGGTTATGACCAAAATAGGCGTCAAGTTTTTGGTTTCACCAGCCATGAATCAGTTAAAAAACCAGACAACTTGCCTTTCATGTGTATAAAAAAGAACTTCACTATTATCAAAAAGCTGTTTAATATCTTTATAAAAGGTAGGATGATGATAACTGCGGATGTCTTATTTATCAGATAATTAGGTGCTCCTGGGAGTATAGCTCCTTGGCAACTGAACTTGGACATTTTTCACTGGAAAGAACTAAACAGCTAAAATGTCAGATATTTACTCCTACTATCAATGAAGTTCTTCCTGAGTGTGCATTAATCATAGCTCTGACTTAGAGCAAGTAATAGAAGGATAAGAAATTTGCTTGATCTTCAACAGTAAGAAAGGAACATCAAAATAAAGGCCCTCAGCGTGCGATATAACCACTTGCCCCGTCGCGAGTTGGGAGTGAATTCAGAAAAAAAAGGCAATCGGGCAAGAAGAACAAGACCCTAACTTGCCCTGCTCGGCAAGTAATGTTTTGGGCAGAGTGTTACTCACCCTTGTTATAACAGAGTGGTGGGGCAAGTGGAAGTGCAGGTGGGGCAAGTAAATTTTATGCCCAGCTTGCCCCACTCTGCATAAAATGTTTTAGAACCTATGTTGCACCCTGGGGGGCCCCATTTAAAGAACAAAAATATTGTGACTTTGCCGTCCATACCAGCTCACAAGACAATTAGTACCCTATGGTCTATGGATATACATTTGTACTACCAAAACGGGGTCAATCAGAACACTTATACTTCTTGGGATCCTAGAGGTTCACAATAGCCACTGTATCACTAGCAAAGCTGGGTTAGATTCCAACATCTTTGCTCGCCATGACACTGCTTTTCTGTAGCCATAATGTTGAATATTTTGGTTCATCATGTGTATTTCCACTTCACTGTTGTATATGCATACCAATTTTATTTTATTGGCCATAAACATGTTACAATGTGCTGGACAATATCTGAAATTTTTGTGCAAAATTTTACAAGCCCTAATATCATTTTTTACTAGCCTCACCCTGGCTGACTACCCCCTTTGTTGTCAAGCCCTGGACACTTATGCTTTTGCCAGACTTGGATTTTCGAATCCATACCAGCATCACATCTATGATTTGACATGTGAGATCTGACACACGGAATGGCAGTTTATGAAGATACATTTCACACCCACCAGCATACCAGCAAATGTGGGTTTCTAGCTCATCCTCTTTCAGCCATCAGGAGTCGTGATATGTGACGCAACAGCTATCTTGGGCTTGTATGTTTAGAAATGCAAATGTCAGGGGATTTAATCATCTACGGAATATTCGAAAGATCTAGAATAAGTTTGGATTCATCACTGTGGTATTTTAGCTGATCTTCAGAGGAGGACGCAGAGAGTGTGAGCTAAGTTTGACATGAAGGAAGTACCCCTATGAATTAGTCTTGTCCTGCTACATCCTGAACCTAGATGACCAAACTCTTCATCGAAGATCCTGAATGCTTAAAAATCACTAAATGTAAAAATTAAGTCAAAATCTGACCTTATAGATAAAATGGTAACATTGCTTATTGCATATACTGCTCTATTCTTCAAATATATGTTGATTACATATCAAACTTGCATATCAATTGTTATTTAGCATTATAAACTCTGAAGAACAGCTTATATTTCTTTATAGATAAGTGAGACACCTATTGGTCAAATACGAAACTAATTATCCTGTTAGGAATCCAGTGCAACTGCTATATTGAACCAGCAACACGAGAAACAGTCTGCATGGCTATGATTGAACAACTCCCTAAATTGAGCAATTTTTCTATGTGGGCATCAGCTGCCCATCTTTTAGAAAAGCACAGGTAATACACTGGGTACCTGAATGCAGTACATTGAGCACTGTTTCCTCTATGTGCTCAATATATGTGAGCTCCACCTGGTTCCACTGAACTTTGTTACCCATACATTCTGTAATGCCTAAGGAATCCTTTTTTGTTAATATCTCTATGAGAAAAACAATATTAGGAAAATATTGAAAAAAAAAAGATATTAATCCCTGGTATTGTAATACCATGCAATTGAATTGTACAAGAGATATTAATCCCTGATTGTAATACATGTAGAAATGAAGTATTATCAGAACCTGTTACTTTACCTAGAGTACAGCAACTCCATCTGAGCCACCCTGCTCAGCTGAGGGGAACAACTCCAAACCCTCTTCTGGTGCCGAACATGGGGTTCCGAGAGAGGGTAGGGTCTCTTGAAAACATGCCCTTGGTGGCTGAAGGGTTTTGAAGGTGTTAAGAAACTTGTCATTTTAATCCTGGGTTGTGTAGTAGTAGTTGCTGTAGTATTAATCCACGCTGTGATTCTTCACGTCTTGAGGAGGATAATTTGGGATTATATCTTAGGTTGTGTGCATCTATGTTAGAATCCTGGCAATCTATAGCTATATCCCATGCTCCCTGCTATGCTGTCTCAGGTATTGATAATGATATCCACAAGGTCAATATCATGCTTTTTACACATCCACTTGTAAGTTCTTCTTAAAGCTGTGTCACTAGTATGCCAAGGTACTTTTGAAAATAACCTGAATAAAAGTGGTGAATTTGCTTCTGATCAACAATACTCCTTCCTATATTTACCAAAATATGGCACCATTATCAAGGTATCACCAAATCCTCAGACTCTGGGTGAGAAAAGGTTAAGCCTTAACCCTTAGCTGTTGCAGACATGTGGTCTGGTCTAAAGCTGTCCCTCAACTGGTGGGTATGATACTCACTCCATCAATACCCCCTTCACCATGAAACAGGCAAGGTTTGTACGGCAAACAATAGGCCAAATATACCTTCTAATTACCCAAACACCATAGTCAGGTACTACAAAGGCAAGCTCTACCTGGTATCTAATTGCAATAAAGTTCCACTGATCCCTGATGACAGGGTACCCCAGGGGAGGGGTTTCCACTGCTACACAGGAGAATTAATTGGTTAGGCACTGTCAATTGGGATTGAAGAACATGATGACAATAAAAGTGACAATTAGAACAAAAGAAAAAAGAATCACAGAGATCTACCAGTCCCTAATGACCTCCTTTTGATTTTGAAAGAAAATATAACATGGTAAAAGATAGTGTAGGCCCAGATGGAGGAAAATCTCACAGCATAATTTACCATGGCATCTATGATTCTTAACCCTTCCTATGCTAAGGTTATTTCATTTAAAGCACAAAGACGCAGATATTTTTGAAAACCATCTTAACCCTATCATGTTGGTATTAATTGGATAGCTTTCATCAAGTATTCTCATATGAGTACCCATGTGCCAGAGTTTCAGTTATTTTTTCAGGTTTTTTGCATCATTTTGTATTGGCAAAATCAGCCACCAGCAGCATAAGGGTTAAGGTTGTAGTGAAAGAGTGATCAGTGTCAGCTCTTTAAACCAATAAGAAACAATATCATATGCTTCCCATATGAACTAAAAGGGAACTAACCTCATGACATTACTGGACTCAATGTTGAGAGCAGATCACTATGTATCTTGTTACTGGTTCTAGATAATACCTTAGAAGACCAACACATGGAATGGAAACCAGCCGGTCAACCTGAACATGCTAGCCTCAACCAGTGTCAATTAATAGTCGCTAATAGGTGCTCTGGGCACCCCCAGCAGGTGGTGGAGATAAGGTTTCTCTGTAATGTAATCGATGCGGGAGCCCTGATTGGTCCTTGTTCCCACGTGACCTCGTGCTGCTGCCTTATCTGCTAGTCCTGGCATGAGGCTAGCATGTAACTATAGGGCATATAGTAATTGGTCTCTCGTTACATATCCATTCTTTTCTTAATCCAAGATAATACTTCTTCTGTAGTGAATTCAAGATTTAAAAGGTGGAAGGGGGTTGCAAGAACCTTCACAGTATCTGCATATGTATGTATATATATATATATATATATATATATATATATATATATATATATATATATATATATATATATATATATATATATATACATATATATATATATATATATACATATATATATATATATACATATATATATATATATATATATATATATATATATATATATATATATATATATATATATATATATATATATATATATATATATATGACGGCGTGAGTACCTTTGTTAACTTACTATTTGTTGCATACATACAGGTGGTCAAGGGTTGTAATTATAGCCTTGACCACCAGGGGGCAGGGAATTAGCAAATTATACCCACCTCGGCCACCTGGCACAAATTATCCTGGTTATCAACCTATTGTTTGAGGCCAAACACACTTCTGACATCCTGTATACTGACCACATGTATGTATTCTATTAAACAGTGTGAACATTATTTCGCTTTGATTGCAGAAGCAGGGAGAAGAGAATGGAAACAAGGGTTGGACATTTAAATCACTGATCATACTGTTTTGGCACTCATACATAAGCAGTGGTAATTATTACATCAGTCCATACCGCCATGGCGCAGGTAATAGGCAAATTACACACCTGGCCCTTAGGACACCCACAGACAATGTACATCTCTAACTTCAACTATGTTATATAACCACCCTGAACCTTGACATGTGAGCAACACTATAATTGCATTGTT
Source organism: Maea johnstoni (assembly GCA_963942565.1). Classification (NCBI taxonomy): domain Eukaryota; kingdom Metazoa; phylum Annelida; class Polychaeta; order Spionida; family Magelonidae; genus Maea; species Maea johnstoni. Next base: position 16,561,415 of record OZ012685.1, on the reverse strand, counting down.
GGGAAAATTTGATACTTTTCATACAATACTTCACAATAGCTTGATTCAGAGAGGTAAATACCAGGGAGAAACACAGGTGGCCAATTATCATACAATCATTACCACATTAGGATCAGTGTGGAATCAAGGCACTCCCAGTGCGACTAACATGCCTGCAGTGTAATCAGTGATGCACTCAGGTCCTTAACAGTCCATCTCTTAAAATATTATACCATAATTAGATGAAGAAATTTAGAAGTAAGAATGGTTGCAGGGGAGTTGTCCTAAGTTGTACACCAATTTTTTAAAGACCACCCCACACAAACAATCATATGGATGATAGTTCTATTATACCAATCAAATGTCTTGATTGCTATAACTGATAGTCTTAGAACATCACAGAGTACATCAAAGAGATTTCACTAGGACTTCAGTTTCAATGATTACACTTAATGAATGTGTAAAATTCTTAATAAACCTGCAATCAAGCTAGGTTTTGGAACATCACAGAGAATATCTATGATATAACACTCAACTTTGAAGATCATTGATTGCACTTTATAAATGTATAACAGTTATATCACACAGATCAAGCATGTGTGTATATGTGTTATATATATATATATATATATATATATATATATATATATATATATATATATATATATATATATATATATATATATATATATATATATATATGTATGTGTGTGTGTGTGTGTATGTGCATGTGCATAACATTATATTTCCTCTAAATTGTACAATGAACCCTGTTAACGTCTTTATTGAAGTTCTGCCTTATATCACTCTAGCTGTGGGTCTGAACTCATGCTATCTCTTATATGGCCAGAATAGTATCTGCATATGTATGTGTTAATGATTATGCATGTTTTACCTTGATATGAGTGGAGAATAAACCTTATTCAAGTCATAAGTAATACATCAGATCACTCTGGATTCGCAGTCAATCTATCCCTTGTAAGCCTCATGGCTGTTATGAATATTCCCTACTTATGTTTGTGTATATGATATGTATTTCCAATCCAAAATGGATAAGAAACATTACTTAAACTTGAAGTATTTTCCCATAACACTTGAAATCAGGGTGTGCAGTCGTCCAGCTATCAGTGGTATTGGCACTGAGCCTGCTAATTATGCTTCAGAGGAACACCCAATTACCTGCCTGATCAGCCCACAGCAAACAATGCCTTACAACAGCTATTTGCAATCCATTACACCTACACATTAGTCATGTTGTTCAAACTCTCTGGCAAGATAACACACAACAAATACAAGCTAGGGTGCAAAACAACCTTGGGCCCAGAAACAACCTTGGGTTAAACAATAAGGGTATTTGGACAAGGTATGGCAATACCGAGTAGATATATAGTGGATTTGGATTTGGAATGTTGTTGTAAATAGTGGAGGAAATGACAGTACCAAGGAAATAACACCATCTAACCCAAAGGTACTGGTAACCTTCTTACATACCTAATACTGTATTTGTAACAGGGCAATGACGAGATATGCCTTCTGGTTATTTAGTTAACAATTTAAGACTGGTACAAGAGGGAGTTGTAAAATCAATGGGATTCACCACTGACCACTGACTGTATAGCATACTGCAGTGCCCTCTATCCATTAGCAGTGTCATTTCTGACTCTGGCCTAGCAATAAGGAATAACATGCCAAGCTCCAGAGAGGATAATCTCAACTCCAGCAACCCTGTTGGAATCTTAGCTTGCCTCCCTCAGTTATGAATCATAATATTAGTCCACATACCAACTGATTTGCACAAGTACATTTGTACTGCATGAAAGCCTTTGATAGTTCTACACTATGCTGGGGGTTCTTTACCCATTCATCCATGCCATTACGATTATCATGACATTTTCATGACCAGAGAATCTTTCAGAAAATGCTTGTTGGAAAATATTGGTCAAAAACCAACCCAAAACTCTCTTTCAAGTATTAAGTTATATTCAAAAGTACACTTAGTTCAGATGACTGGCAAGATCTCTAGGCATGAATGGGTTAACTAATTGCTACTGAGAGGCTTTGTTTCAGGCAGTAAAACTATTTGAACCCATTCGTGCCTAGAGATCTCCTTGACAGGTGTCGTCCCAGCTTGTGATACTTATTGAAATAACTCTGTAATTAAGTAGGTTTTCAATAAATATTTTAAGGGGACTTGTAAAAAATATTTTAAATTGTCAGGTAGTTTTTAGCCGCTGTAGGCATGAATGGGTTATTATGTAGACCATTTATGCTCAATTCCCAAAGAAGGCAGGGACACCACAAATGTGTCCCCTTAGAGCTTGTGCAACATTTCCAATAATTTTAAGTACACTAAGGGTGTGTGTGGAGGAGAAAGGGGGGGGGGGATCACCGATTGATAACTCCTCACTGAAGGCATACACATATGTATAACCCTTAGGGGGACCATGTGATCTGGTTGCCTAATAGCGGGCCACTGCGGCAGGCATTAAGTATGCCTTGCTGTCAAGCGCTGATTAATATACACAAGATCCCTGGCAGCCCCAGGCCCAGCACAACAATAACACCAAGACTGTCAACAAAAACATACAACCAAGACATGCATACGTCAATGCTCTGACAGCAAAACAAAAACATCCCGCTGACAGTAATCGGGGACAGGAAGCCAGGAAGCCAGGGGATGGCCTGGATGGGTGCTCGACGTCTGTTTTGGAATTCCCATATTTTTGAACTGCATACCTCTCCCACAGTGTACTGGTGAGATCTAAACAAGAACCCCAATAAATGGTGCACTATGGTACATTTCAAGCACAGGGTGCAACATTTTACCAACTGTGCGTGGAGACTAAGACATTCATTGTACTTACACGGTACTCCACCCCTATATTCCACATAGAGGCCGGACTTCAAAGGAAATTCTAGCATTTTCCAAGCTTCTTCATGAAAATCCTACACATTACCAGCTACTGATTGAACAAGCTCTGGACTAGGCTTCTATGTCCCTGAAAGTTATCTTTCCTCTGTGAATTGACCAACTGACCAACAAGTGTGGTATATTACCAGCAATGGCTCATAGATGGCACCATATTGTCCTATATTAGTGGTTTCTCTGACATGCTACATGGGTCATTGGTGCTGCCAGGTAAGAAGTGAGAAACACTATATATATATATATATATATATATATATATATATATATATATATATATATATATATATATATATATATATATACACACACATACACATAGCTATAACAGCCTAGAATCTGGACTATATGGACTTCCGCAAGGACCTTCCCTTACCCTTAGCCTAGAATTGGGCAGCCATACATATTTTGAGTTCATCTTCTCTTACCAGGCATCAGGTAGCCAAGTTGATTGGGTGCTCAGGTTGGTTTACATTTTTCTCACCAGGTGGTGTTAGAGAGCTCATTGGGATATGACACCATAATGATAAAGAAAGGAAGTCCACATTGACAGTGCCACACTCAGGCAGTACTACTTTCTGGCAGCACATTGGATATCTTAAATACAACACCTTTCCAATAATAGAGGTTTGGCCATCCAGCCAAAGTGTAGATCTATTAGTATATTAGTTAGATGGCATTAGATGGGATGTCCTATCTCAGTTGGAATACTCATCTAACAGTTAAGATGCTTATAATTAAACTAACATCTCAACACTTTTAAAATTAGAATGGCAAATATGTGTGACAGCCATACTTAATTCTGAGCTTTGCCAATCACCAGAAACCATCTCTAGTTTGGGCTAGCGTTGGGGATGGTTGGGAAATAGTGCTTGAACTTAAAAATATTAGAACAATATCTTTCTGCACCTGTAGAATATACACAGCCCTCGTAGTTTGGAGACATATTCCTAATAATTGGAAAAATATATACTCTAAGGAGTTCAATACGTGATTTTTAATATTCCTGCAGAAAGAAAGTTTTCATACTTAAACCTGTACATTTGAAATAGCTTCTTGAGAAGCAAATACTTCAATAAAAAGACAGTTTTCTTGTCAAACAGGAGTTAGCTTACCAGTGGTTAAATGCCAGAAACAATAACTCCTGCCCTACCTGTGAAGTTGTCTTCCTTGGTATCCTGTCAAGCTGAGTATTCCATGGTGTAATGATGACTATACATCCACCTGTTATCACATGTACATGTATTACCTCATACTCCTACATAACACTACACCCTCCTACACACTAGCATTTCCTGGTGATGCACATTTATTTTAAAGACCCACTAGAAGACTATGAGACCTACTTATAAAACCATATGAGAAAAAGGATCTCATTCCTTGGGCCTATCAGCATTCCAATGCACATATATCATGTACAACTTTAAATTTCCTTCCAAATACAGGTTTTATATCGGGTATTATAATGGTGCAGCCCTGTAACTAGGATATGCAAATGTTTGCTAGCAGTCTCGTTGGTTGTTTGAATTAACAGTTGATGTTTGTATTTGCAGGGTACACATGGTTGAAGGGGAAGGTGTTTGCATTGAGACAGGGCCGCTGTGATTTGACAGGGCTGTCACATGGTTAAGCCTTACCACTCATAGTGCTACATTTATCACCCAACAGCTCTATTGTTCAGTCCTGAGACATAACACCATAAAAGGCCAACAAAAGGAGATACTCCACACCTTTTAGTAGCCTAGCTACTAGGCCTGATAGGTACTGGGGCTGACTGTGTCTTATACTATTATATTTAAATCATTACTCATACCTGAATAAGGGCATGTGGCCTATTTTCTGGTTATTGCACGTAGTCTGCAAACCTGTTCAACTTTTATCTCAATGGGCAGCATGCATAAACATAGCTTTGTCTGAGTAGAACTAGAGATGGAAAGACCACATGGGGACATCTATAGATCATTGGCATAGCACACTTAAGTTACTCGGTGAAAAGGTGGTCTTTTCAGGTACTAGGAACCTAGTTGACCATGTCCCCATATGAAGGGTACTAGAATAAGAGGGACCAGGTGCTTGTCTAGGGCAATGTAGAAGGCCAGTTTGTAGAATTACTGAACCCCGACATAAGAAACGTTAAAACAACTCTTTATTATCTTGCTAGAAACGTACCCTTTACTACTGAACATTAAGCCCTTGTCATGCAGGGTCAGACAATAGCTGTAAGCCCTTCTAACCAAGACATGTACTAAGACAGGTTTGTCCGTCTAATCGTTACATTTTCCACCCTTAACATGCCTCAGTTGACTAGTAAAAACAGAGATAAGTACATATATAAAAACAACAAAAAATATATTATTATGTAAATAAATAAATATGGCCATTTTTCAGTGCCCCCTCCCTGGACATCAGCTATTTGCCAATATGAGAAACTACACTTTTTATGAATGCCTCTTATGGAATGTGTAAACAAAACAAAATACATATCATGTATGGAACAGGCAGGATCTGGTTGCTATATGCTGATAGATAATTACAATAAGAAATCAATAATTTAAGAATTTGCACCAGACTACCCATTGATAAACCCTGTGACATCCCAGGTATCTCAGACCGCATGTTGTGGTATGGAAAATTGTGTCTCAACCACTCAATAGATGGCAGCACCAAACTATCAGGCTGCTGCTGCACTCTGGTGGTGAGATAAGTTAGCAAAAGTTTGAGAGGTTGATGGGCAGCGACTTGGGCCATTCAGCTGATATCTGACGGCAATGAAGATAACAAGATTAGTGCATTAGCAAGCTGCTGCTTAGACGGTAAAAAATCAAAAAATCTCTGCTTACCTTCTCTCCGGCGGCGGCTGATCCCCAGACATGGAGGCCATTTGCTGAAAGGAAAAAAACACAAACATTACAGCATCAGATTTACATCACAGCTGATAAATGTACCTTATCCGAATGATTAAATAATTCATAGCACATCATTTTTCATGAAACCATCCTTCCTAGTAATTTTCCACTGGACGTTTAAGCCTACAGCCCCCACATTGCATACCGGTACTGTGGAAACGCTTAAGGAAAATAATGGAAACATTTCTTGTAGATATTTTGTAGCAAGTGACAAATTAATCTAACATACAATGGAAGCCATCTACTTGAGCCAGTTGAGCAACCTTTTAGATTGGATATTTTATGAAGGACCACATGCCTTTTACAACCTTCAAATTAATGATTCTTCAAAGAAATATGCCATTTTAATTTTTTGTCTGAAAATGAACTTGTATCCCCTGTTTAAAATATTCATTAAAATCTTAGACATTTGTAATATAATAAGCTCTATGGTCCTGTAACTGCCCCCTGAGAATGAAGTGACACTATCCGATGGGCCTCCAAATACCTGATGTAGTGTAGGATTATAAATCATTAATCCCCGCAATGGCCCAAAAGCCTGACCTTGTCATGAACTACTTTCTAACAAAAGCACCTTTTGGAAAACACCTGACGGAAAAATCTCAATTAGAATCCAAACAACATCTCTCTTTCAATTCAATTGTGAATCTATGCTTTTTATCCAAGTTATTTCCACAAGAAGCAGACAAGTCTTTTGAAAGTGAACTGTAAGCAGGTAAGGGCTAACTAGACCTGCAGCTCCCAATCCACTTGTAGAATTGGAAGCATTTGGAGAAGAAATGTGAATCGTAACTCACCCTACAGCTCTCCTTCAAATAAAGTGTGAATTTCTGCTTCATTCTAAAGTTATTTCCAAAAGTGTTGAAGAAGCAGACGTCACTTTTAAAGAGGAGCTACAAGCATGAATGGGTTAACCAGGCCTGCCTCTCCCAATCCACTTGTAGAATTGAGTTGGAGCAGAGCGAGAAGATGCACTCAAGGAACAAAGCTCCCTCCTTAAACCCATTTGTCAGGTAGATTGAATAACCACCTCTCTGGGTAATTCTTTAATTCAATTCCTTCTGACAGGGATCGACCAGGCTTCCTTGGCATACCTAAACTCCCCAGGCTGTTGTTATGACATTTACTTTATTACAAAGCTGCCTACATCTCGCCAATGCCAACGTTGCTAATATGACGTTGGGGGAATAATAATGAACTGAGTGGGATGTTTTTCTACCCTCTCTAAGGGTTTTCACTTTATTACAAATCTGCCTAAACTTACAAATACCAAAGTTGCTGTTATGACATTTGGGGAATAGTGAACAAAACAGAATGTTTTTCCACTGAAGGTTGCTGTTGCAGTGGCAGTGAAGAAGCCCTCATCAAATATTTACAAAATATTACTTTCTTTGACGTGTTATGACCAAATTTGTCTGACCATGTGTGTTCTTCAGATGGCAATGTGTTTACCCTTCCAATGCTTACTTCTACTTTCGCCCAAAGCACAAGGATGAAAAACATCGAAACCCAGATGAGTACCCATGTGCCAGGGTTTCAGTCATTTAATTTTTTTTTTTTGCATCATTTTGTATTGACCACATTAGCCACCACCAGTAATTGAACCCTAGTGTTGAGATAATTGGCCTCAGCATATCTGACTTCTAATATTCCCTATTGTTTACAGCACAATCCTACATATATGTCACACCCTGAAGTCATTGTGAGACATTGTTGATGCGAGGCAAATAGAGCAGAAACATGAACTCCTCTAATTCAGCACATTGTCTATGCCTTAACACATTTATGCTGACAAAAACAGCCCGACAATTCTGCTGAAATCTTTTAGGCAAAAGCATTTTTAGGCAAAATATTTGATGGAGAAATGTTCATGAAAAAACTACCAACAACTCTCCTTGAAATATTTCATAAAAACAGTCTTACTTCCAAAGTTATTGTCAAAAGTATCAGAGATTCGAGCGAGAGTTTTGAAAAGAGTTAAGTGCAGGATTTCAGTCTCAGACAGACTTGGAGGGATTCTATTGCACTGCCCGCTTGGTGACCCTCATACGTTCATCCTCTGAAATCCTTATCTCCCTTCTCGAACCATTTAGTTACGATGCACTTATTAACTTTCTGCTCAGCCAAAACCAGATTAGAAATCCAGCTTTCTACCGAGACTTCCTGAATAAATGGTTGCCAATCACTCGAGGCTACATGATCCATATTAGATAAGGTGGATGTTGAAGGCAGAGTCAGCATCATATGTTTGTGATTAGCAGAGGCACACTATCAGGAACCTTCTTCCTCAAGCGTAGGAAATTCCATGAAATATACAAACTTGTCCTATTTTGATAATGGACAGATTTTAGGGGCTCGAAGTGACCACTCAATTCACCAAAGGAAATCCTTAAACATGCATAATTTTTTTCTCTAGATAGAATGAAATTCTTCAACTCGATTATATTTCTACTACACTTTCATTTGGCTGATTAAGCTTTAATACCGGTACAAGGAATATATTGCCTGAAAGGTCTTCTCATGAGAAATACAGAGCATTGCAAAAGTACCCTCCAAGTAGGTGATCATTAAATTACACAGAGTTGTGAAGGAAAGATCATTCCGAATGAAGGGTATCTAGTTATTTCGAATTTCCTGGGGTTATCATATATAATACAGTATACCTCAGTTTAGCAATGGTTCTATCAAACAGAAATTTGTTGAAAAAGATTGAAATTTTCTATCTTTGTCACTGTGATTTGTCTTCATGTATCATATGCAAATCTATTCAACTAAGCCAAAATCCACCTATTGCTCCAGTGTATTGTTGAATCTTGCCCATTGCTTATCCCTGACAAGTCTGCTGTAGGAGTTAGGTAATAACGCCATGCCTATGATTACTACAGCTATAGAAAAGGTATTGTGTAATCACCTACTCTACCTGACTGTGTGATCAATCCTATGTCATACTGGAAATGGCATAAATCCATCACATTGTGGCCCGCTGGTGGCGGTGGTCTGCGTGTATGATGGGATAACAATAGTTGTCCTCTGTCATGGCTGTGTGCTTACAGCTCTCGAGAGTATGCAGGGTCAAACCACTGAGGCACTGCTGTATTTAATCAACCCCACTGTGAGCAGGCCCCTATCAATCTCATGACAATATTTATGGTCGGTACAATCTGCAGCGATAATGATACCCAACCTTCTCTTCGGGGATCCGTCATATCCCATTCTGTGGCAATTTGAATTACATCTGTTGGTATCAAGGCCCTTATACCTATACCCACACCCAGAATCTTTTGGGATTCTTCCCTGAACCCTCATGTTCAGTGGGAGATTTCCCTATGTCATTCGATAAACCCAGAATCAACAGGATTCCCTACCTTCAGAGATTTTTATTTTGTAATGAACTTCTCTGCTACCTTGCTTAACCCGGCTACCATGCATCCCTTACCCCTTCACAGGGACCACTTAACCTTTCCAATGCTGAAGCTACTTTCCTCCAAAGCACAAGGACACAAAGATTTTTGAAAAACATCTTAACCCTCTCTTGTTGGTATTCGTTGGATAGCTCTCGCTGAGTACCCATGTGCCAGGATTACAGTCTTTTTAAAAGTTTTTTTCACATCATTTTGTATTGGCTGAATTAGCCACCAGCAGCATAAGGGTTAATTCACAGAGCAAAACCCCTACCCTTTAAAATGAGTGGTTTAATGAAATAGATTAAAAAGGCATTTTTTCTGTGAAAGTCCTTAGTTTAGTCCATATCCTGTCCGAAATGGGGGTAGAGGGGTCGCCTCCCTTTGTTCCTTTCTAAGTAGGGACTAGAGAGAGGATAAGCTGATAAGCATGTTTCAAGTGTTTACTATACCCTAAACTCAGTAATAACCAGAGAGTATTACAGTAATGGATCGGTGCACCTGACTACAGCACACACAAACACAGGCAGCGGTGTCTTTAGTATGCTTCGCATACTGATAACACTCAGGAACATTAAACCAGGGTTAGATATTATACAGTCAAATCTCTTCAGATAGACCACTACCAGATGATTTGAAAGGTGTCTACTTTTGACAAGTGGTAACATTATCATCAACAACTAGTATATGGTAAAAAAGATTGTTATTATTATCATTATTATTATTATTATTATTATTATTATTATCATTATTATAACAGGTGTTATGAATGATGTCTAATTTCATATACAGATTCCAAGGGGAATGAAAGTAATTTACCTGAGAAATTTATGGGAATGTCATTTATTTACTTTTACACAGGTGGCCACTCATATGTTTGATAGTGCAAAACATGAGCATGAGCTTGGAATGAATGGTTTCTTCCTAAGTATTCCTAAAGAAGTAGCCTAGTTCTCGGACTGAGTTAGATATAATGCATTAAATTGTAGGTAAATTTCAAACTGTAGATGGTTTTCAGGGGTTGCGGTTATCAAAAACAGCTCTAGTGGGTCTGCCCTTGAGGATTGATACAGAACTTAAAACTTGGACTGAAATCAACTCAAGGTAGATCAATGAAAACTCAAAAATAGCCATTTAACATAGACTTGTAGCAAGTCTAGTAAAGAAGCAAGAGATTAGTATTAATGCTTGTTTTTCTGATCTATCCAGAGGTAACTCCAGCTTGAGTCAGTCCATATTTCACCTTGTGGCTGAGATGTAGGAGCTGTCTTAGACACTTACTCTCTACACATCCTGCTGATTGCACTGCCCTAATACCCCATTCATGCCTGTAGCAGCCAAAACACTATGACTATTTTGGTTATATCATTGTTACTGAGCATGTTTTTATGAAATATTTAAAAGAGTTATGTTCATCAAAACACATGATTCTCCTTCAAATATGTTGTGAATCTATGATTGATTTCAAAGTTATATTCAAAAGTATTTAATGTCCAAACAACATCTGTAAATGAGATCTCCAGACATGCATAGGTTAAGCGCAGTAAAAGCATCATTTGTTGTGCTTCAACCTTTGAAACTCTAACAGAGAAGACTATTCCTTAAACCAGTGATGCTTAAATGGGCAAAAAGCTGCCTAGCAATTTCCTTGAAATCTCACAGGGTAATGCATAGTGCAAAAAAATCTCAAAGATATGTTTACCAGAACACTACTGGCCACTCTCATTCAAATATTTTGTATAATTAATCTTTATTCCAAAGTTGTCAAAAATATCATATATCCAGATGAAAATTTCAAGAGGAACCCTTATACATAGCATGGTTAATAAAGGACCAACTCAATTGTTAGAGTCTAGTTATCATAATCTGCTGAAAGTTCACAAGTCAATCATTGGTCATAAATTGAAGCCATGTGAGGTGCGTGCCTAGCCTGGTTCTCAGGTATGATGCCCCCACCACTGCATATACTGGGAACCGGTGTTAAGTAGGTTTGATGTCTCTCCCACCTATAGATGGCAGCACAGTTTTTATGAGTTGCAGTTTGAAACTCATGTGTTACAGACAATACCTCATATGTGTCCCCCTTGAACTAAACCTGTAGTGAAATCAACTTAGGGTAGATCAGTGAGTGATCCAGTTAACGCAGACTTATTGCAAGTATAGTGTCAAGGGTCTATTAAAGATAGCGCAATAAGTGCCAGCAGTAGATCATTTCTTGTATACACACCAGGCTCTGCACACACCACACACATTGACACACAACTCCATCAAAGACATGAGCAGCACTTACTCCCAGTGCTCGCCAGCAACAAATCACCTAGATTTCTTAGGAACCGCTGTGAGTCACATGGTAGTTTCCCCGGTGTACTAAGTGCTACCTGTTGGAATTCCTGGAACGGCTTGTGGGTTAATCTAGTCCTGCCATTAGGGGCTGCCCTGATAGTCAGGTGGTCTAAGGTGCTACCACTCTCACTCGTTGCTGTCTCTCACCCTGGGTTGAATACCTGCTTGGGCATGTGAGAAAGTTGCCAGTGATTTGAAGTTATGTGGTGGATTTTGCGAGGGACTCCAGTTTCCTCCACCAATTGCAATTACAAAGAGTCATGATGTTCGCCAATTTACGGTACAATAATGACAGTAAATTTGATTCCGAATTTCTAATTTTAGCCTAGCTGTTAGACTTAATATGTATCTTACCACATTTCTCCCTATGGCCCACCTGATTACAACTTGCCTCTTAGTCTAAGGGACTCTTGCCAAATTTTCATGTTTACAACTGTAATGGCCAAAATCCAAAATTGCCACAACTTATGATGTGCCACCAGAGCCGATTTACTACTGTTTATATTGAAATTAGATACTACCTATGATGATCATTAATGTAAGCTTTATAAAACTGCTGATCAGTAGATGTTCAGTATAGAGGTTACATGCTCGACCCCCTCAATAATATATCAAGGAGTTTTTGATTTTCCTTGAAAACCAACTCCCTCCTCTAAAGTATCGCACTCTCCTCTTACAGATGTCTTACATGTAACTGACACATCTGATTTCAATAAAATTCATTCTCCTCCTACAAAAAATTCCTCAAATATTCATAAGCTTTCACTTTCCATAGAAAAATCAGAATGTCAAAACACAAAAAACCCTCATAAGAAATAAATAAAAGATAAGGAGCGTAATTATCCATAAATCAAGCATTTCTTTTCCGGAAGAAGATGATTATTCACTCTATCTAATTACCGTCTGGGATCTCAAGATAACAATAATTACTAGGATAAGAAAAGGATCAATTAGAAACTGTCTTTCGTTTCATTTTGAAGAAATCCATTGATCTGCATTTAAAAGTGAATTGGGAAAGCTGGCAAAAAGAGAGAAAGGATAGACTTCCATTGTAAAGGTCTCCCAGGAGGGGTGTGAGTGATGGCTTTTCCAGCAGAAAGGATAAATCTATCAATCTTAAAGGTACACCAGGGATTCCTGCAGCATTAGTCTTTATCTGGGAAATAATTACATTCAAGCAACCGAGGAAATGACTTGAGCAGCCAAGTACTGCCCATCTCTTTTGTTGAATTTAGATTCTCTTATTATCCTATTCATACTTGTGGCAGCCAAAAAGGGCCAGACATGTGTGTTGGTATTTTTCTAAAGATGACTTCATTTGCAAAATATTCAATAGAGACATGTTTATTAGAAAAAAGGTAGATGAAACACTACAAATTTCCACCAGTACTTAGTAATCTTTGGAAATGCCCACCTCCTTTGTAAAGTTTATATCTCTCTCTTATTATCCCGTTCATACTTGTGGCAGCCAAAAAGGGATATTTTTGTTGGTATCTTTCCACAGATGACTTCAATTGCAAAATATTTGATAGAGACATGTTTATTAGAAAATAGGTTGATGAAACACTGTATTTCCATCAATACTTAGTAAGCTTTGGAAATGAAAGGGTTATATCTTCTATCAAGATGTATGTTCTATATAGAGGTTGTATGTCTGAAATATCTGGGTTGATGAAGGAGCACTCGGGGTAAACAGTGGCCATTGGGCTGTGATTGGTGCCTAGCTGCTCTCATAGATAAAGATACAGGAACTCACAGATATTACAATACCATGATCAGAAAGTGCCAAATCTTGCCAAATTACACAAGTCCTAGATAACAGGGAGCTTTCACAAATATTGATAATGTACTCACAGATATCACACTACCAATGATCAGAAAGTCCCAAAATTTGCAGAATTATGTGAGTCCTGATAGCAGGGCACTTTCACATAGATTGGTTCATGAACTCATAGATGTTAATTAGTAACAATGATCAGGGTGTCCCAAACTTTGCAGAATTATGTTAGTCCTGAATAGCAGGGAGCTTTCACACACATGTACTCACAGATGTTATTGTACCAATGATTAGAAAGTCTAACATTTTGTATAATTATGAGCGTTTTGATTAGCAGGGAACCTCAAATAAGAGCTAACTTCCAGCTTGGGCTCTCAAAAAGGACCAGTGCCAGCACTCGTCCAATGCAATGCAGGCAGCCAATTCCTTCTGTTGGTGCTGCACTGAGAGAGCCAAATGCATTTTATCACTGGCCTTACTCTTTTCCTTTAGTTATTGGTCCTAGCTCTGTCCCTTACAGCTGGGGCTCTTAAAAGAATCAATGTCAGCACTTGGCCAAATCAATACAGGCAGAAAAGTCATACTTTTGTTGTACTGTCAGGGAGCCAAATGCATTATATTGCTGTATTTATTCCTATCCTTTGGTTATTGTTTCTATCTTTGTTACACAATGCTGTATTGGCTACCGCATGTATTATATGGCAGATTTTGTTCCTGTCATTTGGTTATTGTTCCTATCTCTGTTACACAATACTGCGCCAAATGTATTATATGGCAGATTTTATTCCTATCATTTGGTTATTATTCCTACTTTTGTTACACAAAGTCGCTATGGCTGCCAAATGTATTATATGGCAGATTTTATTCCTATCCATTGGTTATTGTTCCTACCCCTGTTACACAGAGCTGCGTTTGGCTGCCAAATATATCATATTGCAGATTTTACTCCTATCCTTTTGTTTTTGTTCCTACCCCTGGTACACAATGCAGCATTGGGTGAAAAATGTATTATATTGCAGATTTTATTCCTATCCTTTTGTTATTGTCTTTAGCTTTGTTGCACAATGCAGCATTGGCTGCCATAAGTATCATAGTATGGTCATTGCCTTTACCTCTGTTACACGATGCTACATTGGCTGCCAAATGTATTATACTATAGATTTTATTCCTATCCTTTTGTTATTGTTCCTACCTCTGTTACAAGATGCTGCATTGGCTGCCAAATGTATTATACTATAGATTTTATTCCTATCCTTTGGTTATTGTTCCTACCTCCGTTACACAATGCTGCATTGGCTGCCAACATTGCAGATTTTATTCCTATCCTTTGGTCATGCCCTACCTCTGTTTCACAATGCTGTATGGGATGCCAAATGTATTATACGGCAGATTTGGTTCCTATCCTTTTGTTATTGCTTGTAGCTTTGTTGCATAATGGTCGAGAGGGGAACCGTACATAAAGCCGTTAATCGCTCTCCTGCCTCACCCCTGGATTAGCCGAGGTGTCCGGGTACGAGGCATTACCTCCCACGATCACTCTCAGGGCGAGAATAGAAACAAATTAATTTCTGCCGCTAACATTTTGCATCACATATCCCGGGTTTGATGGGGTAATTATTGTCAGTGTTTTTTCCTGCAAGATCAGCTCTCTGTCAGCTTGTCTCAGCTGTCTTAGACAGCCTCGCCCCCAGGGGTTCCCTCAACAACACGTTATCCCATCAAACACTTACACGTTATTCAACATGGAGAGATGTGTGTTCTTGACAAGCAGTAAGCAAAGAAAGATGCTTTGATCCAGATTTAATAGGTTTCATAGTGTTACTAGATTGTCTGTAAATGCTGTTATATATACACCTTATGTGACTACCATGTAAACAGGTTTCAGAACCTATTCATGCGTCCTTTTATAAGTGACAATAAGAAAAGAATCATAGATAGAAATTTCTTTAAATTCTCACATTTTCTGCCACAATTTGCAGCTAAATCATTACTAGCCATTTGTAGGTGGTGGAGGAAACCAGAGTAACCGCTGAAAACCATCCATTAACCTCAAGTCTATACAAACATTTTCACATGCAAAGTGGCATCTGGATCTTCTATACTTTTGCCAATAACATCAGAACAATACATGAACAAATTCTCAAAATACTGAAAGAAAGTTGTTGCTGGTTTGTTCAGATCTCCCATTTCAAATGCCGAAGCATATCAGTAAAATAGTCATGTTTTTCTCACCAATTATTCACTGTTCCTCTGTCACCAGCTGCACAGAAGTGCCTGTATCTCTGTGTCTCTTCCACCACGGTCAACCGCTGGGCGCCAGAACTTACACCGCTGCCAGATAAATACTCCCTCTATAGACTAAAACATGTTACCTGCATCCAAACCAGCATGCTCAGGCTTTAACCAATACACGCTTTAGATCCACCAGTGATCTGACTTGAACAGGAAAATCTTCAAAAGCATGTTGAATTCAGAAAAATATCTGAATGTTATTTGCCTCTTTTCTTCAAAAAACAATCCCCCTTGAAATAGCTTTCTAATATAACCTTTATTTCTAAGATACATATAGATTTATCAGACTAAATGAGGTTTGGCTATAAATGGGTCAAGACTGAATGAGGAAGAGGCAATAATGCATTCCGCTTGGCCTTTTGCGCCCCCAGGAAATACCAGCAGGTTAATTGGTCATTTTGGCCGAGTCTAGTGGCATCCTCTGACCTTACCAGCTCCTGTTTACCTCTACCGCTGCATGTGCAGCACAATCAAAATACACTTCCGTAGTCAACCTGGAACTCTCTATATCAGCACCTTTTCCGCTACATTTAGGGCTAAATCATGACTTAGGCTGGGAATCGGTATTGGCAGTATCAATAGCGTTGATACCCTTTTTTTCACTTAACCCTTAAAATGCTGAGGCTACTTTCGCCCAAAGCACAAGGACGCGAAGATTTTTGAAAACCATCTAAACCCTTTCATGTTGGTATTCATTGGTTAACTCTTGCCGAGTACTCTCAGATATGCCAGGGGTTCATTCATTTTCAGGTTTTTGCATCATTTTATAATGGCCAAATTAGTCACCAGCAGCATAATATAAGGGCTAACCCCCACGTTACTGGTAACTTCCTTACATACCACGAGCCTGACTCCAATCTTGGCAGTGCTAAGAGAATGCAGCAAGCAGCCAGTGACAATGCTTTACCAAATTCAAATATTGGTGCAGGCTATTGAGATAAGCTGCTCTAACAAGATCAATTGAGGATATTCATAAACCTTTCCTACCTTAAAGGTTAATGGTCTGAATGTTCTGATATATATTCTAAATAATGTGAGAACATATAGCAACTACAAAGTATCTGATGGAAAGTCTGAAAACTAAATACAGTCGGAGGAAGTTATTAGCAACGTTTAGGCAAGCATTTATCTCTCGAGGTTTTTTTTTCCAAAAGAGGCTTTTTTCAGAAAAATAATAAATAACTTATTAATTGAAATAGACCTTTTAAGTCCATTAAGGGATACAATAGTGACACAACTTAAGAAATAGACAAATATAGAGGACATACTAAGGATTTCACAAAAATATTAAGTATGAATGCCAATACAAAAGAGCTAAGTTGGCTGCAAAACTAGAATTATTTAAAAACAGAATTATTTAAAACGTAATATTAATTTACCCCTAATATATGCTAATGACTGTAAACGGACCCTCCTCATTGAAGATGAACTGAGTTCTCCTCTGGAACTGTCCTATCTTTCTCTGCAAACTATCTGTGCTGCAGCGGGAGATCCTGTTTAACAAGCGAGTGCCATTTGAGTGCTGATTTCTGGCTGTGTTGTTATCAGCCACATGACGTCCACCACGCTGAGTCACACGGCCATCCCCAGACCCATAACTGCCCCAGACGTTCTTCATTATCCTGGGAGTACGCGGAGATTAGGGCACAACCTCACACGACTCCACATCGGGAAACTTCAGACACAAATAGAACTAGCAGATGGGGCCCTCAGCTATTTTTAGCCCATCCCGATCTATAAATAGCCCCCAAAGCTGCGGGGAGCCTGCCAAAGTGATAATGTTTGATGTACATCTGCATTTGGGAGTGAATGAATTGAAAATAAACTGGCAACTTGTGTGCACTTGAGCTGTTCTCCAGAGAGGCGGGCCGCTCTAGAGTGGCTGTGCAAGGATTAACACAGGAACATAAGGAGCTGACTGCCTCGAAAACCTTGAACCATCAGGAGATTTGTAATAACATAACCCATGAAATAAATTCTCCATGGGAGGCTGAACTTTCTCATTCCCTTAACCCATGTGCTCCCAAAATTGGTCTGATCACTCAAATATAGTAACATTTGAATAAATAAATTATTAGATTGCCAAATCTATTTTGCCTTAAAGATATCACCAAAAGTAGACCTTTTTGGGCCTCTGCTGGATTTAAAGGTGGCAAAAAGTCTGACACCATGATAATGCAATACAAGATTGATTTTTTCAGTTAAATGTTGCATAAAACAAAAATTGATATTCATTACAAAAAAAGTCAAATCTCAGATTGCTAAAGATTGTCAAAATTACATTGAACGCTACTGATCTATTTTATGCCCACAAATTTCTAGTCCTTTATTTGTCATCTGAATAAAAAGATATCTTAGGAAAATAAAAGTGGAATTTCAGCAAAAACATCAGAAGGGGAGTAGTTCAGTTAGTCTAGTTCTCATTTCTGGTTTAATCGAAAAAAATAACTTGACTGAAAAAATTGATTGGAAAAAATGCAGACAACTGAAAAACAAGTTGAAGCCAACAACACACCCCACTGCAACTGTGGCATTCTGCAGTGCAGGTATATTACAAGGTTACAAGGGGTGAGAGGGGATGTCAAGAGGCTTCTGCTAATAACACCTGATTGCATTCAAGAGAGACAGAGTCACCTTGCCTGCTCTAGACATGGAGGGGGGGGGGGGAGGGGGAGTCAATAAAGTCGACAAACATGA
Source organism: Maea johnstoni (assembly GCA_963942565.1). Lineage (NCBI taxonomy): Eukaryota > Metazoa > Annelida > Polychaeta > Spionida > Magelonidae > Maea > Maea johnstoni. The sequence continues at coordinate 16,543,094 of OZ012685.1, read as the reverse complement.
CAGGAGGTCCTGGAAAACAGCAATGTTTCTCTCATTGGTTATGGAGTAATGCAAGGCTGCTGCTACCGTAGGCTTAAAGTGGGGGTAAAACAGCAATTTCCTTAAATGAGTCTGCCAACAATCAGCCCGGCCGGCGGCCGTGTGATGTTAATATCCAGGAGCACTACATGCCTCGCAGGCATCCAGGCATCACTCCAGGCTCATACTCTCACCCCACCAGGTTAATATTTGTGCACACTTCTCACAGACAACCTGTTTTTGTGGAATTGCATATCCTCACTTTATATTTGTAATTAGGTTTGTGTACTTGACTGGCTGACAGCCTGTTTTTGTGGACTTGCTTACCCTCAATTTATATTTGTGAATATATTAATGTGGTTTGACTTATTAAACACCTGTTTGTGGAATTGGTTACTCTCCAGCTATATTTGTAAATATGTTTATGTGTTTGTGCATACTTCTGACTGACAATCTGTTTCTGAAAGGAAGAAAGGAAGGAATGGGGTTTTAAGTCACTTTCAACAGCTAAAGTCACATTGCCACAAGACAGAAACCGAGAATTAGGAACAAATTCCATTCTCTTCATGACCAAGGGGGTTTTCAGTTGCAAATGGGGCATTATAGACAGACCTCCACAATGCTGCACATTTATATAGCAACCAGGCCAACTCACTTAAGGGGATCCAGTGGAGACTCAAACGTACTTACTCTCAATTTATATCTATGAATATATTTGTGTGTGCTTCTGATTGACAATCTGTTCATGGATTTGCTTTCTCTCCATTTATATTGGTGAATATGTCCACGCATACTTCTATTTGACAATCTGCTCTAGAATTGATTACCCTTACCTCAACAGGCTTCTTATTGCTCTCAGGGATCATGTACTACAACTATGCATCTAATGCACTCTATTGGCCTAGCCTGTCATACTCTAATTCATTTATTAGTATAGCACCCACATACATCCTGATGATTTTATTATTACCTCTTGAACCATAGCATGTTTTAAAATAATTCACAGAAGGCGAAATGGTGATTAGTTAACTGTGAGCCAGGCCTTTAGGGGTCACAGTCAGTATAAGAGCCTAAGAGGCAGATATAATGACAGGGGGAACTTTTGGGGTCACTGGTGAAGGATTGGGTCAGAGGGTTGGGTCTTGGGTGTTGAAAATCATGTGCCCACCCAACATGAAGCTAGCCAGTGGCAACCATCTTAGTGTAAGTAGATAATTTTGAGTGTCAATAATCTGTGCACCAGCGCTCACTGCTTTTGCAAATGACAGATGCACCATCCTAAAATTAGAACTGTCACAGAAGAAATGATATTTTCACACAAAAATATATGTTGTTTTTATGATCATTGAAAAAATGAATGATTTTCATATTGTCTGAATATAATGATATATATATATATATTTAATGAATATAAAAAAGGTCTTTTCATTTAAGCAATAAAAGCTTTCAATAAGCAAAACAAGAACCCTGTAGCCCATTTACAGTAAATGGTTACAAGTTCAACAAGCAAACTGTGACATTTCTTCATTTTTGGCTGCAAGTGAAGCCCCATACACTGAACTCCTGTTAGTCCCCTGGAGACCTAGCTTATTCAACACTGAAAATTACTGGTTGACCAACTGATGTTGGTGCAAAGTAATAAGACATGCACTCACTCTCGCTCAATACACACATAGCCAAAAACAAATATGGAAGGAGGTTAAAAGGACATGGAAAATGGTCCCTTACAAAAATCCTATATTCCAGAACTAAGTGCCTCGCCTGAATTGACCAAATGAAAGGTTCAGTACAGGACAGTGAATATGTGGTTGATAAGTATGCTTAGATTCAATACTTTAGTACTGGTTAGGGGCACTCAGGCCTGATAGATAGAACCAGTGGGCAGAAATACAGGGAAATACATTTCAACCTGCAAGAATACACATAAACCAGGCAAAAAACACCATGCAACTGGCCCTGTTCAAAATAATTATTCATTTAAATTCCTCCTTTGTTAATAAAACCCAACACCATGTAATTTTTTTCTAACCCTACCCTCTGTAAAAATACAAATTTAAAGATAAATTTTTTCGAATTGCACCTGAAAAAAAATCCTTTCACACTAACAACCTTCTCTTATATCCAGTACTGGGGCTCCACCTGATTTTAGATTTGAGCCTTGAAATGAAAACAAATTTTAGCCCTGTGGATATTTTGGGTGGGATTGCGAAAGGTCGCTCAGTGCACTTGCTTAATCTTTCATCAGAAATTATGCAACCCAACTTAACATAATGTCCCACCTAAGTGACAATCATTCATGCCATTTTTAGCAAGAAGCAGACTTTCCTTTTGTACCTTATCTAAGTCTCAAGGTTGATTGCACTGAGGATATTACCCCTACCCATGTAAAGCACCAGCATACTACAAAGATTCCTCCCATACCGTGTCGATACCTGACAAGCGATATTCACATCATGTGCGCGCCATCCTACTAGATCACTCCACTAAACAATAGCTATTTGTCTCCCCCACCCACAGTTACCCACAGAATTGTCAGAGGGAGATTATTGAATTTTCCTCTATTTTTAGCCGTGATTCATTTCTACGTCGGTCACAAGGTCACATGGTTTATGCTGTCTCTGGGTAGGAGTTAGTGGCCGTACAATGGCTGTGGCCACTCAGATAGGCTGGCCTGGGCCGTGCTGCTAACAACTTGTGCGAGGACGTCATCAGGGCCGGGTCCAGGGCCGGGTCGGAGGTGGGATGTTTATAAGCAGCATGCAGCAGGCAGAGCTCGGCCCTGGATAATGGTTTCGCAGTATCGATATTTTCATGTGCTTTGCAACATCGGAAAAGACGTGGAAGAAGTTTATTGCAAATTGCGATAGGGACATATCAGGATTCAGTGACGTCAATGGGCAATTGCCAATTTAACCCTATTCCAGTTCGGATTACAGCTCGCTGGGCTTAGCTGCAATTTTATTGCTTTTCTGCAGCGGAATATTTGTATTTTCGCCAAGTAAACTATCCCTTGATGAAATACATCACCGGCATATGCTGTTCTTAATTACTAAGGCTATAAGGACACAGATTAGGTTGCAGGAACTCTTCCAAGCGTCCAGACCCCACCATAGTGATTCTTCACACTAAATTGATATCGGCTATTTCCTCAATGGTGTTCTACATCAGTTCTCCTTTGTACATGATTTTTCACTAGAACCATTTCCACCACTGCTCCGAAAGAAATCCCAAGAAGGGATGTCAATCCCAATCATGCTATAATGAAGACATTCATGCCTCTAATGAAATTAATTATCTTGATGACCAAAAAAAAAAAAAAAAAAGATTATTTAATTTCTTTTCTTTTTTTTTGGAAATAGCAGGAAATAAGTGAAAAAAACACACAAATGGATAAATACACAAGGTTACTGGAATATTTGTGAGTCTCTAGGCTAGATTTGCAAAAATTGATGATAAAACACATCCATTCCCTTCATTGAGTTTGATTGAGGTCAAATATGTTGCAACGCAGGAATCGCAGGTTTGGTCTATTTACACAATTCACTTTGCATATGCTATCATCTTGTCTGTTCAGATCTCATGAGATTTCTCTTCTTGGTTGACTGAATCCCATTGGCTGAGCACTCAAGCAGACCGGCTTCTGAGCAGTGGAGCTATAAGCAGTTTTTTGATTAGACACACTTTTATAACATATGGTCATACTTCAGTGAAAGGTGAACATTGAAATCCAATTGCATCTGCTTTGATGAGCACGTGCTTGAATGTGTGTAGTATCTTTCAATGACTTAGTCACACATCCGCTGGACAAAAATATCAGTATAGAAGTTAGCCTAGCTTCTAGGTGTTATTGTATTTTACTTCATTATATATACATTTATGCCTGCACCTACACTACATAATGACTTGTGGCCGACTGTTGGCCATTTAGTTCACACAAATGCCACATGAGGGGGTTGTACTGGCAGCATATTTCTAACTACCCTCCTAGCATACCGCAGTGCCATCTATATACAAAGGATGACATCTACCTATAGCTGGTACTAACTCCAGTGGCTCCAGGCTGGTTGACCCACAATTGAAATAAGATGTCCCGAGATGCTACTAAATAAAACTAGTGGGCAAAATTTGTCAGGGCAGTGTTTGCAGCTGAAAATGCCTTACACTATCTGAAATAAGCAACCCCACAGAACTTGTTATTCAAAGCAAAAACTAAATTCATGGCCACAAATAGCTTCAAAATTTGCTTGATCCTGTCTCATTTGGGCACTCAGTTATCCGAAATATTCGCATCAGTTGAAAATTAACCTATTCATGCCTGGTGGTCTCTTTGACAAGTGTCACCTGGATCTATAATACTTTTGAATTTCTTTTTTTAGAAAATATGCATAAATTTAAAAACTATTTCAAGGGGTGAAAAGGCGTTGTCTGTAAGTTTTTGATCAACATTTCTCCTTCAAATATTTTTCTGAAAAGAGCTTCGTAAAAGAGACATCATCAAAATAGTCAGCCAATATTGGCTGCTACATGTACTAATGGGTTAAGGCCATACCTGTCAAGGAGTTAGAATGAGAAGGTAGATACCCCATGGGAAATCAACTAGTCTCCTTTCATTGAAGGTGATTCCTTAATGAGATGCAGGCACACTGTACTTAATCTCTACCGGAACTGCATTTAACCCATTCACACAACAGAGTTCCTCCAGAAATTTTCCTGATACTTTTAACATTGACTCAGGAATTATTTCATTATTTTACTACTATTTTGAAATATTTCATTATTTTAATTTCTGAGGGAGAGTTGTCAGATGTGTTCTGATTAACATACTTCCTTCAAATCTTTTCCAAAATATGTTTATGTTTATGGCTCAGACATATAAGAAGGAGAGCTTTTTTGTACATGCAGACTATATACAGATAGCATGAACGACTATGTAAATGAATATGAAACTCTTCATAGTAATCTCTCCCTGTAAGTGGGCGACAGACAATAAAGATAAAGTAATGAAGGTTTGGATTTGACTTACCGACTTGGGTGGGGTTGTGTAGTATAACTGTGTTGTGTGTCTGGTAATGGGGAGACCCTGATCATCTACCTCTGGAACTCGCAGAGAATTCTCACCCTTGTGGATATCCTCATCATCAAATCCCCACGCAGTACCTGGAGAGAAAAACATACAAGAAATGAAATGATAGCCTTTGGATAAGCTGAATGAATTCCCTATGAAGAATACTGGTTAGGGTCCTAATAAATAACCCTTATGCTACCTGGTGGCTAATTTGGCCAACACTAACTGATGCAAAAAAAACTGAAAAATGTTTGAAACCCTAGCATATGGGTACTCATCCGAGAGTACTTAGCGAGAGCTATCCAATGAATACCAACATGACAGGGTTTAGATGGTTTTCAAAGATCTTTGCACCCTTGTGCTTTGAATGAAAGTGGCCTCAGCAATGTAAGGGTTAAATTAAGAAATTATAGTGCAGTTCCTGCACCCTCTTATCTGAGGGAAATGCTGAGAGAGTATGTCCCACCATGGACACTGAGATCCCCATCCAAGAACTTACTCTGTGAGCCAAAAACCAACATGAAAACCTATGGTGACAGATCGTTTAGTGCCTGTGCCTCAAAACTATGGAACCAGCTCCCAATAATATCAGGGCAACTGGGAGTGTGGCAATCTTCAAACGACAACTGAAAACACATCTGTTCAAAGATCAGTATATATCAAATAACTATATGGATTATACTAACAATTATCCATTGACAATAAATGTAATTCGCCTTTGAGCATGTTTATATTGAAAGAGTGCAATATCAAATGACAATATTTTTATTATCATTATCATTATTTTGGCTCAGACATACATAGATGGGATATATGACAAAAAATATAGTATCTACATAGTAAATGCAGCATTATATCAGTATATAGTGATTATGTTATCCCATTTTCCATAGAATAACTATTTGAATCAGGCGTGTATGTACTGCTCATTAACAAAATTATTCAAAACAGCATTTGACTACCACATTTGACTGCCATAGCCTAATTGAATGTTTGTCTCACTAGTCACATAATGACTTATTCAAGACTACCAGCTTAAGATCCCTTGTACACTCTCTCACAGAGCAACATACATTTTAGATTTAGTGTTTTTTCAACAAATGATACATCCCTTTGAAAACCCATAATATACAATATACTATCATATCTTAGTACTAAAAACAGACCAATTATCTCAAGACTGTATAAGCATCTTAAAATTAGGTCACATGTAGTGTTTTCATTGAAAAGTTTGTAATGTCAACAAAGCCAATGCATCGTTTTATAATTCCATTCAATCCACGTCTCAAAATCACGTCTCCCAATGTTATTGCAAAAAAAGAAAGAAAACTCAAATGAAAAATAACACATAAAACATACATAATAACACATTTTAATCTTATGATAACCAACAAAAAGTCTATATTTCTTAAAATATAGGGACATATTTTAAATATCAGTAGGAATGACAATGGTGTCATTATAGTAAACACTAAACCCTATTATAAGATATACCTATAATACACATTTTCCCCTAAAACTTTCAAATTTTCCCTTAAAACTTTCAAGACAAGCAATCAAGACAATATTTGCCCCAAAATCTTATCTAACAATTTAAGACTACCACCAAACATCTATGTGTCATTAAATAGGAACTTACATAGCAAATACATGGACAGTTTAAAATAGTAGTCCTAAACTCACCTCATGACTAGCAATCAAGACAATATTTGGCCCAAAAACCCAACTCATAATTTTCAAGACTACCACTAAATATCTGTGTGACATTAAATAGGCACAAATACATGGAAAGGTGAAAATAGTTAATACTAGTATTACAATGAAATAATTCCTCCCTTAAAATTGGTCCTAAACTCACCTCATGATTTTCTCGACTACCATGTGCTGAGTGTGGGTAAATCCTACTTAGTCTACATAGCAAACATATGGAAAGTTTGAAAAAGTTGATTCTGGTTATACTATGAAATAACCTCCACCCTGAATATTGGTCCTTAACTCACCTCATAATTTTCCCGACAACAATGCACTAAGTGTGGGTAAATCCTGTAAACCAGTGTTGCTGGTGGCTGCAGTAGATATAGGAGATGTGGTGTGTAGTACAGGAGAGACCCTCTCCCTCTCTCTATCTGAGGAGCAGCTGGGCCTGTGCCGAGATCTCACCCCACCACTATCAAGCCCTGCCCTATTTTACCTACTACCCGCCCCGCGTCCAGCAGACAAAAATCACCACGGGACTCAGCGCTGAACTTCTTACATTACACGCGAGTAGATTTACTCCAAGTCGGGGAGCATCCTGCACGGAAAAACACTCGGAACAGGTTCAATCTCCTAACCTTGGATAGATTAATCACTTTTTTTGATTAATTATTCTATTTGTTTAACTATGACCTATACAGGAAACAAATCTGGAAGTTGTTAGAATTGCTATTATCATTAAAGATTACCTAAGACGTATTCTCTCAAGATCATATATAAAGATGATCGATGGCTAGTTAATAGGGTTAGTAGTAAATCATGACAGTTATTTTTTACAGGATCCATTACTGGTTTCCTATCGACTATTTCGAAAAAACCCTATACCAATTTGTAATGTAGCTGGGGGTTCCAAAGAAATCGTACACTTAAATCTAGGAATCCCTATCTATTCCTAGCTATACCTAGATGAGGTACCCTATTCTGAAATATGTCTTACCTTCTATCCCCGTCCACTGATAGCACTAATTCTATTACACTCCCGGACGGTATCCTTAGACTGAGGTCACCCTGCCTTAACTAGAGCGGGCCTGAACTCCTGCATATGTTTTGGGTATGGGGTTTACATGATAGAATCAACATGTCTCGGGTATCAGAGGCCGGCTGGCCTGGCTGAGACGGATACTCTATATGCTGTATAGGTATATAAACCAAGGCAGCAGCTAGCACCAGCTGGAGTGTGTGTCCTTGTCTCATAACCTCATCTCAGACAAAACACATAAAGCCCTACAAAGCACATGCTACCCGGGCTACGATCTATCCCTTACTCCTGCCATACCCAACACATTAGCATTAGAGACCATGTGAAAGAGACTATTATGCTAGTAATTTTCTGGAGCAAAAAAGACCAGCCTGCCTCCAAGACCAGATTCATGAACTCCCTATACCTGCCATTAAGGCGAGAAGGTTTGTAATGCCAGCCATGCTAGCCTGTCTTCCAGGCCAGATGATATTTGTTGTGGATAGATGGCACTGTTGCATGTAAGAGTTAGATCTAGCCTGACTTAAGTCCAGGTCAGATTGCATTATCGAATATAAAAGAAAAATACATTTAATTCTTTTAAAAAAGATTTCAAGACTAAAATCAGGAGGGAGGAGCCAGAGCAATTTTCAAAGCCCTGTCTTCAAACCCTAAAATACGCTCTATGAGTTCAGGCAGGGTGAAACAGCTAGTGACTAAGAGTATCTATGACTCTAATAACACCACTCACTCACAACAATACCCTGCAGCAGGTCTACGAACTATCTGGGTCGGCTAACTCATTTATGCCTTTATTAAAGACCAAAAATGTTTGGCAATTATGATGTTGACTATCAGACAAAAGCATCATTGAAAAATGAAAGAAAAATAATTAAACTAAATCTACATCTTTCCCCATGGACAGAACAATCAATGTCCTGTCAAGGTATTGAACTAGCTAGTGACCCTCCTATCACTAGAAGAACATATATAGCTTGTAGGATTCACATCAAGTACTTAGTGTTTCAAGAATACCTTTATTCCCACTGTGATTACTCAACTGCTATTGAATTTCTCATCTGAAGAAATCAGACGAGGAATCCTCATTGAAATGAATAGAAGGTCTAAATACACCTGTCATACAGGGAAAATGCAAGATTCTAGATGGTATAAACCAAACATTCAAACATATTGAGCTTTGTAACATGAAGACCATCTCTCAATAAAATATTGTAGACAAAGAAATGTCTGAATTGAGTGATATTAAATTATAGATCAACAATGGCATCTTGGATTATATGGGCAAGTATATGACTGTATAATACATATATATATATATATATATATATATATATATATATATATATATATATATATATATATATACACATACATACAAAGATTTGAATGGATTTCACTATACCCTCAAATTTATATTACAAACATTTTTCAAGGTTTGACAGGTATACACCATGAGTTTATCTTCTAGTTAGGTCTCCTTTAGAGAGGCTTTGTAGTACAGCCTGCTGCAGGTAGATGTGAAAAGGTGGAGATTTATGGCCCATGTGGGAGGAGTTAACGAGAAATAGATGCTAAGAATCAAAGGTCTGATGACACAGGTAAGTCGATTATTAGGCAATAAATCTTCCTTAAACCACCCGTAATTAGGCAATAAAATACCAGGAGAGACAAAGGCACATGCGGGCAACATTGGAGATGTTAAAGGCGGACGATTACCTTGCTGAGGGCACCTTAAAATGAACGACTAGAGCCTTCAGCCTAATTTATTCATCAAAAAAATGACAGACAAAAAAGGAAAAAAAAAAGACTCATCTCAATTATATTGTTTAATATGCCTCATAAGTGCAAATACTACAGGCTTAATTTGTTGCAAACAAAAATGATGAAAAACAAGTCAATTGTTTCTTATGAACACTTCATGGATTAGAGTGTAGAGATATAGGTACAATATTATAAGGGATAATGACATACATGAGGAAAAATGTATATATATAAATAAATGAGTCAGTAACATCCTCTGATGAGTAATAGCATTGCTGTGTGATTGAGCAATGGGTTTTTTGGAAAGAGGAAGATATTAATTGTAAAAAAAACATGCGACTATAAATTTGGTTCCCATCAATTGCACCATAAATTTTTAAGAGACAAAACTTATAAATTTTCATTTATTTAATCAATTATGCATATTCTCATTCCAAGATTTTTCAGAAATAATTCATTTATCTATCTGATAAATCATTTAAATTTTCCAGTATTTTTCCCCCTGATTGATATTCTTCAGAGCCACTATAATCGTATTATTTATCTCAGAGAGGTTTTGAATTTTACATTTTACATTTGGTGGCTGATGTTCAGCCCATTGTAGCTGGGTATTTCTTGGAAAGGTTTTAACACCAGTTTGGTAGAAATTCTGAGCTGAGAATGCTTTGGTTGAGGCCAACTGGGATACCATAGGAATCCATGACTAACTCTACAAATAAAGAGTGTAAAAGCACCGAGCGAGCAAATCAAGTGTTACCTGATAATATTGCAGAAAAGACTTGGCTGCGCAGATCTATATGATGGTATTTTCCGCCTCAAAAAAGTTGGCAAGTTGCAAAATATCTTACTATCCAGATATCTCTGATTAATTATGACTTATGTTTCCGTTTTCCTGGCAAAAATCCCCAATGGACGTTGAAGTTCTGACTGCTATCACTTGGATGACAGGACTGCACAGCTATACCAAGTACTGATACTGCATGATGATAGTGTTGACCTATTTTTAGCCATGGTGCAATTATGGTATAATCATCACATCATATCCAAATGTACCTATTAACCTATTGCTGCCTAGAGAGATCTCCTGAACAAAAGTCCTCTGGAATGAGATACTACTGAAAAGTTACAAGAAAGTTCTGGTATCACACACAAATAGAATATTGGATGGAAAGATTTTGATTAGGTTTTGATGAACGTTTCTCTTTTCAAATATTTTCAGAAAATAAGGCAAAATATAACAACAAATAACGAGGATATTTCTGGATGTAACACCAACATGTGTGGTTAACTTCTGATTAGTTGATCACTCTGGTCAATTAGGTCCTGGTAATATATGTATCCTGTGCCTGAATTGTTATACAAGTAAACAATACCCTTGGTTATATAAACCTTTTCTATATTTGGTGATATTTTTTCTTTCTGGAATGAATCAGTGATCAGTGATGAAGTTTTTATGCTAAATAAATATCTCCATAAAATATCTCTTTTAAATACGGCAAGATGTCATGTTTGTATCAAGACACTATCCCAATAGTAAAAAGCTTCATTATGCAAGACCTTCAGGTTATTTAGCATACACATCAATGATTTCTTAAATCTTATACTAATTAATGTAGAGGATGAAAAGGTTGACATTCTTGAGGTTAAAATCTGAATATTTTGTAACCTTCAGGTTATCTAATAAATAGTATGATTTCTTATGATTATACTAATATGTATAGGATGAAAAGGTTGACAATCTTTAGGATAAAGAGCTGAATATTTTGTAACCTTCAGGTTATCTAATAAATATTAATGTATGATTTCTTATGATTATACTCATATGTATGGGATGAAGATATTGACATTTTTGAGGATGAAGAGGTTAATATTTTGTAATGCCTTGCTGAACAAATATTTCTGGAAATGTCTCACAAGGTTTTTGCTAAATACCACTCCTAGCTATGTGTGCAGTTCTCATGAAGCATGAATAAGCCAAGACTTGAAGAGGTAACACAAGATATTCACCATAGGAGATTCACCCCCCATCGACAAGTACAACGACCCAAACTGATTTAATTTGGCTGCTTAATATTACCTATGATTGAATCTGCTTTGCGCTGATCAATGTTTATTAGATAGATCACCTGAATTAGGCTTCATTGCAGCTTATCAATTCCATCAGATTGAGTGAGATGCCGGATTCTCAGCTTAAAGCCTGATCTGGAGAGAAGGCAGATTTGCCTTAACCATTGATGAATGAGGTTACAGGATATAAGCATCTTCCAAGATTTGATGATTCAGTTTTACAGGACATACAGAAATACAGATATAGACATTTAACCCTTCCAATGTTAAGGGCTACTTTCATCCAAAGCATAATGATGCAAAGATTTTTGAAAACCATCTAAACCCTGTCATGCTGGTTTTCATAGGAAAGCTCTCACTGAGTACTGTCAGAGTACCCACGTGCCAGGGTTTCAGTCATTTTTCAGTTTTTTTCTATCATTTTGTATTGTCCAAATAAGCCACCAGCAGCCTAAGGGTTAAAAAAAATCATAATTATCGAAAAAGCAAGAATTTTGGAAAAAAACTTGTTTTATATTACAATAATATTTTGCATATAAAAATGACATTATAACAGAGTTTTTGGCTATTTTCAAATTAACGATGAGACCTACATGATTTGTCTAAATTCATAACATAATGAATAAGAATTTATGAGTATTTTGTCTTTTCCATGCATATGATCAATATAGCTACCAAAGATATTGGACAGCGATCTAACATATTCCTGTCCAGAAATACTATCTGTTATCAATGACGGTTTAAGGGCAGATCCGACCCTGGATTGCTTTGCTCCTCAAAGCCTCATGCAATTCAGTGCACAAATATTTACTGCAATTGGTCCATTTCTTTGCCTTACAGATTTTCTGTGATCATATCTAGATGTAAATTGCAAACTATTTGGAGCAACATTGATGTGATGCTGGCTCTCTGTTGGAACCATTATAACCAGCAAACAATTGAACCAATCATGTAGAAAAATTAGGTACCGAAAGTGGCAAGCACTGAAATGGTCATACATATTTCCAAAATGGGTAGCTGAATGTAAAAGCAGTATTTTCCACAACATAATCGATATGCTAAACTGTGCAGGAATACTTTACTAAGAAACACTGTGTACAGTAATGGTAATCATTAAAATCACCAATGTGGAAAAAATTGGTGTGGAAAATGGCAAAAGGAATAAAAATAAAGCTACTTTTCAAAACTGGGCATCTGTATATAGGTCAATATGATCAACTGCAATAGAACATGGTAAGCAATGATACATTGGTTTTGGAAACCAGAAAAGACTGAGGTTTTAACTCATTCATAATACAGAAATTATGTGAAATGAAAGCATTCGTTGCCCTGTACGATACTTATGAGTGTGTGTGTGTGTGTGTGTGTGTGTGTTTGTGTGTGTGTGTATTTATATCATATTTTCATTTATTCCAAAAAAAAAAAATATTCTACATTTATTTTGAATTTCTATCATCTTTTTTTTTGCGCGTGCCTGCCTGCCTGCCCGCCTGCCTGTGTGAGCGAGTGCGTGAATAATGAAGATCCAACATAGCGCCTTTATAATTCCCGCCTTGATCTTGCAGGGATCAGCGCATGAGACGCCTAACCATTTTGCCCAGCCAAGCGTGTGTTTTGTAGGCTGCCACATCACGCTAAGGGCAGATGATCGCCGTAGTAGAGGCGAGGATTACCTATCAAGAGTAAGCGTGTTTTACGCCAACAGTTCGCTGAAGCAGATCAATGGCAGGCACGGAACCACGTCCAACAGTCTCCTGAGGCACCACAGATCTCTCAGTGTCTGTAAAATCAGACTGATCGACAGGAAAATTAACCCCTTTATGACCAAAGGGTCTACAGAAAGCTACATTCACATATATTTAGTGCATCAGTATTATATACTTGTATATTTCATAACAGGAAAAAAATAGTAACGGGAAAAATTGAAAAAAAAAATAAAATTCAGTGTTAAAATATTTTTTCCATATCTTGAAAAAAATAATATTGTATAAGCATATGCATACTAAATGTTTCAAGTTTCCTTGTCATCTGAAGTAAGGGATGAAAGTATACATGAATGTGTTAACTATTCATCCCAGTGGGGACTCAAAAAGGCATAACTCATAAACTATGAAAAAAACATGGTGATGAGCAGAAATCTTCAAAATTTATCCCATGATTCTGCTTGACTGTTATTTTAGTCCTTATCAACATTTCCCCTTCAAATATTATCTGAAAGATGCTTCTGTTCGAGTGCTATCACCAAAATGATCAGACCTATCTTAGTGCTAGAGGAATGAATGGTTTTTCTGATGACAGGAATGCAGTAGTAATGTGGTCATGACAAGGTCAGGTCACGGGCATGTCAAAGGCTCGGTATAAGGAATATCCTAGCTACTTTCTTACAGAACCATCTATGTGTAAATGGAATACGGCTTCTGTGAGATCCACAACATGATTGGATCGTCCATTCAATTTGCGGAGCACCCTTGCCTTTACTACGCTGACAATCTCATCATGTGATGGCTGCCTACCAAATGAAGTTTCTTTCCTCCTGTCGCAGAGAGATTCCTCTGCACTCAGTCCCTCCCAGCCGCCGCATATCCTAATTAAACCCTTCAAGCCAAAATGCTCAAAAAGATATCAATAATTCTATATAACATGAACATTATTAGCAACATATATGAAATTATTAATCTTTTTTTAGTAAATGAGGCCCAAAATGTTTTATAAGCCTTTCAATATTAATCAATTTGGATAATTTGACTGAGTGGAGGAGGTTGAGCTGTTGATGGTTCTGGAGTGAGCCGGTTGGTGAGATTGGTATCACTTATTCAGATAGTTGTGTGACGCACATGGTATGACCTGAGGATTAGCCTCGCAGCACACTGATAGGAGATGCTGCTGAATAAGACATGCTGCCATGCCCACTCTCCATCTTCCCTAATGCTGCTACTGCTACTACTGCTGCTGTTGATGCTACAACTGCTGCTGCTGCTGCTACTACTACTACTACTGCTACTACTACTACTACTACTACTGCTACTACTACTACTACTACTGCTGCTGCTGCTGCTACAACTGCTGCTGCTGCTGCTGCTGCTGCTACTACTACTACTACTACTACTGCTACTACTACTACTACTGCTGCTGCTGATGCTACAACTGCTGCTGCTGCTGCTACTACTACTACTACTGCTACTACTACTACTACTACTGCTACTACTACTACTACTGCTGCTGCTGCTACAACTGCTGCTGCTGCTACTACTACTACTACTACTACTACTACTACTACTACTACTACTACTACTACTACTACTACTGCTGCTGTTGATGCTACAACTGCTGCTGCTGCTGCTACTACTACTACTGCTACTGCTACTACTACTACTACTACTACTACTACTACTACTACTACTACTACTACTACTACTACTACTGCTACTACTACTACTGCTGCTGTTGATGCTACAACTGCTGCTGCTGCTACTACTACTACTACTACTACTACTACTACTACTACTACTACTACTACTACTACTACTACTGCTGCTGCTACTACTACTACTACTACTGCTGCTGCTGCTGATGCTACAACTGCTGCTGCTGCTGCTGATGCTACTACTACTACTACCACTACTACTACTACTACTACTACTGCTGCTGCTGCTGATGCTACTTCTGCTGCAACTACTGCTGCTGCTACTACTGCTACTACTACTGCTACTACTACTACTACTACTGCTGCTGATGCTGCTGATGCTACAACTGCTGCTGCTAACTACTGCTACTACTGCTACTGCTACTACTACTACTACTACTACTACTACTACTACTACTACTACTACTACTACTTCTACTACTGCTGCTCCTGCAACTACTATTACTACTACTGCTGTTGCAACTACCAATGCTGCTTCTACTATTCCTATTACATTTGTAAAATATCATCGAAGTTTTTTTCCTAACTAATTTTGAAAATGTCAGTGCATGCAGATGTCACTCTTAATGAGAATTCGAAGCACAAATTGGTTGAATGTCCTGAATGAATAGTGCATAATGGTTAATAACCTCTCTAGGATACCTCACTTACATCTATATCTACAAGGGATTTCATTTCAGATTCTGCCCTGGTAGGTACAGAGGTGTAGTAGTGAAATGAGCAGTGGTTAAGGTACAGTGATTTGGCTCCTTTGCCAGGTTAGTTTCTATTGCGTTGGAGTAATGAGGTCCTGGGCATTTTGCCACTAGCTGCAGGGCCGCTAGATTGGGGTACATCTCAATCTAGTTAGGCCAATCTGAGGCTCATTCAGAGCGTAGTCCACACGTTCTCGTACCAGGTTCAGTGTGGAACTTGGTAAATATTCATCACAAACCAGGCTAGATCTAGCCTATTGATTAATGGGCAAAACTATGGGAAAGAGATAATCAATATTTTGAGTTATAAAGGGGAGTTGGTGAACCCTTGAACCATTGTTGTATCGACAGATACCTGTATCAGATAACTGCAGATCTTGTATCATATTCAGTGCATAAAGGGAAAGGCTACAACCTAGGGGGAGAAGTGAAAGATCGCAAAATAAACCAGCAGGTTGGATGGTCTTCTATTGTTAAATACATCATTATAAACATCCCATAACATTTGGGCTTTCAAATCTCACAAAATGTAAATCTTTAAACAAAAAGGTTGAAAAGAAATGAAGTAACCCTGTTTTCAATATTCTAAAACATTGTGAAATTACATTCTAAATCCAATGAACAAAACTCAGGATATATTTATTCTTTCATCTGATTCCCTAATGACTGAAAATGCTTTTCTGCATTGCAAGTCTAGTATAAAAGCCAGCTTTAGTATAAGCCTGGGAGGGCACCATGCACTCCCCTGAAATAAGGGAGGTGAAGATTACCTCATCCACAGTGCACAAAGCTCTCTATGTATTCCACACAGCCCCAGGAACAAACATCACCTAAATATCCCTTTACAGTATTTTAGACTAATTAATCTATGACTGCCACGTAATTCATCCTCTCACATCATGTATCTAAAGGTGATCAAGTGTAATGTTCTCTTATCTCAGCACTTACAATCTTTATTGACTTTGAAAGGATATTGTTGGAGGCATATCACAAGGTGAATCCGGGACTAGGAAATTAAGATACAGAGATTCAATCCAATTTCATGGATATCACCTTTTGAGAGATGGCGCTTACACGTGCACAGGACACAGGTTCAAGAGCTTCTAAGATAACAAGTGCCTGGATATTTCTGGTCAGACCTATCACAGGACCCTGCTGCTGAGGGTAGCAGGTCCTGGATAGATCTCAGATAACAGGTGCCTGGATATCACTGGCCAGACCTACCACAATACCCTGCTGCTGAGGGTAGCAAGTCCTGGAGCTCAGATAACAGGTGCCTGGATATCACTAGTCAGACCTACCACAGAACCCTGCTGCTGAGGGTTGCGGGTCCTGGAGCTCAGATAACAGGTGCCTGGATATCACTGATCAGACCTACCACAGGACCCTGCTGCTGAGGGTAGCAGGTCCTAGATGGAGCTCAGATAACAGGTGCCTGGATATCACTGATCAGACCTACCACAGGACCCTGCTGCTGAGGGTAGCAAGTCCTGGAGCTCAGATAACAGGTGCCTGGATATCACTGATCAGACCTACCACAGGACCCTGCTGCTGAGGGTTGCGGGTCCTCGAGCTCAGATAACAGATGCCTGGACATCACTAGTCAGACCTACCACAAGACCCTGCTGCTGAGGGTAGCGAGTCCTGGAGCTCAGATAACAGGTGCCTGGATATCACTGGCCAGACCTACCACAGGACCCTGCTGCTGAGGGTAGCAGGTCCTGGATAGATCTCAGATAACAGGTGCCTGGATATCACAGATCAGACCTACCACAGAACCCTGCTGCTGAGGGTAGCAGGTCCTGGATAGATCTCAGATAACAGGTGCCTGGATATCACTGATCAGACCTACCACAGGACCCTGCTGCTGAGGGTAGCAGGTCCTGGAGCTCAGATAACAGGTGCCTGGATATCACTGATCAGACCTACCACAGGACCCTGCTCCTGAGGGTAACAGGTCCTGGATGGAGCTCAGATAACAGGTGCCTGGATATCACAGATCAGACCTACCACAGGACCCTGCTGCTGAGGGTAGCGGGTCATGGATGAAGCTTAGATAACAGGTGCCTGGATATCACAGATCAGACCTACCACAGGACCCTGCTGCTGAGGGTAGCAAGTCCTGGATGGAGCTCAGATAACAGGTGCCTGGATATCACTGATCAGACCTACCACAGGACCCTGCTGCTGAGGGTAGCAAGTCCTGGAGCTCAGATAACAGGTGCCTGGATATCACTAGTCAGACCTACCACAGGACCCTGCTGCTGAGGGTAGCAGGTCCTAGATGGAGCTCAGATAACAGGTGCCTGGATATCACAGATCAGACCTACCACAGGACCCTGCTGCTGAGGGTAGCGGGTCCTGGAAGGAGCTCAGATAACAGGTGCCTGGATATTAGTGGTCAGCCGTGATAGAGCACGACTGCGGGCATCCCTCACACATCCCCTCCCCCATAGGAACGCCTCCAAGACGGTAATTTGTATGTAAGGGATGATGATGAGCACTATCTTGTCTGGTTTTTCCTACCCACTAAATCCTATGCAAAATGATGGCTGCTGAAGGCACAGTAAATAAAGAGCTTTCTGCAAAGCTAACAAACAAGGAATTATCACTGTAATGCAGATAAGTCAGTCATGATGTGTTATATATTGTGCCATTCTCCTATATTTTACCTACAATGACTAATAGAATATGCCGAATATGATACTAGCTAAGTCTTGTCATTTGTCTTCATGGAACAGAGCTTGGTTTGGTCATACGCTTCCCACAGGCTATGCACAGACACTTATTGCCTTCTTAAAAACCACTGGCTGATGGTGGGAACTTTGATCAGACCCCTTCCCATTAGGAAATCCAATGCTTCTTACAAGACTTGGATTTTCTAATAACACTGATACGGTATGTTGAATGATTATGTAAACAGATTTGGTAATGATGTATACACTGCTAAAGGGTTTTTTCTCACTTGATTGTTTATGAAAGCATTGGCAGCAAGAGGAACCCATCTGGATACAGTCAACCTTAATTACTGTTCAAAGACTAGGCAAGGCTTTTATATGAGCAGCAATTACATCAAAACTGTAAAAATGTTCAGATATACCTTCTTTTAGTTAGGTACAAGGGTATCCATTTCAGTCAAAACAAAATACACTTGAGGCACCAGAAATAGTGGCACAAAATTCAAAGAGTAGATTTTATGACACGTATGCCTTCATGCATTTTTCCTAATAGCAACCACCAAAATGGAAATTCATCTCCTTACTTTTTGGTAGCAGGTTTCAACACAAGCTGCATAGCTGCCTGATGTATGGGTAATTGCAAAGCATCCATACATGTGATGACTCATTGTGAAACATTTGTTACTAGTGACCGAGTCTGCAGCCTTCCTATTACATGCAAAACCGACTTGATTTCCCTATCGATAAAGTCATGGATTTAGAACAGTGAACAATTATAAAGCTGTTATCTATAAATATAATTAAGGCTTATAAAATCTGAAGATGATTAATATCAGAATACTATCGTTTTGATGCATTCTTGCTTATTCCTCAATTTGACGCAGCATCTCTGAATATCTAAAAATATATGTTGATGTAACCTGAAAATATATTTGCAAGACTCAGCTTAAATCTAAAAATAACCTCCTGTTCAAAGCTAAAACAGAGCCCTGGGGGTTTATTAAAGAGAATTCTATCATGCACCTCAGGAAATAATGAAGCCGGTAAGATATCCTATCAAGTACTTCAAATGGACAAAGAGAAATGATTATTACAGAGATCTGAGTGATCTTTGTGCGGAGTTCTCCCCAAAATTGTTTCTCTTGCTGATGTTGTTCACAGTTGTTGTGTTATTTTTGATGTACAAATGTCATGTCATTACGCAGGATTGCGATAAAGAGCGGAGGAAATTTGCCGTGCATGCGAGTGCGTTCACATTAGCGGAAAGGGAAGCAGCTGAACCTTCAACAGCCTCATCACATACTACATCTCAACTCTCCTTTCATCTCCGCAAATTTCATCGCACATCTTCGTTGATTCAATCTAATTCAATTGAAGTCATCTTCCGCCAATGCCCGGCATCATCAGTGGCACCGAGCTCGGCGAGATTAAAGGCGTCAAACCAAAGAAGTAGCGCTAAGTGATGCTGTTCCGAGTTGCCTAAGATCATCGTCTACTGATGAGCAGCGGCGCTACACTGACATTTCTATTAATTGCGTCATTCTAACTTAGGCAACACTTTCCAAATGAAGCTGGGAATAGCCAGGTATTT
>OZ012685.1:16503061-16518061 GCA_963942565.1 Maea johnstoni | reverse complement strand
CTCTATGAGCTAAACTCATGCCTGTCATGGAACAGCTAGGGGTCCTACCTATTGCCAAGCAAGTACTTCTTACTTCCATTCAGCCCATTACATATCTTCCTAGCAAATGTTGTCAGGAATGAAAATACATTTGAGAATAACTATGAACATATTTAAAGATCAGTTGTCGGTTAAATTCTGAGTGGCATTTTTCTATCAAATATTTTAGTCCTGCTAGGTATCACCAATATAATTTGGCATGTTGGGTTGTATGTTGAGATTAATGGGCGAAATCAATGGCAGGTACGGGTGAGATTAATGGCAGGAATCAAATTCCTTATAGATTTACTTTCTTTAAGTTGCGGTTGCACATAGAGAGATTAATGGGTGAACTATATGTTGTCATAATATTGCTGAGCGTTTTACTCCCAATATCACAATGACAGGAGCCTGAATCATGACAGAGCAGCAGAGAGACTGGAATAAACACCTCATTAATTTCAACCATTTTCCAGCTTGTCCTTGATCTAGTGACTTTATGACCTTTACATTTAAACAAATCACCATTTTAAAATGGCCTGAATAACTTAGGTATGTGTTATCAACAAAAGCAAATGTCCTAAGATATCAAGTTAATCAAAACTCATTCTAAAATTCTAGTCCAAATATTCATAAATTTATATCTGATTTGAAAAAAAAAACTGCTGTAAAAGTATCCTTGAATCTGGAGGATATTTAGCAAGGGAGCAGAGTTTAAGCATTTATATGTGTAATAAGAAAAAAGGGTAATATTGCATAGAGAGGAGTGTGGATTAGAATTGCAAAGGCACAAAATATGAACTATGATATATGTGTATATGTATTTAAAACATTACTTGAAAATAAAGGCAAAAATTATAACAAATTCCCATCAAGCATTCTTTAAATTCCTTGCGTTATTCCCAAATATATCTTAGAGCACCTTGATGACCGTATCATTGGGAACTGTGACTGTGAGTGGGTTAAGGATATGCACCGCATCACTACATTAATGGTAACATCCCAGAACCCAATAACTCACAGCCATCTTCCCCTACGGTAAGATTACACTATGAACTCACTTAGCAATACATCATGCTACAAAGCTCTGCCCCGTGAAGTGTTTTCTTCCACGTGTACTCTCGCAGAGATTGTTCGAGGGCTGACCCGATGGTCCATTAGCGGAGGGTAAGAAGTGCAGGTTGCGGCGATGCCATCTAGAGCAAATATATCAATGCACAGGAGGGCACTTGGGTGTGGAGAAAGTGGGCGTGTATTTTATCCAGAAAAGTCCATTTGGTTAATTGAAATGGTAGTTCTTCTGTGTAAAGAGTATCTGTCCATCAATTTTATTCAAGGTCAGAGTGAACCGGTACTTTGTCTATGAAAATGTTAGCAATTGAAAATGTTCTCTTATTGACATCTGAAACTTGTGAGAAAAAAAGGAATTTGAGAATTTGAAATTTTAAAAATTAAAAAAAGACACTAATGGCAGACCAATTAATATTGGGCTTGAGATATACCTACAGGCTAATATTGGCTAAGACACTCAATTTCATACTCTAGGAGTACATGTCAATTAAGGATCATAATGAATTTATCAGAAAACACAGCCCCCCTTGGCACTTGCATGATAAGGCAATAAACATGTCTCTGACATAATCATCTGTCTCCTTTACAATGATGTATAACTCAATATAACCACAAACACAAGAGAGACAGTTTTACTTGCAACTGCAGTTGGTTTAATATGCATGAAAATACTATAATGATTTATATTATAAATGTTGATATAAAACAGAATGTAAATATGTATTACATGCATATTTCAAACACATACAAAAATGCACACAGTCACACCAACTTTTCAATGGTCCAATGTGTAGCAGCGTGCAACACATTTCAATATTTTGATTTTACTTCAAAAAGAATATAAATCATCAAAGAGCTTAGATATTGTTAATCAAATGCTATAAACTTCATGGAATGAGTCTAATGAATAGGGGAGGAAGGCTGGGAATTGAGTTTAAAAGGGTGTGGTGAGTTGGCATATTGGAGCTAAATTCAACCCCCTAATGGCTAGAGGCTAATGTTGGCTAAGACACTCTATTTTATACTCTAGGAGTACATGTCAATTAACGATCATAATGAATTTATCAGAAAACACAACTCTAATTTCCATTTGCATGAGTAGGCAATAAACATGTCTCTGACATAATTATCTGTCTCCTTTACAATGATGTATAAGTCAATGTAACCACAAACACAAGAAAGTTTTATTTGCAATTGCTGTTGGTTTAATATGCATGAAAATACCATAATGATTTATATATTATAAATGTTGATATAAACCTAGAATGTAAACATGTATTAGATGCATATTTCGAACACATACAAACACACACACACACACAATCACACCAACTTTTGAGTGGTCCAATGTGTAGCAGCATGCAGCACATTTCAATATTTTACCATATTGTACACAATCAGCTGACTTGAAAGTGAAATTATGAATAATTAGAAAAAAACATCAATTTCCATAAAAATATAAATCTAAGAAAACAATATTACTAGAACAATACATTCTGATTGTGAAACTATTTATAAGTATGTTTTTCATAGTGCCGTATACATCTTTGATGAGACATTTGTTAGGATCCTCATCTACTATTATCTACCATTACAGAGAAGTACGCTCTCCCGCCAAGGCCTATAATTAATGCATTGCTGTCCCATGCAATAAGGATTGTCTCTGGCTCAGGTTCTTATATCAATACTGCGTAATGAAGCGAGTTATTAGGTGGGAATGAAGAATAGGCCGACCTATAGTTGTGTTTTTACTCTTCATAAAGCATCAGCATCAGTGCCAATCAGACGCTGTACTCAGTACTTATTGAAGTCATACCGATAGAATGTCACTAATAGTCACGTCCCTCGGGTGATCTATCATTGGAATTGTGAATGAAGGATTAACCCAATAATGCTCATTTAAATGGCCAAATGCGGCCTGACAACTTTGATGAAATCTAGCAGGAAAATATTAACTTAATATCATTCCATTGCTTCTACTCAACACCATAAAAACAACCATATATTTTTTTTCTAGTAATTATTTGTATTTCATTGTGTTTTGATTTTTTAGTTCTTTGCCCTGCCATCTCCTACAATATAATAAGAGGAACAACTATCCCTTGATACTACACTTTTCTGATCTAATCAGAATCCTCTATGCCAGGCCTAGAGTTATACATCACTGCATCATAATGTAGCGCGTTACAAGGTAAAATAGCAGAGCACAGCGACCTTTAGCCATTTTTTCTCTGTTCATGCGGTATCAGGAAAAATGCCAATCATCGCCAATACTGCACTCATTAATTGCGCCATTGGCATCAGGGAAATCACTTGCTTCTACAATTGCCTGGCTGCCTTTAGAGCAGGATGACGTTGTAAAAAGAAACATTATGCACACGGAGGAATTGATTCAGAACCTCAGAATCTGTTAGTGCCTTTATGGCTTAATGTCTTGAAATGTAATGTTTGTGCTGCAGATATTGATTTACAATATCAGCGCTGCACGAGCCTGTACCAACAAGACTGCACATTCTTCATTGTATGTTTGTGTGGAGCTGTATGCATGCACGCAAATGGTTTATAGGATTGTTAGAATATGAGTTGACGTTCTCTATGGAAAAGGATTAGCTTTTAGAAAAAAGTACCACCAAAGAAAAACAGCACTTTGACTAAAAGTGTACTCTGTTGACATGTAGGGGGGAGTTCCTTGAAAATTAAACAAATTTCATGCAAGAAAACCTTACTTCTATCTTTCTGGAAAAGGTATGGTTAGAAAAGAAATTGATGGAGAAATGTTACTCTGAACACTAGCAAAAACTCCCCTTCAAATATTCTGCAAAATTCTTTTTAATCCTAATGTATTGTCCAGGGTATCATAGCTCTAGAGAACAATTCCTAGAGGCAGTCCCAAGTACAAAAGGGTGAAAGGTACACATCACCTATGAGTAAGGATACATGTCTACAAGTATCACTTTTCTACAATAATGACCCTCTTAGAAGGATGTTATTTTCCCCTTCAGTGAGATACAGACATTATAAAGGCGGAAAAGAAGCTGTTTTAGTCGCAAGTCCCTCTTTTCCAGCACCGCACCCTCATATGACCTTGTGGTTCAACCTCAAATGGCTTTCCTTAAAAAACAGTAATTTGAGTATTTGAGGCTTTTAGGCTATATGTAACAGTATTTTTGCAGAGCTGATATATCAGACTTCTTGGATTTCCTCTCAAGTAGAACCACATCCTCATTTGCCACTCTGAAGCTGGGATGCTGAACACCATGGCAACACATTGCATCCTTAGCGATTGCTGCATTCGTCCATATCTGTACATGATGCACAGAGGATGCCTAACCACACCTGGCTGATCAATAGTCAACTTAGCATAAAGTAATCAAAGTGAATTGACTCTCTTAGTTAGGAATATTTTATCTATGATCAGACATGTTCTGAAGTGTAATTATTCTTTGGTATTTCTAATTTTTTGATGGTCTTATACCCATTCTTATAGTTTTCAACTAAATGTATTTAGTATTGCATGTTGTTCATATCATATCTTCTTGCTATGTTGGGATGATTATTCCGATTTCCCCTATAATGGCTATTTAAAAAAAATCAGTAAAAGAAATACAGATTATATATAATAAATATTCTTTAAGTGACCTGTGAAGAATATCTGTATCTAAGACACTTTTATAAAAATAGGGAGCAAATAGTGCATGATTAAATAAAAAGCTTAAGCATTTCTAAGCTTTAATGATAACAGTCGGTTTGTCAAGCGAATGTGTGTAGTTATGTCTCTGAAAGATCACATAATTTCTAAAAGGTTTCCAAAATCGCCACTTGATATTACCATGGCGACTGACAGAACCGATAACCAATACAAATCTGGCGTGCTTCCTGCAACTCTTCAAAGTCTTCAAAGCAGTCATCCATTGGTCACCGGACATCTCCATGGCGATGATCTGTTTCTAACAACAAACATTATATCTCAAGTGCTGCAGGCTGGGTATCAGGACTGAGGGGGGGTATTCGGTGTAAAACTAGCATGCAGGTGCGTGTGAGGAGAGAGGCTGGATCCCCCTAGGCACCAACCACCTTTCAGGGGATAAGTACATGTATTCCTTTGGATATCTCTTCCCAGAACAGGCTAGATAGGATGGGTACTCTGTTACCTGGAACTGGCTTGTCCTTATTTGACTACAGTCATGATGAGTCGTGGCTACAGGGTAAAACAGGAGTTCAATGCTGGCTAATTACCATAAGAGGGGGGGGGGTCTTATTTCAGTGTCTTCTATTTCATACAAAACAAAAGTGTCATTTTGACTATAAATCATGAAAGTTTATGTTACAAATGTCATGAGTCTTGTTTTTTATAACCCTTGAAAGTAATCAATTTTTATAGAAGGGAGTGTACTTATATACATATTTTTTTTTATGTCAAGTGAAAGTGTCATTTTGTTTGTAAAAATTGCAGGCTATATGTACAGTTTGAAATGTAGAGAGGATTAAGCTTAACCATTTGCATCTGTACTGTACACCTATCTGTCAACCTGGAATGTTACATGTGAAATAGGGTCAACTTCATGATAATATTTGAAGAGTGAGACTGACTGTTCAACTCAATATGAACAACAATCTTTCAAATAATTCTCCAAATACTGCTTTCTTATTCAGAAATTACAATATGTGCAACCTAATGTCTTCTTCAGACATTAATACATTTGTGCTAGTGGAGACTAGAACCCCCCCCCCCAAAAAAAAAAAAAATTAAAAAATAAAATAAAATAAAATAAAATAAAATAAAAATGTTTAGACTATATGAGTAATATCTTTGTGACCAAAGATCTATTTGGGAAATAATCCATGGAGTAATGTCTATCAAAACCAACTCCCCTTTAAGTATAATGTGAGTTTGTTTTTCATTCTGAAGTTGTCTTAAAAAGCATCCTCCATCCAGACAAGGCTTGGCATCGGGGTCTCCTGAGGCATGAATGGGTCGAAGGGCTAATCTGCACTTGAGGTTTTTCTCTTGGGGAAAAAAGCAGGTTCATTGCCTGCCGAGCTTTCTTAGCCTTGATTGTTTTGACTTAACAAGATCACCCTGAATCAGTTCAGCACGCCAATCTTAACCCTTTTGCACATTGAGTGCAGCCTATATGGTCTGATAACTTTGAATATGTCTAGCCAAATTTAGATTAAATAAAGAACTGTCAGATGAATATTTTCAAAAAATTGCTATAATATTAAGATCTTTACATACATTTCAGATCTTGTGTATATCTGAGGTTTAACCCTTATGCTGCTGGTGGCTAATTTGTACTAGCCAATATAAAATGATGCAAAACACCGTAAAAATGCCTGAAACCCTGGCACACGGGTACTTATTGGATGGTACTCAGTAAGAGCTATCATATAAATACCAACATGACAGGTTTTAGAGGGTTTACAAAAATGTTTGCAATATTGTGCTTTGGATGAAGGTAGCCTTAGCATTGGAAGGGTTAAGTGTGTTGGCCTGTTAAGAGAACACCAATCTCCATAAAAAAAACTCCAAGCAATTACCATGCCGCTCATAGAGTAAACAAATTTCTCATTCGCAAGGAAACAATACATCGTAGCTAAACCCAAATCTTTCACTAGATCAGGAACTTAGCGATCATTATATTGATTTATGATTGTAGTGTTTTCTAAGCAACTGGGATGATATTCTCAATTTCCCATGTGCCACAGCCCTTTCCATACATTAGAAATAAATGGTGCTATGTCTATTTTACATCTAGTCTGATTTCTCCCTAAGTTGCAGTCAATTGCATCACAGACTTATCAGTTTAAGCAGCGGTTAGGCACACTGGATTTTCAGCGATCGGCCACCCATAACGAGTTGCGTTATCTACGCAAAAGAAAGGCTCAGAAGAAAAAAATGGCCATCAAGTCATGGACCTTTCACAAGCTGCGATTGTAATCTCATTTCTATTTGACTGTATGGAGGGATTAATAGGATTCTCAGAGGGCATTCCACGCTCACATAGTCGGCTTTCTGTCCAGCCTTGCAATTACGCAAGCCTGATTTAACACAGACATGCTTAGAGCGCTCCTAGACAAGTAGTGTCTGGATGGTGAATGAACTTGAAAAATAGCTTTTCAATTAAGCATAATATCACAAAATATTTAAAGAGGTGTTTTGGGTTTGGTCCAGTCAAACGTTTACCTTTTAAATATTCTAAGAAAAAATTCTGGCCTTAATGATACAACAAACATTGTCAGGAAGATTCGGGGCACTACATGAGGCATGAATTGGTTAACAAAGAAAATCATTGCGTACTCAAAGGGCACAGATTCCTGGCTCCGACTGGAGAAAATGGCAACTGGTCACAGCTGTACCTCTTTATGAAAAGCACCCAAGAGAGCGCTTCAATGACTGCTGAACAAGAAAAATAGTATTTGCCAGGATTCTAAGCAAAAATCATTCTGAAAATGTTTCCTAGCTTAAATCAGCAGGATTTGGACTTGTCTCAGAAATAAAATGAAAAAAACAAATAATCGCAAATATTAGCAGCATTTTGCAATTTATCAGATTGTATTTTTTTTATCATGCCAGATATTCTCTACATCCTTTTATGCTAAAATTACATTCTAAAAGTTAATTTTGTCTTATAGAAATAGACCAAAGCTTCTTCAAAAACCAATCAACAGACTATAGTGTTATATAATCAATATCAAAGCAATATACATTATTTGAATTCAAGAAAAGTAAGGATATGTAGATCACAAGGATCGATGACTGTGGTTTGATGACTGTATGTTTACCGCAGAGAGTACAACATGTTTTTCACTTTATTAG
The DNA here is from genome assembly GCA_963942565.1 of Maea johnstoni. Classification (NCBI taxonomy): domain Eukaryota; kingdom Metazoa; phylum Annelida; class Polychaeta; order Spionida; family Magelonidae; genus Maea; species Maea johnstoni. The sequence continues at coordinate 16,510,152 of OZ012685.1, read as the reverse complement.
GTGTGCAAAAGTGAGAATTAATATTCAGAATACTTTAAGGATAATCTTTCAATTGCAAATCTTGTGTTAGACTTATATGTGATCACTGAAGTAAACTCCACATTCAGGTCATGTTTATTCTGTAAATGTCATTAAAATAAACAAGGAACCTTTTCCTTTTGATACTCAGAGCATTAAGTAGTCTATGTAGTCAGTATTATAAACACATTCATGTTTTAGAGTTCCTCTAGTAACTGTGATCTGGATCTAAATTCAAAGGAGTTGTTGGTATTGCTCTTTTCACTATTTTCCTTCAAATAGTTTACCCACTTTGCTTTCACCTGTAATATTTCATTAAAACTGTACGGCTGCTTTAAGCCACTGTGAGCATTAACCCTTATGATGGTGGTGGCTAATTTGGCCATTACAAAATGATGCAAAAAAAAAAAGAATAAAAATGACTGAAACCCTGGCATATGGGTACTCATCTGACTAGACTCAGTGAGAGCTTTCCAATGGACACCAACATGACAGGGTTTAACCCTTATGCTGCTGGTGCCTAATTTGGCCAATACAAAATGATGCAAAAACCTGAAAAATGATTGAAACCCTGGCACATAGGTACTCATCTGAGAGTACTCAGAGAGAGAGAGAGCTATCCAATGAATACCCACATGACAGGGTTCAGATGCTTTTCAAAAATCTTAACGTCCTTGTGCTTTGGAGAAAAGTAGCCTCAGCATTGGAAGGGTTAAATGTTTTTCAAAAATCTTTGCATCCTTATGCTTTGGATAAAAGTCAAATAAGCCTTAGCACTGGAAGGGACAATAGGTTAGAACTAGGGATGGGGACCGTTGAGAATTCTACGGTTCGGTTCGGTTTTCGGTTTTGCTTCTACGGTTCGGTTTTATCACGGTTTCCTAAACGGTTTATTAATGACATTTCTTGGATACGAAACTGCGCAATGGAATGCGTGGCTGAACTTGCCTGAACTTGTAAGTTCCTATATACTAGTTCTCTGGCCAGTTTCTCTATGCTCAGAAGGCTTCTGCGCATAGTGAAAGTGGCCAGAGAACAGGAAGCGCCATTCATCGTGACTTTGAAATGGCTATTTGATCGGAGCACTTGACAGACATTGTGAAGCCAGCAGGAGGAACGTGTTGACAGTTTTATTACGCCTCCAGCGTGCATAGAAAACCGAACCGCATGGAGTGAGGTCCGGTTTCAGACCGGTTAACCGCAATGCTCAGGCCGGTATCACATGTGGACCGGTCTCCGGTCCCCATCCCTAGTTAGAACCATATTGAATTCAATAACTTCAGGTTTCCTCTACCATAATTAAGAAAGCAGAAACCTTATTGGTACCTTATCATGTAATACTACCTTCAAAGGCACATTTACAGCAACTAGTTATTGGCTCAGGATGTTTTATACCTTAACCCTTAACCCGTATGCTGCTGGTGGCTAATTTGTCCAATACAAAAAAACATAAAAAATGATTGAAACCCCTCTCGTCTTATAGTAGTCAGTGAGAGCTAGGGATGGGGACCGGGAACCGGGAACCGGTTCAAACCGGCCTGAGCATAGCGGTTAACCAGTCAAAAACCGGACCTCCCTCTAAACGGTTCGGTTTTCTATGCATGCACAGGGTTCCTGGAGGCGTAATAAAACTGTCAGCACCTACCTCCTCGCTGGCCTCACAATGTCTGCCAAGCGTGACGATCAAACAGCCATTTCAAAATCTCTCAAGTCTGGTACCCTGCCCACTTTCAATATGCTCAGAAGCCTTCTGAGCGTAGAGAAAGTGCCCAGGGAGCTAGTATATAGGAACTTTCAAGAACTTTCCAGTTCAGGCAAGTTCAGCCACGCATTCCATTGCGCAGTTTCGTATCCAAGAAATGTCATTAATAAACCGTTTAGGAAACCGTGATAAAACCGAACCGTAGAAGCAAAACCGAGAACCGAACCGAACCGAACCGTAGAATTCTCAACGATCCCCATCCCTAGTGAGAGCTCTCCAATGAAAACGAATGTGATAGAGTAACACCCATTTGCATCTTGAGTGCACAAACTATACCTGACAATTCTAAAGCCTACTAATCAAATAAACTAATAATTGAAGAGGGAATGTTGAAATAAACAAGAACAAAATAATTCAGTCCAATATTTCTTGAAGGATAGCAGCTTTGTTATCACGATATGTTGATCTGTGTCAGACCATGCGCAGGCTAGTAAAAATACACTGTAAGCCCATCATCCGTTCTAATAGGCTACCTTTGATAAGAGCGAGGATGAAAACATCGGCGGGGCAGCATCTGGTTTAACATCACCTGATTGGTTGAATACTTTGAAAAAAATGATTCCTTTCATCATCATGGTTTGACATTTTCTTTCATAACATATAAGCCTTTGAAACATTGTCTGCCTTGATAAGTTGCATAATCCCATAGAGGCTTGGAATATTAAATCCCCCAGCCCTTTGAAAGTATCAGATGACCTTTTGACAAATCAACATTGACAGAAAATTTTTTATGTAAGTACAATGCAGCCTATGTAATTACATACACACTTTTTCAAAGAAAAAACATGTTACCCTTATACAAATGCTCAATTTATGAATATTTCCATTTGTTCTCCAAACAGATAACGTGCAACTTAAAGAGCCAAAAAATCATAGCAGCATTCAAGTTCCGCTATAATAACAGACATTACTGAAATTATATTAAGGACATAAGTCATGAGTTGTGGTTCATTCGGATAGTCTTTTAGATTAGCAGCTGGAAGCTGAGAGAGTATTGAGGGGTGAGATTAATGACATGCCATTTGAGCATTATTCTTTAGATTCCTTCAACTCGCAACCCAATTCTAATCATGCATGCATACAAAATAATCTTGATGGATAATTTTTCATGATTAATTGGCCTATCTTTAAGCATGTGTTTGATGGTCTAAGTGTCCTCGGGAATGATCAGAAAGGATCCTGGGAAATTCTGCGAGGCAGACTGACTCGCAATTTGGCACGCGCCACACAGAGATCAAAAACATCTCTCTAACGTACGTAAAAGAGGTCCTTAATAAGTCAGTCCCCGCAAGTCAGCGGTCTCACGCATGCAGCACTCCGTGAAAGGTCTCGTGTCAACACATAATCAAGTCATGGTTTCATAAAGCCATTACCGTGAGCGTGACATCCCTTATATGCTGAGAGCCCGGGAACTCTACAGCATGCTGGGGTACTGATAGCTCACCACATGGAGGACTGCAAGCCACCCTTTCAACCCATTAATCACTACACATGACGAAAAAGGCCAGACTGCTTACTTGATATCTTTCACACCAATTCAGTTTTCTTTGAAAAAAGGTGGAGGTGATATACAATTAATGTGCAAACCAACAGCCCTTTTTGAAGTATTTTGAGAATTCTTATTTCATCTTGATATTATTGTCAAGAGTATCATAGATACAACAAAGGCTAGCTGTCACAAAAGCACGCAGAGCTGGAATGGATAACTCATTCACCAATGCATCAGCCAAAGAGGTCTGACCATTTTCATAATAGCTTTCTATAGTGAGTACAATTTTCCTGTACACACTTGCACATTACAATAAAAGCTACAATGTTTTAAAATTCTTACTTTTTTTCTTATCAATATTATCAACGTCAGTGTGTTCCAGACTGATTTTCAACCCTTCCAATGCTATGTCTATACTTTCATCAAAAGAACAAGGACGCAAAGATTTTTGAAAACAATCTAAACCCTGTCATGTTAGTATTCATTGGATAGCTCTCCTTGGGTACTCTCAGATAGGTACCCCGTACCCATGTCCCAGGGTTTCAGTCATTTTTACAGTTATTTTGCATCATTTAGTATTGGCCAAATTAGCCACCAGTAGCATAAGGTTTAAAGGCGAACTCTCAGCAAGACTGGTTAAACCATTAATCATTGATTGCCATGATTAGGAAACCCACATAAAACTGCCTCCCACAGTAAGGGTTCTCCTGGCAATAGAAGCATCACTTGTGAGAAAGTGGTGAGATTTCCAGGAAGAACATGTCTTGATTGAAAAGCTAACTCTTGGTAGGAGCCCAGCAGGGAACATGACACCTACCCCACATACACCACTTTATCATAACTTGATGGAGGTGATTACGTAAGATAAACTCTATACCACCACCTGCCAAGACTGAAATTAGTCCTGTCTAGGGTTTCACCACCAACTCTGCAAACAGATGATGTTTGCAACGTTCAGCGAACTTTCTTAACAGTATCAAACTTGAATATTTAGATTTTTAGACAATCACAACAGATGTATTACATTCTTCACATCCATTCATACCTCACACTGCATCATGTTTAGTAATTGTTTTTGCCATTCTACAAGTAACGGTACTTTTGACATCCTGTGATGGGATTCTGGGGATCTAGAGGGATCACCTTGAGAATCACTTGACTTTAACTGTCTCTCCTAATAACCCTTGATGCCTGATGCGAAGGATGTTGAAATCCCTCTCTACTGACAGGACCTGACACACAATTTGAGGGAAGGCAATTAGTACTTAAAGCCTAAATAAAAAGTTGTTTGTTTCCTATAAACCTACCTTAACAAGGTTTTACTAAAAAAATCCATACCCTTTAGTCTTTTCCACCTTATTCATCAATATCATTAATGTCATTGTTTACCAAAACCTATCCTGACATTCTAGCACTTCATTTTAAACAGAACTCATCCCAACTTCATATGTAAATGATGTTCTGCATGCCATTGGGTTTGGAGGAAGTCTCAATCCTCCTCCATCACTACACAGGTGTGTATTGAGGTGTACTACCATACATTCTTGGAAATTTAGACCACCCCAGGAATTTGGCCACTACAATAATTTTGCAAAATAATAAATGAGAAATCTGGGCAACCCTTGATGTATCGCCATTTGCCCTTTCACAAAAATTTAACCTAACTGTAAATCTTGCTGATACAACATCAAGGTATTTTCAGAAAACATGGGCCACCCTGAACCCATGAAAATTGTAATTATTAGAAATTGCCCCAAATCACTGAGAATTTACGGTATACTCATCATAGCAACCAGTCTGTCTGCTTGGCTCAGAACAGACCAAACAATATGTGTGGTTTGTACCTAAAATTCCTACTTAGTAGTTTAACAAGTTCATGCCTATAGAATTCATACACAAGTTTTGTCTGAACCTATGATAATTTTGTAAATAACTTTGGAACTGAACTTCAATTCACAAAGTATTTGAATGAGAGTTGTTGACAATGTCCTGATAAACATTTCCCCTTCAAGTATTTTCCAAACCATGCTTTTAACTGAAAGATTGCATCAAAATTGCCAGGCCGTTTGGTCAGTGCGAGCATAAATGGGTTAAGGTGTGCAATCAACATGGTGAGGGACCAGCAGTGGAGCGATTAGAGCTGCCTTAAGTAAGCTAAGTGCTGATCTATCAGAGGTATTATTGGTGATTGATGGGGAGGCTCACTCAGCCAGCTCACGAGTACGGTTACTGACTAAGTCTGAGGGAGGTAAGGTAAACGCCCTCTCTCAATCAGCAGCAACATTGGACTCTCACGAGGCACGCCTTTCTCACTCGTCTCATGAGTAGTGTTACTGACCAGGTCTGAGGGAGGTAAGGTAAACGCCCGCTCTCAATCAGCAGCAACATTGGACTCTCACGAGGCACGCCTCTCTCACTCAGCTCATGAGTAGTGTTACTGACCAGGTCTGAGGGAGGTAAGGCAAACGCCCTCTCTCAATCAGCAGCAACATTGGACTCTCACGAGGCATGCCTTTCTCACGCGTCTCATGAGTAAGTGTTACTGAGCAGGTCTGAGGAAGGTAAGGCAAACGCCCTCTCTCAATCAGCAGCATTGTACTCTCACGAGTCATGCCTCTCTCACTCAGCTCATGGGCACAGTTATTTCAATGTTAATAGCAAAAGCCTACAAATCACTGTTTTATTGTCGAACCCTGAATAACATTGATTGATCATGTGGCGCTATCCCCTAGCCTACCAGCATTGGCAGCTGGTACCATATAGAGCAGTGCCACTAGGGCACATACGCTGTGCAGGGTCAGCTCGGGACAGGGACATGTGGTGGAGGAAGACAGGGAGGCTAGATTATCCATTCTCCCACTCTGAGGTGTGTCCAATGGTTAGAATAATGGAAAAGAGAAGTTGTCCTTGGGTATTGTCTTAACAGAGGTTAAAGGTCAAACTAGTGTAATTGCTAAAACCTGTAGAAGTTGGAATAAACATCCATAAAACTGATCCCTAAAGTATGTGCCGCAAAAATTGGATGTTTTCTAAAATGTTGATACAAAAAATGAACGATGAACATGCTTGGAAAGTTAGTTTTGAAGATATTAAATTTGGGCCTGGTAAATACGGGTAACTTTCTGCTGCTCCAACAGTAGACCTAACCATGGCGCGCTTGGATTTGAACAAGCGTCACATACATGATCTGGCACCAGGAAAACAAATGGTACACATCACAACACATGCACATTACCATTGTTGAACTAGTGCATAGGCAGCCTATGGCTGACTTATTTAAATAGCTAGCTAACTTCATGGTAAAACTTGTAAATTTCTCTTTTTCATTGTGAAGGCAAGACTCGTCCCAAGACACAAAATAACTCACTGATGCAAGATACCTTCTCTTTCCACCCACTCGTGATGGAACCTCTATTTCTCTATCCTGGCTCCCATTGCACTCACACATTTGTTATAAAACATCCCCTATTGAGACAGTCGCAGGTGTATGCGGGTGAACATGAAAAAGGGTTGGATCTGTAGGCTTTTCTCCCAGGTGGTAGTTTTCACTGGTAGCCGAAACTCCCATCTCCTCCGGGTGCATGAGGATGCAATCAGCTGGAACCAGTGTCTCTAACAACCCCTTTTAGTGAAGAGTCCATGGAGGGAGAGAATGTGCACCTGCTTTTCAAGTCATCAGAAAAATACCTGAAGCAGAGCAAAGCCTGCATTCGCAAGTGTCACATATTTCAGAAGTGATGTAAAAAAGACTATGATATAATCAAAACAAAAAAATAATTATCACATTTGAAACATGTAAAAGAGTTAACAATATGATAATAA
>OZ012685.1:16425561-16498061 GCA_963942565.1 Maea johnstoni | reverse complement strand
AGTTGGTGGTATTGTTCTGAATAATATATATATATATATATATATATATATATATATATATATATATATATATATATATATATATATATATATATATATATATATATATATATTCATATCCAAATATGTATATATATATATATATATACATGTATATAAATATATATATATATATATATATATATATATATATATATATATATATATATATATATATATATATATATATATATATATATATATATATATACAAAGAAAAGTAGTGTGTTGGTTCCTGGTTAACATGTCTCCTTCAAATCATTTCCAAATGCTGGTTTGATTAGAAAGTTATGACGTCATTGGTCAGAGTCCTACAGGATAGAATGGGTCAATGCATCTGACTGTCAAGAACACATACATAATTTACTCAGGAAGGGTCTAGACCAATTAAATCTAAGTCACTGCGCCCTTAGACGAGATCTCAATAAGAATAAATCAAACTTCCCGCTATGGCATTATCATCGTGCAGTCAGCTTCCAAAACTGCTTCCTGCATGGCGGGTTGGGACAGTGCCCATCAGTATAATCCAATTACCCCAATGTAAAACAATGACTAATCCCAAATATGGGATCTCTCTCGGTATTTAAACCTATCATCTAGCCATCAAACTGTTTCCACCGGAAGGTCCAGACTAATTAGGTATAATTGAGTCCCCAGACCCAGTGGGCTGAAGTAGATAAGCCCTTACCAAGCAAGCCCTCAGGCCTCATGCTTGGAAAGGGATTACAGGAACATGATTAGAAAATGAAAACATGACTTATTACCACCGAGAATGCACTTCCTTTGCTTTTCCTACCTTTGCAGGGATCATTAGATCAAGAAAAGCTAACTTATTGAATGGGTGATCAAACTAATAGGTTGGGTTGGAAGGGATTCTTATTCAATCATATAAACTATTTTCATTTGATTTAATTATCTTACACCAGGGTTTTCTTTTTTGTAAGAAGCAGTACAGTACCATTTATTAATGATATAAGCCTTTGAGAAAAATAAAACTTTTTTTGGGAAATATCAGGAGAATCATAAGGTGAAAAACTAAATAACATAGCATCTTTATTAACAATCATAACACCAGTAGCAATCTTGCAATGTTTCTTAGAGATGATGCAAATTTATGATTAGCAGAAAATTACCTTTATTTTAATAATACAAATTTCTTTATGCTAGTTACTTCCATCTGGCAACATGAGGTTATCACAGTTGGAGAACAAGCCACATAAAAACAGCTGTTCAGGTAACGCCCATTTTGTTCTTTTGTGCCAACTGCCATGTGCATGAACTTTTTCAGTCTCATTTGCTCATTGACATGCTGCAATGAATAATCAGGTAGACTGTGCAGATAACCAGGGGAAAAAAGGGATTTAACACATTATGGCAAAAAAGTGATGAACTATTCCTGAAGCCAGTAGAAAAAATAGGTGGATTTACAAATTTGCAGGTCGTGCCATCAAGAAGACTGGTCAGAGTGACTCTGCCAATCCGATCCTGTTTCTTCTTGCGTAATATAGCCAGACAGACGTTATGATATATATAGTGTGTATTGCGGGTTAGTCGGTCATCATGCCATTCCTGGTACTGCTGTGGCTTAATAGAAAGGCAGCAGGTGCATTGTGAGGTCTCATAATAACACAATGGTGGAGAGAAAAAAAGCATACCTGAAGGACCCTCTCTAGAAAAGGCGTTATATCACATTAGGTATGGGTGAGAGGCCATTGTGTAGATCACCTGAGTCCCTAGTAGTCATAGGTGCCATCCGCTAAGTACGCATCACACAGATGCATTCAGCAAACTGGTACATTAGCAATTATGATATGAGGGCTTTCATAACAATGTACTAATGGGAAAATAGTTACAATAGAAAGTTTGCCATTATCATACAAGAAATGCAATAGATAAGTAAAAAAGTAGATAGTATCAAGGAAAAAATAACTACCCTTTTTTTTTAAATGTCTTACAAATTATCAATAGCAACCTTTATCATATCAATGAAAAACACTGCAGTTTTTCTCTTCAATAAATGCTTGAATTAAATTAAATCAAATCTAATTAAATTGAATCGACACATTGCATCTTTTTTAACACAAATGAGAACATTGTAACTTGCTTTTGGAATTCTGATCATTACTGTTCCTTCAATGATTTTCCAAAAACAATTCTTACATAACAAAAACATCCACCAAAACAGTTAAGCCTTTTGGATTGCGACAGGCAATTACACAAGAGTTTTATGCGATTTAGAATTTCACATTTGGAATTTTCTTTTTAGTAAATTTTCTACCATTTTGATGAAAATTGTGACTTGTCAGTTGTTAATGGTGGAGGTAACAAGAGTACCTTGGAAAGCCATCCCCTAGCTCCATCTCAGGTTACTGGCATCTTTGTCCTAATATGCCCGAACATTCTGCGGTTTCCTGAATACAGGTTCGTGAAAGTACAATAGCTGATGAATGAGAGAATACCAGAGAAGAACCACCTGAGAAACCTCACCTAGAACCACTCTGCTATATTAGGAAATGAGCTTTTCCTCTGATTGAGGACTCGTAATAAAAAACTAATCTCGTCTGCGGCCATCTGCAGGGAAAATTATCCCTCCCTTATTTGGTAAGATCCCTCTAATAACCTCTTTATGAGAGGATGAAGAGAAGGCTTAGTCTTCAAATGCAAGACGTAATTCAGTCACATGGCTCACAACAACATAAGAGATATTACAGATGACCCTATAAAAAACAAGTGCAGAGTAGGAATTTGTGATGCAGGAATATAAAAAAAGCAAATAATTTTACAAGACTCAAATTTGTATTTTTCTTGTCAAATGCTTTTCTCTGCCTTTGCTTAAAATAATCTGATGTACTATAATTATTCTTCACTTCATAGATCGAGTGAATTTGTTGATGCAGGAATAAATGAAAAGTGAGTGATTTTATTGGACCCAAAGCTACACTTTTTCTTACCAAAGTGTCATTTTTCTCTGATTTTGTTAGAAACAAACCAGCTGGTGCATGTTTCTGCACTACAAATTGCAGGCCATCCTAAATCATCCATTTCATGCCAGGAGCTTGAACCCAGCCAATCAAGCAAACGCTGAACTTAAGAACATAGGTATTAACCATACTTTTTTCATGTATCCAATCAGCATTTTTTTTGTTCCCATCATTTTTGCATACCGACTGACCATGTCTTGATTCCTGCACTTCAAAGGAGCCAATCAATTGGACCTCATGGCAGTGCACGTATCTACGTGCCCAGACCGTCGCTTTGTAAAGGTCAGCGGATCAAGAAAACATTGCGTTGATCTGGGGTTCATTGAACAATGAGGGGGAAAAATAGCAGTTACGTAATGTAGACAAAACAGTGCAGAGAGGGAGGCTCAGCTATTGCTACAATACAGTTCTTGGCACCGCGTTGAGTTGAGATTCTATATTGGTAAAGTCCTGGCAGGCATAGCCTTCTATGCCTGACTAGCCAGGTCACATGGCACTTTGGTGTAGCACCTTAATCCGGTAATGCTTAAGAGTTCCCAAAGACAGTGTTGTCTGGATATTCAATACTTTTGACATTAACTTAGGAAATAACAAAAAATTACAAAATATTTGAAGGAGAGTTGTTATATCAGAATTAATTTAATCAACATTTCTCCTTCAAATATTCCCTAACTATGCATTTGCTTGGGAGATTTTATGAAAATTGTCAGGCTGCTTTTGGCTGCTCTGCCTGAGGATTATGACATTTGCTAAACAAGAAGCCTATATCTGGGGCACCTAAAATCCGAATTCTGGAGACCAAGAGAACTTATAGTGGCATAACTCCTGAAAACAGTCTTATTGTTGAACCTTGTGCAGATATCGGGAAAAGGCCACATCCACTATTACATGTGCACGTTTGCACAATAACAAGGTCACGAACAAGCAGAAGTCAATTAGTAGGAGTATAAGTGGACCCTGTGGGATCCATTATTAAATTAAAGGGCACGGTGGGAAATTAGGTGAAGGCCTTTCATTCCAGCAGGAACGTATGAAATCCACTAACACGTGATGAATGATAATTGGATCCCATCACAGCAATAGGAGAGCTAGGTATGTTGGCATATGTTTATTGTTTAACACAATGAATAATTCATTTCCAGTAGATGAATACAGTAACACATACAAACATGTGAACTACAACAGCTTATTGCTTTGATCTGTGTGCTAGCATGCAGATCACTGGTATCTTTTACTGGCCTCAAGTTCTAGCCACAACTCATTCTAAGCTATAGAAGAAACAATTGGAATAAATTTTTGTAGGATAATAAAGGTAAAGGTATTCGGTTTATAGTCTTGTATCCACCGAAGTGCTCACACAACCTTCCTCCCTTAGCAGGCCTGTACACATGGAAACCATTTCAATCCCCCGGGCGATATTCCAGACCAACTGGCAGCATATATCGCACAAGCTCTAAGCACTGCCTTATTTATGCTAGGTATCCATTTTGCAGCTGGGTAGACTGAAGCAATATGGAATAAACTGTCTTGCCCAAGGACAGACAAAAGTGCCCTGGCCGGGAATTGAACCAGCGACCTACTGATTACTAGTCCGACACCTAACCAACTGAGCTACTTTGTCCCCCCTAATACAATATATACAACCAAACACAAACACATATGAATATATATTCATATTTTCATATTCTATACATAGAAAGTTAATTATTCCCAGGGAAAAAAACAATCAGATGCGTATCCCCATTCACCTGATGGTTTTGTGGGTATAAGAAATAAAAAAAAAACTGCCCTTTAAGCAGAGGTCTGGTTAGACCGCAAACCTATCATCCTATCATGTGGTCATATCAGGTATTCATACTCCATGCTGCAGGAGAGCATTGCGGAGCTTGTCCAATGCAGCAGCAGAGACATTTCCCTGCTGCAGGAAGATGCAATAAAGCGCTGTCACTCGCAGCCAGCCAGCCAGCCAGCCGCGCGGGTAAGAAAACACTCTTTCCCTGGAGCACTCTATTTCAGGCTACTACTATATCCGTATTGCATAAACCTGCAAACAGCACGTCGCTAACCAGCGGTTTGTAATCCATAAACTGCCAAAACACACAGCTGGACGCTGTGACAAGAATACAAAGAGCATCTTTATAATTGAAATCCAAGGAAAATTATCAACAAATGCAAATTTTTCGAAGAAGTACAGTTTCCTAAGAAAATGGACAGGAATACTAAGAAGTGGTCTGTGTATGCATATGGTCCTCATCACAGGTACCGAATAACAATTTCAACAGATTGAAGAATGGAAATGCTTAATTTTTTGTAAATATATTCCATAATCTTCACATAAGGCGCGTAATGAGAAGTATATATGACTAAACAGCCTATACCTATAAAAAGTGGGTTGAGGCTAAATTCTACATTCTTACCAAACATAAATCTAATTGTGAAAATGGCCCATTTTCGGATTCCAGTAGCGAATGTGCACCACTTTTTCAAATAAAAAACCCCACCTCCAATCAAAAAAGGGTATTAGTACATAGAGAAATGTATTTCTTCTCTAACCTAGGAAAGTCTGACTCCTTCCCCTATACCCTTTCTACCAACTGAAGTTACACTAGACACTGTGTAGTACCATGGACATCCTGTAGATGGCGTCTAAAATCATCTCAGATCTGAGTATTAGTTAAAGCCCATTTGGCTCCACCTGGTGATTGTGGAGTAAACTAACCTTATTTCCACAAATATGTTGGGATTTAAAAGGTCTTAATGGACAGGTGGTCTCTACACACAGGTGAAATATAATATATTGTTCATCAGGGGAACTGAAATGGTCTAAATGGACAGGTGGTCTGTGTATAAGAGAAAGTATCATGTTTGGATTGAATAGATAATATGCAGCTTCTTTAATCTTCAACTCTTAGTAGAGAAATCATAAAAGTCAATAACACTCCGATGTTCATCAAAGAGTGCCTCTTCTGATCCTCATGTAAACAAAAGTAGTCAAGCACACTAGCTTCCTAGTGAATATCAACACAAGTCATTTACGTTATTTACAAGTATAAAAATTGCTAACACCTTCAAGATGTCAGATTTCATGCCATGTGGTGCCTGCAGATCTTGGCTGGCCTCCAAGGTGGGTTGGATGTTGGGCAAGCGATACATGAGCTCACTTGGAGAAGAGCTCCGGGACTCTATCATAGAGACATGGATCAGTCATGCTGCTCTGTGTTCGACCCATTCATGCCTGTAGCATCCAAAACCGCCTGGCTATTTTGATAATATCTTTCCAGGAATAGCAAATTTCACAAAATATTTGAAAGAGAAATGTTGATCAAAATCCAAACCAAAACTCTCCTTGAAATATCTTCTGAATTTATGATTGATTCCAAAGTTATCTTAAAACGTATCAACAGTCCAGACGGCACTTGGCAAGGAAATCTCAAGGCCAGAATGATGAACCAAGGTGTACGTGTTGAAGGTGTTTATGACAGCCTCTCCTCCTTCAGGCACAGCAATTATACAGCAAAATGGTACTTAAGCACAACCACTTAGTACTAATACCACACATAGCACACGATTCATGCAATAATTGGTTTCTAGGAAAATGCCACGATTCCTTAGAAATTCTCCTCCTAATTTGGTAAGATATGTAAATCAGCACTCAAATGATATCTGAGGATTTTGGCTAAGATACTGTAATCATTGGTTTGATGCTGAAAATGGTCGGCTTTAAGGGAAAAACTGACACCATAACTACTAAGAGAGTTGATGCCAGTATCATGCAACACGCTGATATAATAACTTGTTATTCAAAACCAGTATGCAATAATTAAACTGTGCATAGAAGGTAGCTGCCTGCTGAGCAATTATTCCATAGGTGCAAAATTAGCATAGTATATGGTATCCTGTGATTCCTAGAATAGTGCTAGAAATGCAAGATTTCTTGGAAAGTCTCAGCTGCCTATTGGTAAGGGCAGGGTGCCCTGCCGTATTCACCTTTCACCTCTCCTGTATTGCATGTTAACCCTTCCAATGCTGAGGCTACTTCCATCCAAAATACAAGGGTGCAAAGATTTTTGAAAACCTTTAAACCCTGTCATATTGGTATTCATTAGATAGAGCTATCTCACTCTCATCTGAGTATCCATTTCAGTTATTTTTCAGCTTTTTTGCATCATTTTGTATCAGCCAAATTGACCACCACCAGCATGAGGGTTAAGCACATGTGGGCTTGCACTGCACTGATAATCATAGGATCATCAAAAGCAAGCAGATTTAAACCAGATTATATAATTGTCAATACCAAATATGGGTTCCTATCATTAAAATTTAAACAGCCTAAACAGGAGTGGGGGAATATTTTTCAGCAGAGCTGAGTAATTAATAATATTATAGGTACATGAAAATATTCATCACTTAAGCTAATTGCTTTGGATATTACTGCAAACCTATTATTTTTCAATTATCCATAAATTTTCAAAGATAATGTTTTATCAGTTGATTTTTAATCAAATCTTTGCATATCACTATATAGACATTTAAAGCAGCCTGTGTTGAAAGAATAAAAACCTACTAATGACATGCAAAGCAGTATTCAAAATTCAAGTGCAGAGTTAAGGTTATGGAAAGAGAAAGGAGAATGCATTCAAAAAGATAACAAAGAAATGAGACATTTTACAGTGAAAACATGAAGTTCATTTCCCCATAATTAAGGTCAAGTTCATTTATCTACCTTTATTTGATTCAGAATTTTGCTAATGTATTGGATGCTTCAAATAAAACTTAATTTGACATATTTTACATTAAAGCTAATAAGAATCACATGGTGGGATCTATAAGTAGATTTGTGGGAGCCAGAATCCAAAGCAAAACAAGTTTTTGATCTATTGTGACACTGCACTTGTTATGTATAAATAACTAATAGAGGAATCTCCTTATAGTTCATCAAACTGCTTCTATTATCATATAAAAATGCCTCTTTTTTCTCCCAAAATTATGATTTATCGTCATGTATGAAATATTTAAAGCTGTTTACCACAGAGCTCTCCCATACAGGAGGCAAGATTCATTACCTGTCGAGTTGCCCACAAATCAGCCGTAATGCCTAGCTTTCAAGACCCATTGTGTGATATAGGTCTTATCAGGGCCCTCTTTGAGCTTCAAATGAACACATAGAAGTTTTCTCTAGCTGAAGAATCGCCTGAATAGATCATCTTTGAAGCTGGCATCTAACGAGCCAGTCTCACGGCAGCCAGAACAACAGGCGGTAGAAGCACAAGGATATAAGGTGATATTTCTCCGTTTAATCCATTGTGTTTCCCCTCTTTATCTTTAGGCAGCTCAGTAGGGTATCTTTTGCATAAAAGATAACATAATTGATTGAGCCACCACCAATATAGTAAGACCATACACATTACAATGCATTGTGGGAAATAACTAAGAAGTTTTCACATTGAATCTAATAATGTGAGAGATGCACACATAAGGAACTGTCCAAATTGATCTCATTACAAACGTGTGCACTAAATGAATAAGTGAATGTGCAACATGGATAATCATATATTCTGTTTCTCACTGGTTTACTCTTCACTTGGCTTAAAAATTCATCTTACGCCAATATCACTCTACAATGTGTTAATTCATTACAAATGTATTAACAAACAAAATGAAAAAGTGAATGTGCAATATGGATAATCATTGCATGCTTCTCATTGGCTCACTCTTCACTTTGCTTTGTCTTACGCCAATATCACTATACAATGCGTTAATACATGACAAATACAAATCCACTTGATCTTTTTCCAAGCACAATCACAAGGGTTCTTATAGAGAACAAAAGCAGAGAGTGGCTATTCTCATCTGACTTAATTAACAGGTAGCCTCTACCAATCAAGAAAAAACTGTAAACATCTAAAAAAAAAAAACTCATACACACTGGGATGGTGCAACAAGCCCTCAAAACTTCCATGAGACTTGTACACGAAAACCGACCAAGTGTGTTATAGAAAACGTGCAAAGAAGCAAAACGTATTTGCTCTCAGGAATTTCCTTGTCCACGGTAGGCCCAGCGCTAATCCATTCCGACACTTGTTGAGATGGATGGCAATCATGCAGGTATCAAGTGGAATTTCTCCACCGTCTTCTGAGTGGACTGACTCTAGCAGTAATGAGGACGACGCTTCCAATTTAATCACAAAGAGAAGATCATGGGATTAAAATGTGATTCAGACAGAGAAAAAATGTAATTAGCTATACAGGGGCCCGCGGTTAATGAATTTTGATGGGATGTGCTCGTGATCTCGGGGGTGTTTTTCAAGAAATCATCCACGTGACATGGAAATCACATACGACAGGTTGATGCATCAGAACAGAGCACGACAGGAAATTGAATTAGGCCAAATAACCTAGAGATCGGCATGACTACAAACATGATGCACATACAATTTATTTAGTATTTAAAAAAAGATTTCACCTTGGATTTAGTTACGGTAGCATATATTCTCAGAAACGTTTTATAAACCGACAAACATTTTGAAACCTGAAAGTTTCATTGTACTTAACCCTTGAGAAAAAGAGCTGGGAATAACAAGTAATTCCTTAGAAAATCCCAGGATTTCCAAGGAAGAGTCATTCTCAAAATTGCTCTCTGAATCTATGACACTTTAATTAAACAATAATCATTAAAGAGTTATTGGTTAAGATATGATTTTTCAATTAAGCTTTCATGCGAAAGCTTATACAAAAATTGTCAGGCTGCTTTTTGTCACTGCAAGCATTTATGGTTTAAACCATGCAATTAAAAAAATGTTGATGTGAGGTCTATATTTATGAAGGGAACATGGATATGAACATGTGGGCACATATCCTTTGACCCATGATGATGAAATAACGTTCTGCTGATGAATACCTTGACTGTTAAGGAATGGCCATGAGGCATCTTTTTGAATACATTATTTAAATACAGGAAATTGTGCTGCATGAAAAAACAGGCATGCAGGTCAGGAGGCATAGAGTGGCTCACGAAGGAATCAATAATGTAAATGTACTAGAAGACTTTACATTGCACATGCATGGCCCTCCATCATATCTCTTTGTACTATATTTAACCCACTCAGATTCTCTTAAAAGTGTTGTCTGGGTCTAAGATATTTTTGAAAATCACTTGCTATTAAAGTATTAACTTTAAGAATATTTGAAGGGGAGATGTAGCTCAATTGAGTTCTGGTTAGCATTTCTCCATTGAATATTTTCTTTAAAATGCTTTCATGAGAATGTGAACATGATCAAAATTAAGAAAGCTGCTCATGAATGATACAGGCATGAATGGGTTAACTCAAACAGCTACACAGTTTCCCTTGTGAAGTCTCATTAGTGTAAATATTATAATAATGAATATGTACACATGAAAAATATTGAAAATGATTATGATAATGTTAGATATATCAATTTTATTTGGGGAGAAGCTGGTAATATATTTTTTCAATTTGACCTGCAGCTGGTTAAGCCCTGAAAAAATCAATTTGCTTTAAAATATCTGACGGAGAGTTATTGATTGAGTTCTGCATCACCAAAATAGTCTGAATGATAGATGAATGATGTCTACTTATCATACTTAAGCTGATTATATTAACCAAGCTGATTATATTTACTTCATTATGTTCTGAAACAAGTATTACTCCCATACAGAATTCATATCGACCTCATCTATTAAAATGCATGTACCACATTAAGCATCCTGCATGTGTACTTAGTACTTCAATAAATAGGAGCAGAAGCCGGACCTATTATAATGGCCCCCTCTTTATAAAGACTGGTCCAATAACACACCCAGGTAAAAACTATAGCAAACCTTTGGTGTGCCCTTACAAAAAAACGTTCTCTTAAACATGGTTCTAACACATTTACACCACTAGACCCATAGTAGAAAAAGGTTGATGTTTTAATTTCCATGGTAAATGGTAGATACGTGGCAGAAGAGTGGTTGACCATTACCACCATTCCACCACGTTTCAGCCATAATATTTTGTCCACAACAATGTGTGGTTAGAACATGTGGTGAGTGTGTAGTAGTTACATGGTTACAGTGCCTAGATCATAGACCAATCACTCCAAACACTTGTACTACGGAACAACCTACTTCGGGCACATGAATAGGTTAATCTTTTTAATTAACATCTAAATCAATATTCTATATTCTGATCTACTTGTGTAAACATGAACTATTTCAAAATCACTTAAGGGTCACCTATTCTTGCCTTTCTAAAAGAAAACAACAGTAACAAAAAATAATGAATAAATGTATAATTATTGTAATTTCATCTTAATGACCTATACCTGACTCATATAAAAGATCGATAAAAACTGCCTAATCGCCTCATCCAAAATTCACACTAAGTTTAGGTATGTCTACTTTGCTGTTTTTATATTCAAAATAAATATAATCATATATTCATTTAAATGACCAAAATATTTTTTATTATTAATCATAATCTCTTCTCATCTAGAAAACAAACTATGTTCAGGTAAGCCTATGTACATAGTTCATAAACTTCAAAATGAACAACAGAATTTCATTTAAATGACCAATGCCTGACTTTAACAAAAGATCAATAACTAATTAACTATTGCATTAAATCTCCTCGAATCCAAAAAAACAAACAACTATATTCAGGTATGTCTATCTTATGTGGGTTTATATACCTAAAGTAGATATCCCAATTTCATCTAAATGACCTATTCCGACTTGTATAAAAGATCAATAATTATTGCGTAATCTCCTCTGATCATGTGATAAAAAACCACTATGTTCAGGTATGTCTACTTAGGTGGGTTTATAAATCTAAAATAGATATCCCCATTTCATCAAAATGACCTATTCCCGACTTGTACAATGAACAATAATTACTGCATACTCTGATCTCCTCGTCCACAATACAAACTCTATGTTGAGGTATGTCTACTTACGTGGTTTTTCGGGCGGAGGTCTATCACCTGCATCCAAATCCTCACTTTTTGTTCTGCGCCGTGGCTTGCTCGCTTTCTTTCTCTTATTCCAAGAGGCGGCTCGTCGTATGTGCTCCATTCTGCGATAAGTAAGCAAGACAAGCGTATGGTTGTACCTATGTACGTGTGATTGTGTTTGTGTATTGTAGTAATCCCTCACGCTCTTCCCTTCAGCTGTGTTGACATTGTTGTAGTAGTAGTAGTACACAGATTCCCTGGTAGCGGAGTACCCTGTTTTGATATGTGCACGTGATCAGTAATAATGTTCCTATTCGCTCCGTTAGTTGATCGGTCCGTCCGTCTGTCTGTCCCGGTACCTACACTGGCACCAGCAGCAAGGTGTGTGGACTCCACATGCTACTGCCTCTGCCGCACTTATACATTTCCCTGCTACTACTACCGCCGGTACACTGGCTCCATACACACCTCTCTCACTCACTCACTCGCCGCTCGATGACTTACGTACGGATGCTGTGGCTGTTCTCAGGCCAATCCCTGATAGTCACGGCCGGGATCCACAAGCCGCAGTAAGGTGGCGGCCGGCGGTAGAAATGGAGAGCAGCCAGCAAGTGGAAATGCTAAATAATTCATGGGCTGATTTTAGTGAAACAGCACTACCAGCTAACACACTGATTAGTCTCATTTGAGTGCCTTAGTTGTGGTATAGTGACATGCGCGGATGCCTGTTCACATCACCCTCTCATCACTGCCAACTCTTAAGACAAATCTCAACGATCAATACTCTATAGGAAAGCCCTGCACACGCATGCTGCTCCTGCAGTAATGGTAGCATAATAGCGCATACTGCACCTTGAAACGAGTGTAGAAAAACACCACACGTGTGCTGAGTAATTGTTATCCCACTTAAAGCATTGTGTACTGATAGCTGCGGCCCTACCTTCACAACTATGGGTCATCACCATCCCCTTCCACACCGGACATGCTAACATGCTCAGATATGTTTTGAAAATACCCGCTCTGGAGCGCGTCTGTTTACAGCTGTTCCAAAAACACTTAGAAGATAGGCCTTGAGTCCACCAGGAGAAAAAAAAACACTAAGGGTTTCTGGTGCTGCTGCTGCGGCTATGGAAGGAAGAAGTTCATCCATTAATTGCTAGCATCACTGAGATTAGACGGCCAGCGATGATTTCCCCATGAATGATCAGCATGCCTGTCTGTCTGAATGTCTGTCTGTGTGGGTGATCCCCTCAAGTACTCAATCCCTATTGAACACACACACACACGCCTTGAAGCAACCAGCCAGCCAGCCACAGCTACTTCTACATGTACTACAGTGGGCGGCCAACACACCCTACCAGCTGACCGAAGACCCACCCGGAGATAGAGTTGAGAGATATCTGTGCCCTCATCTCAAGTGACGCTCAATGCACACTGCTCCATCAGCATCAAGTTGAGCCGTGAAACGGTGGTTGTGGGGGGCTGACACTCTCACTGCCTGATAATCACCCAGGGCAATTCTGGATACTCCCGGAACATATCCAGTCTGACAGTACTCTCCCCACCGGATAACGCCCCAAGGCAGTTCCGGATACTTCCTAACACATCCAGTCTGACTGTCTACCTTCAGTTTCCAGCCATTATGAGTGATGTCACTATCTAAACATTGCAATCAATATTCCAATCTTTTGCAAAAATACTACGCCTGTTAAGATAAATGTTGCTATTAGTTTTCATTGACCCCACCTGGTGAGGGACTCTCTCTATGTAAACAGACCGTATTGTGAATTCCTACATCCGGCTCCTCCTAGGGAGCTGGACCAGTAACTCATTAACAGCCAAAAGCAGACTGATAATTTGATGAGATAAGATGAATGTTTAGTTGGAAAAAATATTTGAAGGAGAAATGATAAGCAGAACACTAACAACAACCCTCCTTCAAATATTTTGTAAAATCATTCTTAATTCCTGAGCTATTATCAAAAGTATCATAGATCCAGACGACAACTTTCGGAGAAACTTTCTGGTATGAATGGGTTAAGCATCACTGCCCCTGGCTGCACTCCTGTATTCATTAGAGCCACCCTGCTGAATTAATGGCACTAAGGGCCTCAATGAGAGGGCAATGGGGTGGTGTGGGGTTAAGATGCAATACATTAACCATTGACAAGGACATCCTCAAGGGGCTACTATTATACACCATGCAGCCAATTATCTACATTGTATAGTGATTAGTCGGTGCACTTTGTGACCTGGCCAGAGGGGTCGTTCCTACTTCATACAGCCTCCGAGGTCAGCTGTACTAAAAATACTATAATACTTCATATAGCTCAAACTAGGAAGTTAACACTTTCAATGCCGCACATATATGCGTTTGTGGTAACCTAGAGAACCATGCTTGCATATATGCATGCGAGATGAACAAATTCATTTGAATAAGAGCCTGGCTCACTAATAGCTCAAAATCTGGCTGTCTGAATGTTCTGCTTAATTCAAGTTTCATTTTGATATGTCACATGATTATGGTGGACCAATATGTTATAAGATTGTCAAATATGAACAACCTGGTACTGAATTATGTCTCACAATTTTGGGAGGATAAAATTTGCAATTTTAACCGCTAACAAAGACTGCTATCAGAGACCACTTGTTCATCACAATAGCGCTGGTTATTACTGCAGCAAATCTTGACTATCCATAAATCAGTATATGATATATTGAAGAGGTGCTCTGACTGTTTTCGTTAAGCTAATTGACCTTAATTTATGTACTCTCACCAATCAAGCTTTAATTAAACCTACATCCTGTTATTGTATTCAATCATAAAATAGCAACTCCATCAATCAACCTATTATCTGTATTCATGACATGGCTGCTCAAAACTAGTTGCCTCATGTTGAAACCATGTTGTCATAATATAGTCCAACACATAACTTGGATAAAAGGAAATGAGCCAATGCTTTCCATATCTAGGATAGATTTTCAAGAAAAATATGAAGTTGACAACCTCTATGCAGTGATTTCTATACTACAAGGGAAACATTGAATATGGTTTTTTAGAGCTCTTGTAGTAAAAAAAGCAATTTCCTCTACATTCATTCCCTTTTCTAATGTGGTAATGTGATGCTCTTGATGCTCATGATTGATTGGTATTGAGACTTGTTTTAGCTATACCTGTTGCACGCAGCCATTGATCTGAAGAGGACCAGTGTCAGTATTCAGCCAATGGGATTCAGGCAGCAAGTTAATTTTTCTGCATCCTGTGGTCACTAAACATTAGATAGAGCTAGCTATAGTCTATAGAGTTTTCTGTAGATGGTAATAGCTAGTCGGATGTCTTCATACTGGTACAAGAGGCATGAACTGTGGAAGATGCACCAGAAGCAATTAGTGTAATGTGCTATAAATAGTTGTGTGAGAGATCTCATATGGAAGCCCGTGACAGGCCGTGATGGATGGTCCTCTAGCTTCCCATCCCCCCCCCACACAACAACAAGGCACTCCAGTGCTCCTCTGGTCATATGTAACACTGCCAGGTCACCACCCCCTTGCTATATTTAGAATGGATAACTTATATTTCATACTTTATAAAACAAACTTTATACGTTCATCACTAAGTTTAATTTCGCTTTTAGATAATTTGACAAGAACTTCAAAAGGTTTATCTATCTATTTATTTTACTTATTCATTTTTTTATTTATCATTATTATCATAATCATCATTATCATTATTATAATTATCATTATATTATTATCATTACTATTATCATTATTATCACCATTACTACAAACACTTATTACTATTATTATACTTATTATTATCATTAATATTATTATTATCATTAGTATTATTATTATCATCATAATCATTATCATTATTATCATTATCATTATAACTATTATTATTATTATCATTTATTATCTATTATAATTTTTATTATTATCATTATCATTATTATCATTATTAGTAAAATTATCATTATTACTATTATCATCATTATTATTATTATTATTATTATTATTATTATTATTTAGAGCTGCACTCACCACTCACGACCTCGAGTGGCTCGAGCCCTGGGCCAAACTCGCCGAGCTCGAGCTGAAGTGTTCAAATCGTGAGCTCGTCTATGTTTGGAACACAAACGTAACCAGAGCACCTAACACACATTATAAACATACATAACTGCTGATCGCGGTCATGTCTTCTTAACAATCTCCAATGTATACATTCAAGCGGTGTTGAGTGTTATTCTGACCTTTGTACCTTGTCAGCACGTTTTGAAATTGAGTAAACATGGCAATGTTAATAAATCTCCGCCAATAAATATTTATTTCTTAATAGCTGGGACGGAAAATAATTATTCTCTTGGAAAATCGGAACGTCCGTGAGCTCACGAGCTCACGAGTCAAACGGGTGGTGAGCTCATGAGTTGATCTCCCTCCGTGAGTGCAGCTCTATTATTATTATTATAATCATTATTATTAATATTATTATTGCTACTATTACTATCATTATTATCATTTCAATCCTTAACATTTTCTCTTCATCTTATCAATTCTATGAAATGGATTTATGAAGTAGCCACCTTATCACCAGTTTTTTTGCTTATTCGTCACCTGAGATGAGTAGACCGGGATCGGGCACTGTCCATGCATCATCAAATGTCGCTGCTTCCCATCTCCTTGGCAACTATCTGACCTAGAAAGGATGCTGCATGCTAATTGCACAGATCAGATCACGTGACCAAGGCTACACCGCGTAACCCGAGGCGCACATACCCTAGGTGCTAGCATGCTGTGCCTATGGCGTTGCGGTTCAAGGGGATGTATTTCTCTGTTCGTCACACTCATAATTATGAATATCATGGCAGATATCAATATTTTCATTCCACTGTGAGAGAGAGAGAGAGAGAGATAGAGAGAGAGAGAGAGAGATAGAGAGAGATAGAGAGAGAGAGAGAGAGAGAGAGAGAGAGAGAGAGAGAGAGAGAGAGAGAGAGAGAGAGAGAGAGAGAGAGAGAGAGAGAGAGAGAGAGAGAGAGAGAGAGAGAGAGAGAGAGAGAGAGAGAGAGAGAGAGAGAGAGAGAGAGAGAGAGAGAGAGAGAGAGACCTAGCTGAGAACATCCTGTTTTGTAATGCATGTAAGAACTGCATAGGTAATGACTATGGCCTCATTATCAACTAGTCTATCTCAACACTCCATTGATCACAGGTTGATTCTACTAAGCATCCATTACCATTGTGCTAACTGCTGCTCCATCACACAATAACAGGAGCTTAGTAGCTCGTTATACCTCCACTAGTCAAAACATGCCTTCTAGGTCATCAACTACCCTAACACAGGGCTTACTAGCTCGTTATGCCTCCACTAGTCAAAACATGCCTTCTAGGTCATCAACTACCCTAACACAGGGCTTCCTAGTTTGTTATGTCTCCACTAGTCAAAACATGCCTTCTAGGTCATCAACTACCCTAACACAGGGCTTCCTAGCTTGTTATGCTTCCACTAGGCAAAACATGCCTTCTTGGTCATCAACTACCCTAACACAGGGCTTCCTAGCTTGTTAACCTCCACTAGTCAAAACATGCCTTCTAGGTCATCAACTACCCTAACACAGGGCTTCCTAGCTTGATAAGCCTCCACTAGTCAAATCATGCCTTCTAGGTCATCAACTACCCTAACACAGGGCTTCCTAGCTTGATAAGCCTCCACTAGTCAAATCATGCCTTCTAGGTCATCAACTACCTCACATAGAACTTACTAGCTTGTTATACCTCCACTAGTCAAAACATGCCTTCTAGGTCATCAACTACCTCACATAGGGCAAACTAGCTCATTATACCTCAGCTAGTCAAAACATGCCTTCTAGGTCATCCACCTAATAAAATAGAATCAAGGAAATACTAATGTAATATAGACAAATTGAATACAGTTATTATAATAGAACTGCATAATGAAAAGCTTCTTATTATACTTATCGGGTTAAATCCTAAATTTAGATATTGCATTGCACTAATACAATCATGTTTAGCATGCACTGCAAGGAAATTAACAAATAAATTTGATTTTGAAGATATTCATCATGGTTATCTTGTAATCTAAAGGCTAGTCTCGATCGTCTGTGCTTATTTGTGGCTTCTACGCAGCAAAATAAGGAAATCAACAAATTACCCAGAAACCTTATTGCCTCTATCTATAGATGCAACTCAATCAATATCCTTTGATGTCAACATGTTTTGTATTGATTAGGCATGCCCACATTAGCCTATTTATTTCATGAAGGAAGTACAGATTACCCCAGTTCTGTGACATGATCAGACATGTCATATGTACATCACGGTGACTACTACGGAGCAAGGGGCAGCTTAACATTGAATTATGTTTTTTTCCAGGGGTTTGCTCTCCTATACTTCCGTGGGTACAAACTGCCAGTTTCATGTCTTCAAATTTCAAATTCTGATACTAGAAATAGAATCGCATTAATATTCGCTTTATTTTGTTGACAGGAAGAAGATTGAGTGAGGCAAGACACGTGATTGGCTGGAAGACCTGGCACATCTGCCGGAAAAAGATTAACGAGAATTGAACATCTCTCTACATAGTCACAAATTAGTTGCTACAAGGAAGCTAATTTGATTGGTTGATCACTGAAGAGATACATTTCCTGGACGTTTCTCACTAAACTACCCAGTGGGAAACATGCAACAATGCAATGTAAAACAGGTGTTTAATTGCCATACCAGGAATGTAATCAAGAGGTGGAATAATTGTATTGTGATTGAAAATCAACACAATTGAAGTACTTTAACATATTGTAAAATTTGGATGAAAAGTGAAAAATAATATGCGCTGAAATATACAAATATATTCCCATCTCAATGCATTTCCGGTGCAATATTGTGCAGTTCAATTCAGACCTCAGAATATCTTGGTAGTTTTCAGCTGTTCAGAGATGGCTAGAGCCTTGGCAAGCATATTGTGTTGTAGGGTTGATGACAGATTGCCAATGTTCACAAAGGAACTTAAATAGCAGCATAAATCATAATCTGATGCCCAATTCAAGGGCACCTGTAGGACCTGAGAGGGAGGGTGGTTGCATGGTCTATCTAAAACTGATGGTAGTTATTTCTCGGTATAAGTCAATGAGAAGATTTTGTTTTTTCATTTTTGATATTTTCAAGTAGCAAATAAATTGATTCACAAATCTTGAAAATGAGAAAGTGAGACTTTTATGAAAAGCTTGAAAAAGAGGATTCAGGTGTTTATTGATACAGACGAGGCATAAAAGATGAAGTGATGATATTGAAAAGAAGGGGCTTTTAATAGATTTGGGATGAGGAAATGATATTTGGGAGAGGGGGAGATTGAGAGGGGGTTTAAAGATAAAGAATAAAAAGGCGATATTGGAGAGAATGGGCGGAGAGAGAGAGGGGGGGTTCATTGATAACAGATGAAGCGTATGGCGTAAATAGCAGAGACAGCAGCCAGTCAGGCCATGCAGTGTTATCAGATTTGGACTGATCTTCTCCCGGCCAGCCAGCCAGCCGGCCAGGGCCTCAAGGGGATGTTCCAGCACCTCATTAATCAGCAACTCTATAAATGAAAGATATGCTTCACTGCTTAGCACACTACTCTCTCTGCACTGAGGCTGGTTCACTTATTCCTGGACAAACAAACAACGTCTGGACTAGCTAGTACATAACACTTTATTCACCCTGGAGAACGCACCCCTCACAGACAACAGGTCCTGTTCCCCTATTCCTGGACAAACAAACAGTCTGGACAACCATGTACACAACACCATATTCACCCTGGAGAACGCACCCCTCACAGACAACAGGTCCTGTTCCCTTATTCCTGGACAAACAAACACAGTCTGGACAACCATGTACACAACACCATATTCACCCTGGAGAACGCACCCCTCACAGACAACAGGTCCTGTTCCCTTATTCCTGGACAAACAAACACAGTCTGGACAACCATGTACACAACACCATATTCACCCTGGAGAACGCACCCCTCACAGACAACAGGTCCTGTTCCCTTATTCCTGGACAAACAAACACAGTCTGGACAACCATGTACACAACACCATATTCACCCTGGAAAACGCACCCCTCACAGACAACAGGTCCTGTTCCCCTATTCCTGGACAAACAACATGGTCTGGACAACCATGTACACAACACCATATTCACCCTGGAGAACACACCCCTCACAGACAACAGGCCCTGTTCCCCTATTCCTGGACAAACAAACACTGTCTGGACAATCATGTACACAACACCATATTCACCCTGGCGAACGCACTCCTCACAGACAACAGGCCCTGTTCCCTTAATCACGGACAAACAAACACTGTCTGTACAACCATGTACACAACACCATATTCACCCTGGAGAATGCACCCCTCACAGACAACAGGTCCTGTTCCCTTAAACACGGACAAACAAACACAGTCTGGACAACCATGCACACAACACCATATTCACCCTGGAGAACGCACTCCTCACAGACAACAGGTCCTGTTCCCTTAATCACGGACAAACAAACACTGTCTGTACAACCATGTACACAACACCATATTCACCCTGGAGAATGCACCCCTCACAGACAACAGGTCCTGTTCCCTTAATCACGGACAAACAAACACTGTCTGTACAACCATGTACACAACACCATATTCACCCTAGAGAACGCACCCCTCACAGACAACCGGTCCTGTTCCCTTAATCACGGACAAACAAACACTGTCTGTACAACCATGTACACAACACCATATTCACCCTGGAGAATGCACCCCTCACAGACAACAGGTCCTGTTCCCTTAATCACGGACAAACAAACACAGTCTGTACAACCATGTACACAACACCATATTCACCCTGGAGAACGCACCCCTCACAGACAACAGGCCCTGTTCCCTTAATCCTAGACAAACAACATGGTCTGGACAGCCATGTACACAACACCATATTCACCCTGGAGAACGCACCCCTCACAGACAACAGGTCCTGTTCCCTTAATCCTGGACAAACAACATGGTCTGGACAGCCATGTACACAACACCATATTCACCCTGGAGTACACACCCTATTCGTTCTTTTATTCATATAAGCCTGTAGCCACACTTTTGAACAGCTCTATATTGATCACCATGTTATAAATTGCCCGGCGTTCTGTAATGTATCCCCAGAGGATGAGATTACTGTATATCTTAAGGTCCTATCAATCAGTGTTTCACTATCAGTTTAGTCCATAATGCTTAAGAGCTCCTGCAGATATTGACATCTGGACCTATGATACTTTTGACAATAACTTTTGATATTGAGAATTATTTTACAAAATATTTAAAAGAGAGTTGTTAGTTATGTTCTGCTTAACATTTCTTCGTTAAATGCTTTCCTAACTATGATTTTGTCTGCACGATTTCTTCAAAATAGTCAGGCTTATTTTGGTCGCTGTGAGCATTAATGCTTTAAAGTCCAGTTGACATACACTTGCACCGAGAGTGATCATATCACTGTGATTTAAAGCTAATCAATGAGTCATCACTTAATGTACAGCTGCCAATACTGACCATTGACCCTTGTAAATAACACTAGGATTCTTAGGAATCGAACAGATAGATCAAGATAGTCAATTGATAACTTTTATTATGCAATACTAGAAATTGCATGATCAAAGCTCTTTGGTCCCTTTATTAAGATCAATAGCACAGAAATTCTGAAATCCTTTGGAGAGTACTTCATTATGTCGGTTTGTTTTTGTTTGGTTGTATTGTCTCTTTTTGGGTTGTCCATCTGATGAAAACTATTAGCACTCTCTATCCTGTTACTTCCTAAAAAACTTTACAACATTTTATAAAGAGATACAAGTACTTTGATATATCAGGGCTTGAGAAACCCCACAAAGAATTTCTCCATGATAACAATTAAATTGTGCCTTCATTTTCAGCAATATATAACATTAACGCTTGCAATTTCTGAATCAAAATGGAATTGATAATTTGATAGCATTGTCATCAATGACCATTTTCAAAAAGACAAATGCTTTATAATTCATTTAATGAAAATTATTCATTAACACAACTGAGAATACAAAACAATCTAAAATGGGTAATACCGGGTATACCATATTTCCTTTGATATTGACAAAACTACTATGAATAAAAACTGCTAATTTGCAATTCAAATTTGCATTTCAAAGTTGGTTTAAATTGAATCACGTCTCATTTCCTATGATACCTATAAATCTAAAAGGGCACCAGCTCAATGGGAGGGGCTGAATTATATTCTCTCCTGTATTATTCATGCAGTGTCTACTTCCTCCCTTTGGTCAGAACTACTGTGGGAGATCTGGCATTGTGGACACTAATTGTGAATTGGTCAGCGTGCCAGGACTACCTTATTAGCACTATTGTTACATGGATAGAGGCATTACAACTTGATAATCATGCATAATAAGTGCCATGCGCATCATCCATGGACCATCAGAATGAACGAGGGTTTTTGGATGATGTAGTAGACGGAATGGAGCATTCCAGTCATTGAATTCAGAAGTAATCCTGATAATGTCAACCCATAGGAAATTTCAGATAAAATCATTTTTGCCATTAGCAAAATCGTTTTTGGATTCTTACACCACTGAAATACCAATAAACAAATAAAAGTTAGAAGAAATAAATGAATTAATGAATCATATCAAATTGTTAATTAGGCTATTTTTGGATTTTTCAATTTATATCATCTTTGAATGATAAAAGTTTCATTAAGACATCTCAGAAGTTGAATACATATCTGCATCTTACTCAAATCATGTACAAGAAATTGACCAAAACATGGTTTAACACTCGTTTATGTTACTTACAGGGACACATGGGCTGCCAGCTATCTATGTAGAATGTTGTGAAGCAGTTGTTAGATTTTTCATGGTTATGGTAATAGTTGGTGTGAATAAATACTGTAAGGTGCTCTTTCATAACAGCATCTCCCTACAGATATTGTCAATAGGGTTTTATTGACCTTTTTTTCTTTAGTGATGTTCAAGCACAATTCTATTCCTATATATTCTATAAATTTCAACTCAATTTAACAAAAATCTTTTCTATTTTTTACGATCATTTCAACTCTCTTACAAACATAAAAGAAACACATATTGTAAACAAAACCTGGACCTACAAACACAATGACCTGTGGGGAATTCATATGATAGACCTATATAAGTGGCTTTATATAGCCCTACCAAACTGTCAAATTCCATATGAAACATTTTGCTGGTGCTACTGTGGTTAGCAATGAAATTGACATTGAGATCAATCAGCAGGAGAGGGAAATGGATCATGGCCAATGAGAATAGTCCAGTCAGCTGATAGGATCCTGTCTCTAAAATCTAATCATGGTTCCAGGGAACTTCATTACATGTACTGTAAGTGAACCATTCATTCTGCAGGCAGGATATAGTGCAGTTTCCCTTATGGAAATCTATCTGTCAAAGTACTGACATCTCAAACATTCCACTAATGACTGTGGCTAATTTAGTCAAATGTTCACATCATTTTATTTTAATATTAATAAATAATGATAATAATCTTTAAATAAAGATTAATATCAATATATATTGTTATTGAAATAAAATGATGTGAAAAAGCTGAAAAATGACAAAAACCCTGGCATATAGATATTCAAGTCATAGTACTCAGCAAGAGCTTTCTAATAAACACCCAACATGACAGGGCAGGCATATTTTTCCCTAACTTGCACCAACACTGTGCGCTTATTCGGACAAAGATGGTAAATTGACTTTTGTCGTACTGCCTAGAGCTCATCTTTAAGTGCTATAGGCATCTGCCAGACTTTCAAAATATAACTTGGAAATAAATGCACAAACTGCAAAATTTAAAAGGCAAGATGAAAAATGACTTATGACAATAGTTTCTCCTTCAAGCATTTTGTAAAAACTGATTTTGTAAGTAAGTTATCACTGAAATTGGCAGGACACTTTTGGTCAGGTAAATGGTTTAAGCCAATCATACTTGAATGTCTCCTGGTCAAGTGTTGCTGAATCAACAGTATAATCCAGAAAAAAAACTGAGGAATAACTCCTAAGTTCACAAAATATTTGAAGGATAATTGTGTGTTGGATTGTGTCTCCCCCCAAAAAGTGGTCTATACAGTACTATTTGACCCATTCACGCCTGTAACAGCCAAAACCACTTGACAACTTTGGTAATATCTCTCTAACAAAAGCAATTTTCAGAAAATCCTTGGAGGAGAAATGTAAATTGGAAACCTTCAAGCATTATTTTCAATTTGTGCTTAATTTTAAAGTTCTTTTCAAAAGTATCACAGGTCCAGACAACAGAAATCAGGGAACTCTCACCATGAATAGGTTAACTGCAATACAATGTACAAATTCAAGAAGTTACTTGCAAAACAATGCTCATATTACCTTGAGAGCTCCTACGAGTCAGGCCTAGCGGTACGGAGCCACTCCTGATGAAGCGGCCCAGTTTCTTATTTTTCCAAGGCATCTTTTTGCGCAATACAAAATATTAATATTTTTCTACAGAATTAAGTGAAAATTCAGGTTTTGCAGACTATTCAAAAGTTTTGTTAAGCCCACCCAGTCCGATGGCTGTGAATGGTTACAGCAAATCCATGAGAAACAGCAATCCATAGCATCTGATTGGTAACATCCTGGCATAGAAAGTCCTAACTTCCAGTGGACGAAACAAAATGGCTTTTCCCCTCGTTCCTCCAGACTTTATGAGCATTGCCCCTCTTACGTCATAACTGAAGCCATCCCAGAGGAGATATATGGTCCCCGTTTTGTATAATTGCTTGTCCCTCGCAGAAATGTGTGTTTCTGCAAACTGCTTGATCCCCCTGATCCTCTAATGGGTGCACTTGAGAGATTAACCCTGTCGAAATAACCTCACCCCTGAGAACAACTAAAACTAAACTTAATGTCCTACTGGTGTCAATTTGACACGTCCGCGTACTACGCAGTAAAATGACAAGCTCATTGGTGCTCTTGGTTCCACAGTATCAAAACGCACACCAGCATTTCCTGCACGAATAATACAAACCCCTTGTGAAGGTGGAGTCTGTGTTGACTGATCCTAACACAAAATAAACTCATAAATAAATTCCACTGAGAAATTCCCATTCTTTGCAATCCCGTCCCGGTGGAAGATAATAGCAAAGTATCAAGACATCATTTTGTGACGGGCCGCATTATGCTCACATGGCCTTCTATTGATTTTTCACTTTTCTCGCTGATATAGTAGTATGATAGCCTATTGGTTCTCCAGGACAGCCTTTCTGTATACTAATAGTAGCTCCAGGCACCTCTCTTAAAGGAGCACTAGAGCTTTACCTCATTCCAAGCACCTTTCTTAAAGGGGAACTATGGGTTAACGGCAGCTAACCTATATTTGTTGATAAAGTAGTATCAAAGGTAGATCATCCACCATTGGTAGTATGATAGTTTATTGGTTCTCCAGGACCGCATTTCTGTATAATAATAGTAGCTCCAGGCACCTCTCTTAAAGGAGCACTAGAGATAAACATAATTCCACATTACTTTCTTAAAGGACTCCTAGAGATTTACATCATTCCAGGTACCTTTCTTAAAGGAGCACTATGGGTTCACAACAGCTAACCTATATTTATTTTATAGTAGTATGTTAGCCTATTGGTTATCTAGGGCTGCATCTCAATATAATAATGGTAGCTCTTTTGAAGGATCACTAAGGGTTCATGCCAGGAAACCCATACTTAATGACTATCAAAATGCTTGACCATTTTATGAATATCTTTCCAAAGTGTATACAAAAGTAACTCTTCATTAATCACGTATCAAATATCTGACACCCAAGAATTTTTACCTATAATCCTACCACATAATTTCAGATGTTTTACTTCAGTACTGATGCGAAAACATCACTTATAGATACCATGCATTTTCACACTTGGTAGGGAAATGTTTATGCCTTATCTGAATATTTTGCTATCTCACTTGAAAATATGACACCCAAAACTCAATCCGGATTATGGCCCTGGTCATGATTATTCTATATTGATTTTATAAATTTACCCTGATAACTTACAGAAAGCACAGGGAAATACATGAAGGCAAACGTGATATAGATTTGTGTGCAATCATGCGCTAAACTAAAATCAACCTTTACAAGCCTACTCGCAATATATCCCTGTAATTGCCAGCCACTCTTCCCCCAATGACGTACGGGAGAGCTGTTTGTCGGGAAAAAGCACGCCTGGAAAAAATGGTGTGGCCACAAGTAAATTACTACCCAACTATGCAAAAAGCCCAACACTTCTTGCACAGAAATTGATTAATTTTTATTTGTGGCTGTTGGTATTCTAGACAGTCACATGCGAGAGTGCCGGGGAGGTGCTGGCTGAGGAGGTGACTGCTCTCTTTATGGCGAATAAGACGTCGCACGCTTGCTAATTCCTCTACATATCACGTCTCCAATTACTGCTACTGAGGGAGGTTCAATAACTCCCCCCCCCCCCCCATTTAGAAGTAAAAAATGACCCTCTTTTAAAACTTGAAATCAGGATTTTCTTACTTTTTAGTACAGTGGAGAGAAGTGAAGTGACCACCCCAAAAAAGTTACCACATGTTCGCAGTCCAAAACTAACTTTTTCCTATTAGTTCTATATATAAGAGAACCACTCTAAGTTGAGCACCACTCTTAAGTTGACCAGTTGCGGTCAGCCCCGCAGGTGGTCACTTTAAAAGGGGTTCCACTGTATTGTCAATTTTCTTTAGGTTTGCTCTAAATAAATAACCCCCTCCCCTCATATAGGACATATCACCCAAATTTAAATCACTCTACTCCTTATGCTTTGAGAATATTAGTAATAGAGTTGATCCAGCTCATATATTCTAGGTGGAAACCTAAGTAATGTAAGAGAATTAATACTTGCCATTAGTATTTTCAGGTCATCATCCTTCCAAAAAATGTCAGTAACTAAAATTTTCTCCTACAAAGTTCCTCCAGGCTTTTTGGGTGTAAAAGTGTCAATGAAAAATGCAGGATTTCAAGAATAAATCTGCTCTGGGTGATTCAGTTTTGTCTTTCCTTTTATCCTCCACACATACGAGCATTCCTTCCGGCCTCTGACGCAATCCCCAAGATTTCAAACTCCTATTGAAATACCAAGCAAGAATCAAATTCTTCACTAATTGGAATCTGAGAGGAATTTGAACTGCGGCAGGTCTTAGCTCTACTTAGTTGTTAAGCCGGTAAGAGGACTTGGATGCATCTTGGAGACAGAGTCATTTCAATGGCGCTTTCCAATAATCCTCATTGAATGGCAGGGTTACCAGCTTGTAGGTTCTCCACAGAATTGCCCTGAAATTCACTTTTCTCCTTTCCTTTCGCAGACACAGCATGGTAAGTATAAAATGCCATTTGTGCTATGGAACTTGAGAAAGTTACTGAAGGAAAGGCATCAAAATACCTCTTGAAAAAAAGCAAATAGAAGAGATTCTGCTTCATCTGTCTTGACCTTTGAGATAACAATCTTGAGAATCGTATGTTATTCCGGGAACATATCCTCATGATTTAACCATTTATGCTTGTAGCACCAAAAATGTCCAGAGCATTTAGTGAAAAATACTTGAAGAAAAATATTGATCAGAAACCACCAACAACTCTTCATTATTTTGTGAATTTAAGCTCAATTTCCCATTTATTTGCAGAAGTTTACTGAGTCCAGACGTCACTTGTGATGGATATCTCTAAGCATGATTGAGTTAATATGAAATACCATTTTAGCAAATATTTGTAGGAAAAATATTGACCAGATAACCAACAACTCTCCTTTGAATATTTTGTGAATTTACCCTCAATTCCATAATCATTTGCAGAAATTTCCTAAATCCAGATAGATAGCCGTAAGTATGATTAGGCTAATATGAAATTCCATTATAGCGATGAAACCATTCCATGCTTGAAAGAATCCTGATTGCAAACCATCAAGACGTCCACTTGGAAAAGAACTAGTATATGCAAAAGAAGTGATTCAGAGGCACACTGTCTTGAGCTTTAAGATAAGAATCTTGAGAATCTCTGAATTGTGCATTTTGGAGATGGCATTTCTGTGATATGTGTTGTAGTATTGCTGGTATCTGTAAGTGACTGTGTAATGTGTAAGCTATCACCCATCACATGAGACACCTCGCTGAGAGACAGCTGCAGCCCCGTAAAACAGCTTACAGCACAGGTTGTGGGAAGTCAGGTGTCGCATGCCACTCGTGATCAATCAGCATTCTTAAACTACCTACATATATAACACTGGCACTGAGAGAGAGAGAGAGAGAGAGAGAGAGAGAGAGAGAAGAGAGAGGAGAGAGAGAGAGATGAGAGAGAGAGAGAGAGAGAGAGGAGAGAGAGAGAGAGAGAGAGAGGAGAAGAGGAGAGAGGAGAGAGAGAGAGAGAGAGAAGAGAGAGAGAGAGAGAGAGAGAGAGAGAGAGAGAGAGAGAGAGAGAGAGAGAGAAGAGAGAGGAGAGGAGAGAGAGAGAGAGAGAGAGAGAGAGAGATAGAGACGGAGAGGGAGAGAGAGGAGTCGGAGCGGAGGGAGGGAGGGAGGGGGAGGAGAGGGGGAGAAGGAGAGGAGGGAGGAGACGTTGAGGGAGTGCCGATGAGCTAGCCCCGCTCAGGAGAGAGTCGAGAGCTAGAGAGAAGAGAAGAGAGAGGCTCTTTCGAGGAGTTGGACGCAGCTGAGGCGCTTCGTGCTGCTCTCTCTCTGCCTTCAACCTAGCATACTAGCATTCCTACCGATCTCATACTCTAAAACACCTCCAAAATCAAATGAAATTTCCCTAAAAAACATCAGCATTACCTTAAGCATTTTAGAGGATAGGAAGGTTAAAGTGTGCCTTGATTTCAATTTCCACATCAATAGGAATTCAATTAAAACTAAAATAGCAAAAATAATTTATGATTGCAATTAGTAAGCACCTGGATGAGATAGGAGGTGATTTACAGGTGTTAATCACGGGCTCCCCAGCAGAGGTATCCCAGCCTAGATTCCTCTCAAGAGCGCTAAGTCATTTTACCTGTTCAATTGTTGCCTTATCTCAGTCATCATCTTTGTGGGTCAAGATTGCGCAGCTTCAATACGAGTGCAACAGTGCATGTGCATGAGATGGAAACAGAAACTAGAAAAGAATCTAGCTCATATCATTTTTACAGTATCAGCTGGCTATCCAGTGGTTCAATGGGCTACCGGGATATGATATAGGTTTTGGTGGTCCTAAAGCATAAGTTACACAGAGGATACAACTTCATATAATCACTTTCTGGTTGCAAATCACATGCTTTTTTAAGTGCAGTTATTGCACATTAACAGTCTGTTGCAGTTGGGATTGCGTTGGCATTGATGGCAGGTGGCGGCAGGTGCGCTGCGCTCACTTGCGAGTGAAATGCTGTCAGAGAAGTCACAAGACTGTTGGGCAGCTGTTGTACAATAATCTGCATCTATTGCAAAGTAAATTTGATTGCATTTCAGTCACAGGCTTGATGCAATGATCCCAGACCATTGCACAAAATTCTTTGACAATTGCACAGTCGCACAGTATTGTGCAAAGCATTTATTGTGAGTGGATGTGTGTATCTATCATGTTTGTTGTACAACAGTCCTTTGTGATCTTTCAAATTTGCCAAGACCACCAACATTCACCCAAAAAGCTTGCAACAAGTGTGTTGCAGGTAATTGGGGCTTAATAAGTTTTTCATGACACACACACATGCAGAACTTGTTTTTGCTGATTTCAGATTTTGGGAGTTTTTTTCTCTCATATACTTTGTGTTTGTTGTGAGTGTTCCCTATTTTCAATTAAGTTGAATCTGTAGTCACCATATTTGAAATGTAGGTCACAAAAAATCATTCATAATCCTCTCAGGCTAGTTAGAATAATTTCTTTCAAAATTCTACATTATTGTCACCATATTGCATACATATTGCAAAACAATTAGAAACATCAACTATTCTATTTTTGCAAAATCTCCTTCTTTGCCAGACCACCTGTAGCAAACTTGTTTTTGTTAACTTACTCACATATGAAACTGTGTTATGAAGTTATTTTCAAAGCGAATATGATACTGCCAGGAAGTGAGCGCAGTGAAAGAGGAAGCAATTTACATGCGTCTACCTCACCAGGTTGTAGGTAGGTGGAACTCATTACTAATTCCCAGAATTCCCTGAAACTTGCGCCTGCCTCTGCCAATAATCGTGAAAAACGGGATGAACAGACAGACATCTAGTCCTTAATGGCCATATACAGATTGGATATATCCAGTTTATAGTGAGTTACTTATACACACATTGTTTGAATTCTGGCTTGTTTTGCTGGTGCACGATAGCACGCTTGCTATCATAGATCCAGGCAATACCTTCTATCTACTCCAGGTATGGTAGGGTTAAAGCAGTGCACATTTACCAGTGTAAAGTATCTGAAAATAATAGCCACAGGGAGTCATATTTCCTTCAGCCTGTAGTAATTGATTTCTTCTGGTCAAACTCACACTTCCCAATGGTATTAAAACCAAATGTTCACATGTCAAAGCAGTTATATGGAATATGTGTGAGAAAGAAAGTGAATGCTCGATCATTTAAATTAGGGCATAAGGTTTTTGTAATGCGGTAAGGTTGGTTGCCATGAGAACTGAAAAGTCGATGGCTTATCTCTTGGAGCGGCATGATGTAATAATCCCGGCATAGGCTTTAGCCTAACTAAGCAGAAGAGGCAAGTTCAACAGTATTACGGAGATAAGGCACAGCCTAATGGCAAAAAAACACGTATCATTCATTTAAACAATAATAAGAGACCCGTATCATTGATACATTTATACCACTATTGACATCTTTATAAAAAGCATCGTAAAAAAGATCTCCAAGAATGAATATTGATATTTCTGTATCGTAATCCTTTAACCCATTCATGCCTGTAGCAGCCAATACCGCCTGACTATTTGCATTATTTTTATAAAATATTTGATTCATTTGAGTTATTAATGTTCATCAAACTCTATCTACAACTCTCCTTTAAATCTATTTTGCGAATATATGCTTTATTCCAAAGTTATTTTCATTTTTCAGAGTGCAGAAAATCAATCAGGGCACATAGCAATGAGTGTTTCAAAGCCAACTGGGGGGTCTTATAGGTAAATGTCATGGGCTGAGTCAAAACGTTAAGCATCCACAATTTATATGAATGCTTCTTTTACAAAGCTCATTTCAGCTTATTTAACCCTTTTAAACGGATGCATGGATTTCTAATGAACTATGGCATTTTCCAAGCATTTAGCAGGAAATCCTGGTGGTTTTCATCAGCTATGATTCCTGAAGTAATATCGTAGTGTACTGGCCATAACACCTGACTGATCAGCCACTGGTTGATTGATAGCTAAATACAGAGGAGGATTTTGTATTTACAAAAAGGGTTTTTTAAAAGGTTTTAATCAACATTCAAAAAATAATAATAATAATAATGACA
The DNA here is from genome assembly GCA_963942565.1 of Maea johnstoni. Lineage (NCBI taxonomy): Eukaryota > Metazoa > Annelida > Polychaeta > Spionida > Magelonidae > Maea > Maea johnstoni. The sequence goes on along the minus strand of OZ012685.1, from coordinate 16,466,548 downwards.
AAAAAGTACTTTTATTAATAGGACCATAGGTTCATACCTTAGAGAGAGACTCAGCGACACCCTCAAACCATCTGCATCATAAACCACCCCAGGCCTCAACGCTTACTCAAAATGCTAGTGGCCCTGTAGGACAAGTAACACCGAGGATCTACTGGTCCTGCAAACGTTTTACTGGTCCTACAAAGTTTTCTTTAACATAAAATGAAAAAACATTGCACATGTAATTCACAGACAACATTTAATTTCATTTATTTTATCTTTATTTATTTCAAAAACATTTGGGATATTCTTGAGGGGAAACTTCTTAATAAGAATGCCCCAAAATGTTTAATGGCCCTGTAGGACCAGTTAAAGTCTTTTTTTACTGGCCCGAAGCTCTTTTTGGGAATTTTTACTGGCCTGCAGGGCCATAGGACCACTGTTAACGTTGAGCCCTGCACCCTTGGAAACCACCTAATTCTGCTCACACACAAGAGCAGGAGATTTGTGAGAAATACAATAAGGCAGAATTAATGGATACCTCTGCCCCACATGCTCAATCCTAATCATTTCTTCCTGGTTTCTTTATTTAGCGCTTCTCTACCAGTACTGGTTTCCAAGGTCTGAGTACCCTTTTGACCTAGAGATGTATAAAAAATTGAGACATATCCAGTAGAGTGAGTAAAGTATTTCTCAGGAGAGAAAGACTATATATTCAGTAAAATATATATTTTTTTATAGTCATTGTGAAATACATTAAAGTGCTAGAATATGCAAGCAGCCATTGTGCAATACTTTAGACCACTAGGCTATGGAGGAAGACCCAAGCAGTGGTGATACAGCGCAGCAAGCCGCTATTGTGCAATACATTAGACCATTAGGCTATGGAGGAAGACCCAAACAGTGGTGGGACACAGTAAGCATCCATTGTACAATACGTTAGACCACTAGGCTATGGAGGAAGACCCAAGCAGTGGTGAGACACAGCAAGCAGCCATTGTGCAATACATTAGACCACTAGGCTATGGAGGAAGACCCAAACAGTGGTGAGACACAGCAAGCTGCCATTGTACAATACATTAGACCACTAGGCTATGGAGGACGACCCAAACAGTGGTGAGACACAGCAAGCTGCCATTGTACAATACATTAGACCACAAGGCTATGGCAGAAGACCCAAACAGTGGTGAGACACAGCAAGCTGCCATTGTACAATACATTAGACCACCAGGCTATGGCAGAAGACCCAAACAGTGGTGAGATACAGCAAGCAGATATTGTACAATACATTAGACAGCTAGGCTATGGAAGAACACCTAAGCAGTGGTGATACAGCGCAGCAAGCTGTATTGTACAATACATTAGACCACTAGGCTATGGAGGATGACCCAAGCAGTGGTGAGACACAGCAAGCAGATATTGTACAATATATTAGACCATTGGTGAGATACAGCAAGCCACCATTGTGCAATGCATTAGACCACCAGGCTATGGCAGAGGACCCAAGCAGTGGTGAGATACAGCAAGATGCCTATGCACATTATATAAGAGTGCTAGGCTCTAAAGACAGGCAGCAGCCAGGTATTCTGCGATGCGCTAACATCCTTTATATTCAACTACACCTGAATGATCACCTGTTTACCTGTGCGAGCCATTATTCAGCAAACAGCGCATGGATAATTGCTATTTAATGTATGGCCGTGCAGCAACATGTCTCTGGAGGGATCGCCCCTCCTGATCACCACACCATTTGTATGCCAGCAGGAAACAATGAGCCGCCCAGCCATTCTTCTACAAACCCGCTAACCAGGATTTAGGGGCTGCTGGTGTGTCTTGCCATGGTATAATTGAGATATAAGCATGCTATGCCTTCTGCAGGTCAAACAGACCTTAGCAGATACTGAGAGCTACCCATGGTGGTCTTTTGATGCACACTGATTCCCTGAACGACTCTCAAGGGAGAACAGGACTCATGGGAGAGATATTCACACTATTCTACAAAAAATGATATTAATAAATACTATGAGTTTAAATATATGGTGAGAAGTATTTACATTCTAAATCTTTGTCTGTTTTTCAACTTGAAGTTATAATATGATGCTGGCACTGCCAGGAAGCGAACGAGGTGCCAGCGGAAGCATGTTAACGTCTATTTCACCAGGTTGGAGGCAGTTGCGGCTACTAATTCCCAGAATTACCTGAAAATCTTGTGGTTGCGTACTGCACCAAAAGTTGTGGAAAGTGGGAGACATCTGGTCCCCCTTAACTTGACTGGTCCACATACAGATATATTAAGTTGAGTGAGTTCCATTTAGTTTTACATATATGCCCTTAGTTTTACATATATGCCCTTAGTTTTACATATATGCACTTAGTTTTACACAAATGCCCTTAATTTTACTTATACGCCCTTAATTTTACATAGATGCACATTGTTTGATTGCTTGCTTGGGCCCACTGCACTTTGCAAAGTCATTAAAAAATGCTTAGGGAAAGGGTAAAATATCTAAAAAGGGAACCAATCCTATTGCACTTGGCAAGGTGCCTTTTTAAAGGGAAATTTCTGAAAACTTTTTTCAGTATCAGAGTTTTAAATGAAACAAAGCATAGAGTCTCAAAATTGTTTATTTTCTGCACTGTGACATATATTTTTTAAAAAAGTATATCACATCTAGAAAAAAGTAGATCAGCAACCAGTAACAACCAAGATAATTGTTCCCAGAAGCCATCGCATCCTCTGTTCTTTTAAGACTAGACACTTTGCTCATGGATTATCTAGTTGTATTCCGGGTAAGAATTGTTGCTCTCCAAGGAGCACTACTGACTGGAGATTAACTATCACTCAGTAGCGCCAGCATGCAGCTCACTCACTCTGCACCAACTCTCACATAACACAGGATAGAGCAAATCTCAGGGGTAGGTGCAGCAGTTCACACTATGCAGTGGGGGACCTTTGATCAAGGGGATGCTGTTTTAGGCCAAATTTAATGAAAATTGGCATTTCAATCTAAAAACCTGACACTTAACCTGTCTGACCCCTTCAGTGCACTTGGTTACCAAAAATATGCAGAAAGAGACAAACAATTCTATGAAGTGTCATCCAGAATACTCAAAGGTATCATCGCTGTCAATCTATACACTAAGGAGAGCATTCAAAAATGAATATATTTAAACGTGTAAACCAAAGGGGTTTTCTAGGCAAGCTAATAGGTTTGAACCTAAACTTTCCTGCCACCCTCTCAATTTGACCATGCTTAATCTTTACCCCAATAATGCCCTGACAAGCAGTCAATATCTAGGCCAATTGGCATTTGAGCCTATAGGTCTCAACTGTGCCTAATATATCCCTCCTGACTTCATTAAAATATCATAAATCTTCATCATATAGTAGACCTGACAATCTTTCCCAGCAACAGTGCTACCGACCTGTCTTAATCACTAACCTTTGTCTGCCTACCTAATATAGCTTGACGAAAAGGTAACCCACTAGCCCAGGGCCAGTAAATGTCATAGCTAGCAAGATTTTGGACATTATAGGTATGCTGTATTAGTGAAGAAATTGTATTTCAGAGCAACGCTTACAATTTATAGCACATTATACAAAAATTGCGATATATATCAGAGCTAGTGAAGGAAAAAAGTTAAATTTCATACCTTGCCTTGGCTCATAATAGCCCTAGAATACATGGTGAAGCTAATCAGGAGACCCTTAGTAATTAGATAACCTGTCTCTGAAGACCAATGCAAACAATCTCCAACATGGCTAAATAGTTTTTCACCTGTAAGTTAAGACATGTCACTAAAGAAATCTTTCGAGTCATCCAATGCAGTTTAATCAAGATATCTACCCATCATTATGGATTGCTATCAACATAATGCAGGACATTGTTAAAGGAATGCAGTGTTAGTGTTTGCATGATCAATTGATGAAATAGCCATATAGGTGCTGCATGGTGAGATACTTTATCTTGAACTATGACCTCAAAAGTCTATATCTCATACATGCAGATATGGATGAATGAGCCACAGCGGATTGACAAACAATTAAAAAGCATTTTCAAGATAGTACTCCACTATCTACATTTTGTAATTTTCTACTCAAGAAATAAAATTAAAAAAGAAAAAAAAAGAATAAATAAATAAATAAAAAATAATAATAATAAAATCGATTTTATGATCTACAAAGAAAGAGTCACTTTTTTACCAATTTCAAGCGACAATTGTCTGCTTTCCAAGGACATCATTACTGATCACTTATGCACCAGAAATTATCAAGCGTTGCTATGGTTAATTGGAATGTGTATGTGTAGATGTGCTGTGCAGTACTTCCAACATATTTAGCAGCAAGATCAAAACTAAGATGCATATCAAAAATGATTGATGACAATAGCAAATTAAAATGATTACTGACAGAAAAAATATCATTATATGTTACAAATGAATAAATGAGCATTTTCAAGTATGTATCATTAGAAATTAACAAAATATTGAAGTATTTATCTTTGCAGATATAGATGAATGCAACATTCGAGATATTCTTTAAATTTGAAATATTACTATGCAAGTTAGCTTTTAAACTTCATGAATCAACATGACAAACAAATAACATATATTAATCACTGAATAATTACACATATTGCTAAAAATGCCCTTAACCCTTATCCTGCTGTGAAACCAATGAGTACTGCTCCACACCACAACAATTGTTGTGGTTAGCTGGATAAGGGTTAAGTGTTATTTGTGATTAAAATATTTCCTTATTAACTTCTGAAATATCTTGTCGGTTTTTGATATCAAATAAGAGATCAATGATAGAAATTTGATTACATGTACTATTTTACTGACATTTATTGATGTCTAACTGACATTTATTGATCAATTGAAAAGTTTGATACGTTTGTATATAGACTTACTTGAGTTTGTGTAGCATTCCCAAGACACCACTTGAGCTGGCCGATTCTTCACAGTCCCCTGCACACCCCCACTGCAGTTCCTTCACTTTAGTCTTCAGCATTTTCACAAATCCATTAAAGACACTAATAATCCAATAAGTGAGTTTTTCTTAACCGCCAGCAATATATAATCAAATATGATGCTATCCATTTGAAGATGAACCAACACTTCTTATATACTGCTGCTTTTTTCCATATTTGTCTCTAATAGTTAACCTGTGCTGATCAAATTCTTCGTAGTCATGAATAATCAAATAAGTGATTTTTTCTCTTTTTCTCCAACACACTTTATGCTACTCAGATGTTGATAATGACCAATGCATTGTTATTTTCTTTCCACCATTGAACATGTGCTGATTCCATCAACCAGAGTTACAAATAGTGAAATAGGTGAACTGTAGGTTACCTTGAACAACAACAAAACAGGTCATAGGTCCAATGTACAACCAATCCTGTACAGGGTTCTGTAATAGTTGACTAACTTCCAGGCAAATGTTTTCAACTGACACAGGATTTCAACTTATAGATGTATTCATTTGTAATTATATTGTAAGAATGGTTTGTGTGGGCCACTGATAAATGTTGTTCATTGAATTGAGGTATTCGATTTGATAGGTTCAAAAGTATAGTAAAACTATCCCTTGTGTCATATTCATGTAGGTCTGCCAATGTACTAATTGATATGTTTCTATCACATCAATAGCAGAGATCTATTTCTGTGCTCTAGTGATACTTCACCAATTAAGTCACTATATATGGAGTCTTGAGTGTGCCTTAATATAGCACAGATGAAGAGATCTATCTTGGTATTCTGGCAGTACTTCATCCATTAAGGCAGTATGTGTGGAGTCTTGAGCCTGCTATAATTAACACAAGAGAAGTGATATCTTTCGCTCTTCTGGTGGTACTCAATCCATGATGGCACTATTTATATATCAAGTAATGTGTGTTCTTTAACTAAAAGACAAAATCTATCACTTTATTTAATATGTAGTTCATCAATTAAGGCACTATATGTATTGACATTTGTGTGCTATAATAAACACAAGAAAGAGATATTTCTGTATACGAGTGGTATTAATCCATCAAGACACTGTATATCAAGTATTGTGTTTGAGTCTATAATTAGCACTCACAGACTAATAGGAGGCTGTGTTTGACAGGTGCCATGTGGTCACATGCTCCAATACGCTTCATTAAGGTGCACATGATGAGAAGTCCATGCCAAATCCATACAGTCCAATCAACAGGTCCGGACTAATCAAATCCCACATGCAAGTCCCTTATCACGCCTTATTGAGTTTCCCAATCTCTCGACAGCTCTCAATGGTTCATGGTCTTCAGTGTGTCAGGATGACCACGGCCAAAACCACAACCTCAATAATAACCGTCCACTGACATTGCCACATCCATCTTGACTGCAAGATCATCAATTTGATGATCTGTCTGAGATCATCACATTGAGCACAAGCACAGCTTCATTTGTCATTTTCAACTGAAACTTCTTCACATCAGCCATGACCAGTTTCACTTATCCTTTCAACTGATGATGTCACAACCACTATGCCGAAAATGTCATTTACTGTTTTCCACTGATAACATCTCAAAAGCCAGAGACAGTTTCATATATCGTTTTTCACTAATATGGTCCCTTCTACAACAACCACGGTTTCATTTATCGTTTTCCAATGAGACCATCCTATTTCCCATGACCACAGTTGCACTTATCATTTTCGACCGATACGATCACATGGGGACCCTGGTGCAGATCTATCACCATATATCTCCCATCGCCATCATCCTATGAATCAATTAAACTGTCCAGTTCACACATCACAATGTGGCAGCCTCCGAGGGTGAGTTATCAGCATACAATAGCCAACCGTGTCGGCGTTCATGGATCCCGTTGAATCTCGCACAGCAGGTTCCGAACCCCGTGAACGTAATCGCCCATTCTGTGTGTCAGCTTCCTGCGTAACACCCCCATCATTAGCTAAGTATGTAGGTGTTGGCCACCAGTCAAGGACTTTGCTGGACCCCTAGGGGCAGAATGAATATAAATGCCTATAGCCTGGGGATGCATGGAGATGTTCATATCAAAGGCAAGGAGGACGTGTTAAGGTGCTGATACAGTGAAACAAGTGGTGTGTACACTCTGGAATCTGGACGCATTCACATCACTGAGAATTTCCACAATGTACAAAGATGAAACAGGATATCCTTTTCATGATAGAAGGTTTTCATAAGTGGAGATTTTGCTAAACATACACTTTTGAAAATAATATAATTGAAAATAAGAGGGGTCAATCCAAAGCAAAGCATCTAAATCAATAGATGGATGATGGATGGCGGGGGGGGGGGGGGGGGGCATGAATTATATATATTTTTTGTGTCCAATTAGATTGTCATATGAGTTTGATGATTCATAAATTACATGTATTAATACTTATAGCAATGTTAACCTATTGGTTAAAGAATATTCATTCCAATGCATCTTTGTAACATTTGCCTTCATTCACTGATGATACTTGACACAGCTAAACCTAATTTTTACAAAGATAAGTGCCACATTTCATTAGTTTTGATTGAAATGAACCTGCCCTTTAAAACCACCCCTTTTAACAATGATATGCTCTATGATGAGAATTCCCAAAGTTGACATTACACATGAGAGGTGTGATCATGAAACTAGGTTGAGGTTTATTGCATAGAGCAAATAAAACAAATTCTGTCTTCTTCATGATAAAGGATAACAGAGGAATCACAGGTCAGTTGAAATCTTGACTAACTCACTTTCCTTTTACCTTTATTTCATAAAACAAATTCTATCTTTTCCCTTACAGCAGGCACCATAGGAATTGCAGTTCACTTGAAATCCTGATTAATACACGTCACTTTTACTTCCTGACGACTGTGCTGATTAAGTGTTGCTTTCCCCGGGGCTCAGTGCCCCTGGCTAAATGGCACTCTCTTAAGATCTACCGGACCTACGAGGCTTCACGCAACAGGAAGTAGAATGATGTACTTGACACCGGTACATACCCTCCGGGGAGAGGAGGCTACTTTGCGGCAAAGTATGTATACTTCTTCCAGCCACAATTATAAATAATGCATGAGAGGAAACTGTGGTACTGATTCTTTATTGAAAGTGATCATGGAAAATTGCTTAGTCTACGCCGGTGCATCAGTTTTTTTTATCCAGTAGTGGAGAGGCTAGGTGGTGCAGTATTATGAACATTTCAGATAGTAAGGGTTTTGACCAAAGAACTTCCTAGTGCAACTGGTAATATCAAGAGGCCAGGCTCAGGTCTCAGCTAATAGGATACAGGCAGTCAAGTTATTTGTTCACAGCCCAAGAAGAGCCTAGCTCATGATGTTGCTTGTCATCATGATAGGAAAGGGTCACATAGAACTTTTGGAAGTCACTTAATACAACTTTCAACACTCAAGAGCACTCTAAAACTACTACATTAAGCTGCAGGCTGGTGCATTATATATTTCCTTACCTACTATCCAACATTTTTTCAGTCATTTCCAATAAGATGGGGTTTCTTAAAGAGTCATTAGAGAAACAAATTTAAGTCAAATACTTTTCAATATCAACTGTTTGGTTATTGAGATACTTTTATTCATGTTACACCATGTACACACTCCAGATATGAGGGTTAATGCAACAGACAATACAGTCAATGAGAACACATTCCTACACAGCGCACTAGGTATATATAAACTTCCCATAAAACCATCATTATGGGTACAGGTAAAATTCACACCTTGGGGCACTAATGCATTCCCCCTGCATTCATCTACTGACCTCACAGTACTACATCATACAGCAAGGACAACTACATCAACTACTGCACCTAAAAGATGAGTTTAACTATCCCCCTAGGCTAGGACTTCCATTGCTTTCGCAAAACAATACAATATCAATATTTCAGTAATGAATGATACAATATCTTAACAATATTTTTGACAATACCACCTGCCATCCAATGACTTTATTTCCTTAACTTTATTAGCACTTTCAGCTTAAGAAACTTTCCTTATGATTGATGAACTTTGTGCAGAGACATGCAGGTAGCATATAAGTCAATTCACACACATTTTAAATATTGAATGATATGATACTTTACTTTCTTGATTATATACATTTACCTATTCAATATCAATTTATGGTATTGAATCTCTAGTTGTCAGACACTGCTTAAGGCACGTTCATGAAACAAAAGATGAATTGTTTTTATCTCTATTAACATCGTTTTGAAGCATAAGAGAGCGACTGCTGGTAACATACACAATTATTTGAAACCTGGTGCAAAGGTCAAGCCAAGCAGAAGCCGGTGCAAACTGTTCTCCTAGTGAGTCGTGACCTTTAAAATATTCCAGCAGTATATGCTCATGGGATGAAATATTGAAATATTTAGTATTTGTTCAGTACTCTCCAATCCCTACCGTGAAAAAAACATCCCATACCGCAATCTTAAATATATATATATATATATATGTATATATATATATATATATATATATATATATATATGTATATATATATATATATATATATATATATATATATATATATATATATATATATATATATATATATATATATATATATATATTTACATGTATATGTACTTACATATACATACACATGCACAATTTTGTACAATGATATATAGCCTAGTATATGATGTATTTATCCTGGTGTTTATTTCCCTGAAGTCCCTAGCCTTCTAGCAGTTCTATCAGTTCTCGTGTGCCTCTCCAGCTCACAGTCGGCCGTCTCTTAATCAATCCAGAACAGTTGCTTAATTGACCATTTGGTATTCATATCACAGGAGTGCCCAGATATAGCTGGGAAGATGTTGTTGCACGGGCTCTGTAACGCATCTCTATTCTTCTTCTCTACTGCAAGCAGCAGCAGGCTTGCTACACTCACTATTAACTCATTCATGCTCACACCTATAGGATGAGTGGTCTAATAACTTAAGAATTATGAAGAAAATGTAGGCAATATCTGAAATAATTGAATGGAAATTCATTCCCTCTTGGTGGAGGGGAGAAAATCTCATTTTGATATTGTTCTGATTTATCATGTTTTTTAAATATTGGAATTACTGCCAAGATTTGGATTCTCTGAGCAAAAAGTGTCAATGGAATAAAGCCAAATTTCTAAAATCCATTAGCTGTCACACAAAAAGTATGAAAATTGTGTTGACGATGATCAGCATCATCATGAACAGGCTGCCTTGGGAACAGATACACAGAATCATCTACTGTCTGCATGCCACCTGATTAGACTGACACTGCTTCTCTAATAGCCACCTTAAGCTTAGCCCTCTGATCAGATGCCTCCCATTTCAAAACACACAGAACAGTTTTGACTAGAGAGCACAGTCTACTCAATATTCTGTTAACTCATTTTCATAGTGCCAGCAATCATTTCTAAGTTACATTTTGAAAATATCAAATTATATATCATATGAGAAAAACCATATGATATATAATACCAATGCTATTACCTGCAAAACATAAAAACATCTAGGATTGACATTGGCATAAACACACATGAAGGGAATTTGCTATTGGCCACATGTGGCCTCTTGGCAATAAGGAAGCTGTAAAGGCAATGTATAGAGCAATGTAATTATGGCCAGTTCCCTGAAATGCTACATTAAGCAGCATCTGACAATGCATAATTTAGTTCAACTAATTGAAAAGTTATACAAGCCTTAAGATACCAAGTTTGAAAGGCCGTCTCAGAATACTAAAAAGCAACATGATTGCACTTGGTACAGTACAGTTCTGTGAAATGGAGATTATGATGAGTCTGTATATTTATACCAAGTTTTTTAGACCTTTGGTCACAGACTACAGGACTCATGGTACTGCAGTGGAGTTATGTTACTGTCATGGTCTAAAGATCGGCCAGAAGGTTTTCTAATTAATTCTTATTTTGAATTGGTGCATTTACAGTGCATCTCCAAAAGAATTGTCTCACAGGCCAGTAGTGGCACTATCTTTTCTCAGAAGGCTGCAACATTGGTTAGCATGGCAATGTGAATGTGGGGGAAAGAATATTATTTTTAACTAACCCGTCCTGTGCATGGGGGCTGGCTGGCGTCTTTAAATGCAACTATGATTTAAACATGGTAAGAGTGAAGCCGCATTCATGAATAAATATGAGACCACATCTACCTCCAAGCGACTGCTGGGAAATGAAAAAGCTGTAAAAGCCATTAGTACTGCGGTAACATTAGTATGTTATCAGTGGCCCCAAATGCTACAAATCACCACAGGTCCATTTGCTACCGCATTATACAGTTAGGCTAAATACCTCGGCAAAATACTGGCTAGAGATTACGCCAGGGGGGGAGAGCCTTCAAGGTCAAGGTCAAACAGGCGGGACACAATACAGCACATCTAGCAATATGTACCTATGCTAGTTACATTCAAGAATATCAGCCATAGGTATATGTTAATATAACCTTATTGACTGCTTCTGTGGGCATCAGTGAGATTTGGTACAGGGCTGTTGGTAGCACTATATGTACCTATGCTAGTTACCTTCAATAATATCAGCCATATGTATAGGTAAATAAAACCTTATTGACTGCTTCTAAGGGCAGCATTGAGATATGGTACAGGGCTGTTGGCTGCCTGAATGGACTGAGGGTTGTAGCGTAGCCTTTGATTTTAATATTGACTCAAAACCCTAGAGCCAAAGGCCAATGTTAAACTTTGGAGGAAGTAACATCAGGATTATAATTTCATCACATGACATGAATGGAATATGAATATTCTCATCGGAGGAAACCTCTGAAGCAATAATAATGGTATTAAATGCATCATTGCGGACTCATCTCCATGTCAGTCGAGTAGGTAATGAGTGATATGAATGTGTTTTGGTTAATCTATCTTCGATGATTCAATGTAAAAACAGAAATTTCAAGTCCCTGTATCATTCTGGAAAAGGTCAATTTTGCAAACAGAGCTTTTTTAAATAATGAGAAATACTGCCATCCATGATTTAGAAACTTTAAAATTAAAGACAAGGCAGCAATCTTTTCAACTTTAAAAAATGATTATCTCAATAGAAAAAATTCAACATTTCTAAATAATTATCTTTAAAAGGGCCACGTGCTGAAGTTAGTCCTTTGAGAGCGCACACTTGCTGGTCTGCAGCCATTGCCAGTACATGTAGTAGCAGGGTTTACTCAGGGCCACACAGCCAGCCTTGTAACCCGTATCTATCACAGCACTGCACCGCAGCATGGTCAACATGCCACACGCTTCAACTGTGCTGCTGTGGCGGCGGTTATGAACCTGATTACAAGCCTCCGCTACTGCACCTCTATTGACATGTGTAAACCTCAGTACTGGACCAGGCAGATCTCAAAGGGGCTAGTTATCTCTGAGGTCTTCAATCCCCCGGCCCCTGGACGCTCCTTTTCCTGCAGCCTATCACAGCCATTAAGTACAATATGTGACCCCCCTAGCCGATGCCCACTGTAGATAGAAGAAGAGTAAGTGTGATATAGTGATCTGTCCCCTACTGCAGAGAAAGGGAAGGCTCAATCTAGGCCTGAGGGCCACATCCAGGGTAACCTCCATAGTGCTGCCGCTCTGACGTCAAAGCAAACTTTTCCCATTTTTTTTCATGTAATAGTAGAATATGGTTGGTTAGCTGGGAGCCTGTAAGAGAAGACCTACAAGGCTGTTATGTACATTAGATTTCCAGTTGCTACTTCAGTGGCCTATCTGCTGAATTAGCTCTACCCCTTGGCATCATGATGGATAAATTAGATAATATCATGGATCACCAGTAGGTGGCACCACATACCCCTATATTTCACCTGGAAGGTGAGACCAATTACGAACCCCGCTGGTAAATATTCTGGCAAATTCATAAAAGATAAATAAATGAAATAAAGTTGCCATACTGCATATTTTATCTATTTATACTTTCATGAAATATTGGAAGGGTTCTATTCAGCATTTTTCTCAACTAATATCGCAAGGTGTTTTTGTAATTATAGCTGGATATCTTGCAATAATAACAAAAGCATCTCATGGAACATATTTGAAAGAGAAACGCTAAATAAAACCTTCAAATATTGCCTGAATCCATGCATTATTCCTATAATCAATATTTATCAATAGTATAAAAACAATATTTTTTTGTAATGCACAATAATGTACAAAAGCTAGGTTGTGGGGGAACTGATGTCATTTTAGTTGAAGTTGCTTTAATAGTGTGGTGCATACAACAAGAGACTTTAAGGCAGGCCTGATTCTCTAGAGAAATATACAGCAGCAGCGCCGTGATGTAGCGTAGATGTGTGCTCAGGTTGACTAAGTGGATGACTGTTGTTGAGTCTCTCGCCAGGGGCCCCGTCATCACTTCAGCTAATGCCAATCATCTGACAAGCCTCACAGCGGCGGAGGCCACAGCTAGGCGTAGATCGGGCCGCGAGAATCTTGGCAGCTCAGAGTAAGGCGCGACTCCCTCAGAGGAGGCCAAGCCTTAGTCATGGTTATCTAGGCCAGAAATCTTTTCACGGGACTTTAATGCGTTCCCTTTCAGGGCAACTTAGGTCTCTGTCACTCCTGCGTTAAAACCTACGTTGATTAATGATAAATGGTAGGACACCGGCAGCAAGCATGCAGCAAGGACATCTAGTGACAAATCTAAAAACTATAAAACTGTTTTGCAAAGATTGCGCTAAGACTTTAGGTACCAAAATACTGGTATGGCAGCAGACATATTAAACTATTGATTAAGTATCATACTTCATATTATAATCCAAAAAAAGAAACTTTATGAAAACTCAAAATCATAAATGCATACCAACAATTAATGCATTTCGCACACACACACTTTTTTTTCTTTAGAGAGCTCTACTTAGTCTTATTTATTCATGCTGTGTGGCTGCGGGATGTGTACAGACTCTATCAGGCCTTACATTGAGTGCCGAGCCCCCCCCCCTCCCCTGCAAATGAGGACCTTCTGCTGCTTGGCATGCTAGGGAAACACATAGATACCCCACCTCAGGGGAGACACCTGGTGGAGCTAATGGGAGCCAACACTTCTGGGATGAAGAACCAATAGGATGACTCCCATTGACTGCAGCCTTACCTTGTTAGCCAGGTGGACTTCAAACCTTCGTATGCTGAGTTTATTTTCGTCCAAAGCAGAAGGACGCAAAGATTATTGAGAACCATTTAAACCCTGTAATTCATTAGATAGCTCTACCCGAATACTCTCAGATGAGTACCCATGTGCTAGGTTTTCGGTTATTTTTCAGGATTTTTGTACCATTTTGTAATGGCCAAATTAGCCACCAGCAGCATATAAGGACAGGTGTTGCCAATGACTGCTCACAGTCTCTCACCTCTGCCAGTCTTTGGTTCCTAATCAGAGCATGTGAGAAGCTCCCCAGTGACTTGGGGCTAGGCAGTGTTTTTTTGCCAGGTACACTTATACGGCATGACTAGTCATGATAAAATGACAACGAATGGCCAACAGCATCTTAAGCTAATATAAGCTGAGACAGCATTCTCTCCCAGCAACAATGAGGACATCTATTGGTCTTCATTGGAACTAAGAATGTGCCTCAAACAGGTAGGACGGAAAGCTGCCCCCTCTGAGAGAAAGATCCAAGCTGATAAACTTATGCTTCTTATCAGAGATGTGCCTTAATTTGTATGCCCAATAGGCTCAAAAATCATCCTTAAACTGTACTTAAAAGATATTCTCTCTGATATTAGCTTTTAATCTCTCTTAGGTTCCATTCTTTCCCTCAACCTCAGATTTAAAGATATTTATTGGTTAGAGCTAAATTCACAGAGAACTATCACAGAGACATCTATTGAGCTTCTACAAAATTAGATAGGTCACTGAAACACTCATTTAGAACTCATTTGCTGTTTATGATCAAATGTTATACTTCTTATGTTCATTTATTTGACTCCTGTTTACATTATTTCCATGAAATGTGGCATATGTGTATGTATTTATACATTTAGACCCACACAATCATTGAATCAAATGGTATGCAGAACTACAGCAGTCTTCCCTGATCTCTAAGATAGTTTCTCTTTTATTGTATAGATGGCATCTTGGTTTGTGAAACCTGGTTTGTTCTGTTGCTTGCATGCAGCAATTTGTAATTACACAGACAATCCATTGTAAAGTGCCTGCTCCTTTTAGTGAGCAGAGTGAAAACCTCCCTGAGAATGACAATCAGTCATGCTACTGGGAATAGAACTGACAGTGCTGTCTGGCATTAGTACACACTCGTAAGTGTGCAAAAGACTAGTTGGACTAGTGAAATACCAATCTTTGTAAATGGCTTTAACCCTTGTGCATCTTGATTGAAAACATATTTTGACAACTTTGAACATAACTAATCACAACGAGGAATATTTGCAAAATATTTAAAGAAGGATTTATTAACCTATCAGGAATATAAACATATTTGGAATATATATTGTTTTGTTATCAAGATGTTTCCATACTGACATATGTACATTCCGGATGTGAATGGTTCAATGTATTTGTTGGACTTGAGTGAAACAAGGTTTTTCAATAATCAACTACTTCACTCTATTTGGATTCTATTTCACCTATCAATATCAATATTGTCTCACTAGATGCAGATAACGCTTGTCTTTGACCTAGCATATTGCTTGAGAGCTATGAGGAGAGAGAATATTCCAGGTATAACATGGCAAGAACTTAGAGTTACACCTGGAAGAGGGTTAAAGAGTAGCAGAATGATACAGCAGCATTGATCTAGGGGTATAGTGCATCAGGCTATTCAGGAGAAAATCTTAAGATTCTATGTGTTTCCGTTCAAGAGGGATATAGATTATTATAATACAGCAGCATTGCTCATGGGGTATGTATAAGGATATTGGGAGATAATCTAAAAATCTCATACATTCCCCTGCCAGAGGGATAGATAAGTCTGAATAGTATATTAGGGGTATACACAGCGCTATTCAGGATATAATCATATATGCAAGAGTACAAGAAGGCTATATTCATTGAGTTTGAACAGCAGAATACAGTACATTAATAGCTCTAGGGTTATGCATGAAGCCATTACAGAGATGCTCACCCTATATGACCAATCTGCAAGGGTGTTAAAGATCATCATATTGCTGCAGTGGTGAGGATGGGGCCTGTCTCAGGGAAGAAAGATAACAATGTATTGTTCTCTAGGGGACGGGCTTCAGGTAGAGTACGAGAGGAACCTGCAGGCTTTTCATCAACTATTCTAGGCTATTACACAATCGAGACCGCGTTGAGTGAATAAATCAGGAATTATGGTTGGGCCAGGTGCAAGTCAGAAATATTTCATGAAATGAGATGTTGCAAAATGAAAAATGTAAAATCCCTAACAGGACCCCCCATCCCCCAATATATATATATATATATATATATATATATATATATATATATATATATATATATATATATATATATATATATATATATATATATATATATATAATTTAATTATTTCTATAAAAATCATATCAATATTTACAGAACTAAATGCACACATTTTTCTTCACAGATAACCCTGGGTAGCTACATACAATTTACAATACTCCGTGGTAGTCATGTTGTATGGTACGTGTGGATGCTTAGAGCTCTACATTAAATAATCTGGCTTATTAGGAGGCAATGGAGAATGCGCCTGAGTACTCAGTTGAGGAATTGTGGTTACAATGGGCCAGGTGCAAATTGGGAATGATTTACTGTAGTTAATTACTAACACCCACCTTAGAGCTTAATCCAGCCACCACTTAATACAATCCTGTCTGCTTGCATTAACAACAAGGGTTGAGTAACATGCTAATGATTATATGAAGCACATAAACAACGTACTAGTTTAGCCTCCACTATATAATAAAACATGGTAAATGATAAACAGCAAAGGGATGTATATCTTTTAAAAGAAACAGTGCAATTACAAATTAATACCTTTTCATTGTTGAAAATATTACATCAAAAACTTTTCCTTTCTGATTCAATAGAAAAGGTTTGGCATTTTTCAAATGAGTTGGTACATATCTCTTTAGTTTTTTTTCGTATATCATTTTTATATATCATTTTCTTTTCATTTATGACCTATCAACCTCTGTTGTATGCAAGCCTCAAAATCTCCTTGACAAGCATCCTCTCCATTCATAATACTTTTGAAAACAACTCAGGAGGATTGTTTAACAAAATATTCAATTGTTGGTTGGGTTCTGCTCAATATTGTCTCAAACATTGTCTTAACAAAAAGCTCTGATTAAAAAATAATCATCAAAATAGCCATAATGTTTCTTTTTTACAATTACAGCATAAATAGGTCCAACATCCATTGATGGGCAGAAGAGGACCAGAGTCAGTCCTTGTCCAATAGGATGAGGGCAAGCAAGTCAACCAATATATATTGGTACCACCGTCCTGTGGCACCAAAATATCCTGACTATATTGGTGATACATATTTGCCCAGTGTATCTTTTTAAAAGTATTTAAGAAAAGTTTTAGCAGAACATGACCAGCAGCACTTCTTCAATTATTTTGTGAATTTAGATTTAATAATTAAGTTATTTCCAAAAGTATCTGATCATAGATCCTGACAGCATTTCTCACTGCTAAGTTTAGGTATGAATAGGTTGGTAATGGAACTAATATGTACCAAAACTGATAGAGAGCCAAGTCAAATGGGGGCTTAGTCAGGCTAACCACGAATGTTGATCACCGGATACGCAGCCAGCAGATCTCACTCAGCAGCCTGGAAACAAATCCTAGCTCAAGTGGTGCTTTCGGCGCATGTGCATGAGTAATTGTAAACAAATACTAGACCCCTTATTGATCTTTTTCTCTTAGTGACGTCACACTGAGACTATATTCGGCGAGATTAGGTGTGTCCAGGGCTTCATTATAGGCCATATGGTAATTGGTCTGTGGGGGCGTATCCATGTTCTCTTCATCTGAGGGCTAACTAACTGATCAAATGTATGCCGATCTGTTAAGCATCATTTCTCTTCATCAGTGGTTCCAGGTATGGCTCAGGAGTTTTTGCATAAGCAAGTAATGACATCATCATCCAGGGTCTTTTCCCTGAGAGAGCTAGCACAGTGGGAGGTGATTGGACAGGAGGAGACCTACGTAGGCTAGAGTTTCATGTCTGAACATAGTGCAGGACACTAATGAAATCTAGATAAATAATTAATAATTGACTCTGGAACACAAGAAAGGTTTCCTACTTCATAGATTAATAGGCTCAGGTTGTTGGTTAAGCACATTTCACTTTTAAAGTGATTACTTGTAGACTTTTAGAGAATCAGGGAGTTGCATTTGGAATTTTGGAATTTAATTTTTCATCATTTTTTCTGCCATATTGCGACTTAGTCGTGACTAGCCAGTTGAAACTAGTGGAGGAAACTGGAGTACTTGGCATGAAGCACCATATAAGCCCAAGTCAATAACAACTTTCTCACATGCCCCGGTTGGGATTCGAACCTGTACAGTGGTGAGAGACAGCTAGCAGTCAGTGGCAATGCCTTAGACCACATGGCCATCAGGGCAGGCCCTCAGAGAGATGCATCAGCAATATGTTGTCTACACATGGTAAGAGAAACAAAGGCAAAGGGCTTATATGACTCCATAATAGTGGTCTACATGTTATGAAAATCAAAAGCAACTTAGGGCTGATATGACTCAATAATAGTGGTCTACATGTTATGAAAAACAAAAGCAATTTATGGCAAATAAGACTCAATAATAGTTGTCTACATGGTATAAAAATCAAAAGCAATTTATGGCTAATATGATTCAATAATAGTGGCCTACATGGTATGAAAAACAAAACTAATTTAGGGCTGATATGACTCGATAAAAGTGATCTACATGATATAAAAAAAGCAGTTTATGGCAAATGAGACCCAATAATAGTGGTCTATATGGTATGAAAATCAAAAGCAATTTAGGGCTGATATGACTCGATAAAAGTGATCTACATGGTATAAAAAAGCAGTTTATGGCAAATGAGACCCAATAATAGTGGTCCATATGGTATGAAAATCAAAAGCAATTTAGCGCTGATGTGACTCAATAACTTAATAGTGATCTACATGGTTAAAAAAAGTAACTTACGGCTGATATAACTCAATAATAGTGGCCTACATGGTATGAAAAACTAAAACATAAAGCTGGCCTGTGATATAATAAGCTGCATACCTTTTACTATTTTATATAGATTAGACAGGAGGCGTGTGATATAATGTAAGCTGAGTACCTTTGCAGGAACATGCCACACCCTATTAGCATGGGAAGTATCATACAAAGGGTTACAAAGACAGCAAGACAGCAGCAGCTGCTACCTGCTGACACTGGTCCTTTCCAGACCACCAGGCACCAGCTGGCACTTAAAGCACACACCCACTACTGCTTGTGAATTGGTCAAACTGCATGTTGACTCTACAAGATCTAATTGGAATTCCTGTTTCCTGGAACTTACTATAATCCATGTTATTAAATCTGTGAGAATTTGATGCAGTGAGTAATCAAGAGTGTTTACATAACAGGCTAATAAGCAGGCATGCTCCCATTATCAATTTACCATGGGTCCAAAATTATAGACGCAGGGATGGTGAGAGGGATATCACATTGTCTCCAATCGCAAATATATGTTGTACCCAGGTGACCTAAGCCAGCAGGGTATCTCAGTCCAGAGTTACAGACGCTTGGTAAGAGGTAATATACCACAGTTTCTCCAATCATGAGTTTAAGTTGTATCCCGGCCAGCAGGGTATCAATGTATCATTTGGATATCCTAACTCTATGAAAAAATACATCACTGTATGGTGCAGTGTAATCAAAATAGGGTATGTACACATTAGGGTTGGGAATCAGTTGAAATTTTATGATCAATAATCAGTTTCAGCCAACCGATAGATTATGAATCATAATCGGTTCTTCACACTTTTTCAGTAATTCGGTACTAACAGTCAAAACTGTATAACTAAGTCATAGTCTATAAAAATTAGCACCAACTCTAACTTCATTTTGAAGTGTTTTTGGAGCTTATAGTTTCATAGCAAGAAAGCTGACAACTTGCCAATCATTTAATTATATTTTTCATCGCTAGGTGTCACCTTTTCTGATTATTATTGATTGCCAGTTTCATAGTTATAATTCAGTAAAAAAGAGAGGCAACTGATTGATTATGATGATTATAATTGACGATCGGCCCAACACTAGTACATATTCAAGGTAAAATAGGGATCTACCTTTGTTGATGTAATTCAAAGGAAACTTTCAGGGCAGAGTTCAAAGGGTTTAACTACCCCACCCTGCTATGAATATCTGCAATTTTGAATTCAACTCTTAAAACATAGTCAAACGTGATTCATGATTATCAAATCTAGCATTTAATTAAATCTAATTATCAACTGGCATTTAAATGCCAATTGATAATGCTTAAAAGAGATGGAAAGTGCTGAACCAGACCAACCAACTTATGCTTAGATAACTATATATCCTTCACAGTGATATCTTGACTGGAATATTATCTTCAAATCATTAAGTTTGTGATCATACACCTGCCTGCAGGGCTGGACTTCCTAAATATGAGATCAGCACGCTACGCATGACTCCAAAGATTACCTAAGCGAAAACTCCACAGGATTTTCACTGAAATCCAACAAAGTTAAATACCTAAAATGGATAATATAAGTTAAACTACCTGAGCTTATTAAAGTCTAGTTAAGATACCATAAAGCACCCTACCTGCTCTTGGAGTATCCGCCGCTCTCTCGTGTGATAGCACCACTGTCTCCTCCTACTCCTCCTCCTCATATGCTGATAGCTTCATTATGATAAACACATGACAAACAAGTCGCCATGGCAACAACCCAATTGCTTGGTGTAGCATATTGCTTAACAAGTCAATTTCGAGGAAGCCCATCTTGGAATGTGATACCTACACTGGTTATTGATTTATCTCTATAGCTCACGAGAGCACCTGCGGACCGTGGTTCCCGCAAAACGTCTGGAAGTTATGATTTTCATAGACAAAATTCATAATATTATATAAAAGTTAAGATTCTGATGGCCAAAATGCTTGTTCTCAGATTTGTTTGAAAAAGAAGCCCCCTCTTTATACACAAGTCCCTTTCCGACAATACTGTTTGATTCCATCCTTGTTTGTTTATTTCATTAAAAAGTGGATGCATTTTCTAAATCATTGTTTAATTCCTTTGTTTTTTTTAAAAGTATTGTAGGAGCGTGAATGTGGGATAATTTGAGGTAAGAATTGATAATTTCATTACCCTATTTAAGCTAATATTTAAGAAACAAGAGTACCCAGCAAAAGCCGTCGCACATATTTGAGGTATTAAACCCTTCCAATGCTGAGATTACATTCATCCTAAACACAAGGACACAAACACTTTTGAAAACCATCTAAACCCTGTCATGTTGGTATTCATTGAAAAGCTCTCGAAAAGTCTTCTGAGATGAGTACTGGTATTATATATAGTTAGGGTTTCAGTCATTTTCAGATTTATTTTGCATTGTTTGGTATTGGCCAAATTAGCCACCAGCAACATAGGGGTTAAGTTAATCAACACCAAATCGGAACCTTTTATGCTGTAACAATTTGCAATTGTAAAACTTTATCTAAAAATTAAATAAATAACCACACCAGCATATAAGTTTCATACAGTTTTGTGACCAAGCAATGAATATCCTTGAATTTGGCAAAACTAGCATTCAACATTTGATACTCTTTTGTACCCAATACTGGCAAACTCCTATGTTGTAATAAAATAAATGTACACCCCAACATGCCATTCAAGCTGGAACCACTGATGGTTTACACCATAAATAAATAAGTACAGAATATGTCCAACATATTATCCATTACCAAAACTGCCAATTTGAGACCTCTGAAGCTGCATTGTGAAACTTTCAGGCAGGACACACTTCAGCAATGACTGAACCGATTGTCCGATTATGTACATATCCCACATTGCAGCATGTTCCCTTACTTAGAATGACGCATCTGCTTTCTAGGAGTGTGTGATTTCTTATGGCTAGACTGTGCATGGTCTGGGCCAGGTAAAAGGGAGCATTATAAGGCATGGGAACCCAGGGCCAGCAGCTAGACACTTAGCCATTGCAGATAGATCACTGTAAGTGCTCCCTACCCAATCTAACGGCAAATCCCCAATGCGCGGGCACACAGATTTACTGAGGAAATCTGTATGCTAGGATATTTATGCTCTAATCAACTGGATTCCCTATAGCTATTGGTAAATACATGTGCCACGCAGGTCTCTAAATGCTCCATGAGGTGGAGGGGGCGAGGGGGGGGGGGGGGGTTAGTTAGAGCATGGTAACCTTAACCCTCTCATCCATGGGGTCTGATTTTCTAGGGCTATTATCACACTATGTCTCTTCAGAATGACCAGTGACACCTGGATACCTGTTATATACACATCATATTTACCCAGTCATCTAATTAGTGTTAACGTAAAGGGTTAGTTCAGGGGTCATATTAACCCCAACCCAGACTTCATCAGAAGGCTCAGATAGCCCCTAGATATGGGTAGATACAGATCTCATTCAGTCTGCCACGTCATATATATATATACATATATATATACATATATATATATATATACATATATATATATATATATATATATATATATATATATATATATATATATATATATATATATATATATATATATATATATATATATATTATATATATGTATATATATATATATATATATATAACCACACATTTACCTGTCTTGTTAATTGCAAAAGTTAACCCTAATGCTCCTGGTGGCTAAATTGGCCAATATAAAATGATGCAAAAATCCTGAATAATGATTGAAACCCTTTTAAATGGGTACCCAGCAAGAGCTATCCAATGAATACCAACATAACAGGGTTTCAATATTTTTTCAAAAATCTTTGCATCCTTGTGCTTTGGATGAAAGTAGCCATAGCATTGGACAGGTTAAGAATACTGCCTATAATGTAAGGTTTTTATTTGCACTTTTAATACCTCACAACATAGGTTACCTACTTAACTTCACAGGTTGAATACTAGTAAAACTAGCCTTTATGATGTATTATACTTAGTGAGGTTGTCAAATACCTGGCAGGAGTATAAGAGAGGAACACATACTAGCTCAGCGATGTCTAGCACAATGGCAGTATCATAATAAGAACTCACACATAATACAACCTTAATGTATTTAAAGTGTAATCGACTTGGCATGAGATTAAAACAAAAATAAATTGTTAAATATTTGTAAAATATTCTTTTAAATACACTGATTGGTGATCAATAACCAAAAATGAGTCATTTTGAATATGAAAGTTAAATAAAAACAATAACCAACAAAGTTAGGAGAAATTCACAAGATTTTTTACATTTTTACAAAGTGATCAAACGATGAACAATCACCAAAAACGAGAAAGAATCTGAGCTTGAATAAAATACTGAATGAGGTAGTACATGCATTTCATGTATCTATAATATATACATGAGTGACTTACAGTTTGTGAGTCCTCCTTTGAAGCATGCCATGAAGAAGTGTGTTGAGTAGCTGCTCAAGGGAGCGCTCAACAGGAGATACATTGACTTGTGTTTCCCCAGGGAACAGCCACAGGTAAATGTACTAGTTGCTTCAGCAAAGATCGTCGTCTGTGACGAGGTATTAGACGTACCTGTGACGGAGGCACGCACAGGCAATTACGGCAAGGTGGAAAACCTCTCTCGGCATGCCACCACCAATCAGATTCAGCCCCCATGATTCGAGTTGATTCACCCTGCAGGGATACCCGTACACCACACGACATTCCAGGCGACAAACAATTTGATTATCGTAGCCATGACAACTGAACTCTCCGTTCGGCTATTGTTTCATGGATCCATTATGCTATTAGCTGACAGTTTTTTGGGGTAATATTGTGAGTGTTTTAGTGGGTGGTTTTGATTTTGAGCTGATTGTTCCTCCAGCTATCAGTGTGCTCATCATATTACCTGTAGAAAGCATACACAGGTGGGCTATTGTGTTTATTCCCATTCCTATCACTAAAAGTGCTAGAATTGCAGACATCTTCTTCTTCTTCTTCTTCTGAGATACCACTGGACTTCATAGAAGACTCAGGTGCATTTCCTGGCCTGATGAGGGCCAGGATATGGTATATGAAGGTACAGAGGTTCCCTACAGAGCTAGGAAGAGGAACAAAATTTTTGACATGAGTTGTATTTATTTTCTGCCTTAGAAATTAGCATTGGCAAGTTCATAAGTAAATGAATAACAAATATCTTATTCCTTTACCTTGTGATTTTGGGAAACTATCTCTGCCACCTTTTATCAGTATGATAATGAAAAAGGAAAATGCTGTATTGATACCAACAGGTAAACAACATTGGCTTATTGTGTCTTATGTTGTGCACATGAGGAGTGCTAGCTAAACTGTTGAGTGATACAAATATCAGATGGACAGCAGCCTTTCCAAAACCATTGTGTGAGGTGACTGAACAACACTTTTTTATTATGTCGCTGCTTCACAGCAGAGCAACTTATGACAAGAAATAAATAAACTGAAAAATGTTGAGTGTTCAACTCACTTCCATTTCATCACAAATTATTCAATAGGCCCCAAGTTTGTGGTATTTGAAGAAGAGAACAGGAGAATTATTGTTATGAATCTAAACATTTTTGTTATATATTTTAATTTGTTTTGTGAGTATTTTTGCTTCACTATTCAAGGCCATGGCAAAAGTTTGTCCTAAAAGTGGTTGATTCTTCAGAATGTTATATCTAAAATTTATTGCAAACACATACTGTATAACGGGTATATTTCCCGGGACTTTTATTTCCCGAAAATTGATGTTTTCAACTTTTTCCCGTTTTTTAATTTCCCGTCCTGCACATGGCTGCACTGATATTAAATTTACCGAAAGTGTGTGTTTTCGCTTCTGAATCTATTAGTGCAGACGAATGTTGTATGCACTGAATGTGCCGTGGTGTGCAGATCAACAAAGCCATCCCAGCTCAATTGAGCTGACATGGCAGGCCCTATTGTTCTGCGCATTAATAGCAATTAGAGCAGCATAAATCCAAGTCGGACCGGTTCGTGGGCAGGTTGAGAAATTTTGTGAGTACTGCAAACAGTACTAGAATACACTCAAATTATCAGTCCGCCTGAATTTATCCATTAATACATGGGGCGCCTTATACTGGACAACTTTAAAATGTCTATTTGATATGATTGTGAGTTACTACTCACTTACTGTCATAAATGTTTTAGCCAAATGAATATGCTTTACTGTGTATCGTTGTTTGTTGACCTTTGGACATTATAACCGCCACTATTCAGATAACATAAGTCGCCATCTGCTGGGCAAGCGAATTACTTAAATATACGGCTGTATTACTCAATCTGAATACGAACATTGCTTGCCCCAGCATACCAACAAAAATGATTAAAGATAACGTTTTTATTGTTCCCGTCTCAAACCCATTCGGTAAATTCAGGAAGATTAAGCACACGTTAACATTACCCTTTATACAGTATGTGTTGTCATCATATCATTCATTTTCGCATAGTCTCCTCTTGGCAACAATCAACTATTCACCTTCCCAACAACCCCTAGTGCAATAGTTATAAGCATCAGTACAATAAGAGTGTTTAATGACAAACACACATTTTCCTCCCATCAAAATATGTGTAAATCAACTTTCTTTGATAGTGCAATTATTTCAAGAACTTTGGTGATAACTCGCTAATAAAAGCATTGGAAAATATTTCAAAGAGAAATATTCTTCGGAACTAAACATACACTTCACAAATTTTGTGAATTCATGTGTCATACCTAATTCATTGCCTAAGGTATCACATATGCAGAAGATACATTGTATGTGTAAGTTCTGAGAGGGAAGGGTGTATCCAGGCAGCTGTCTGAGACTCTCTTGAGCAATCTTGAGGCCATGAGGGAATTCCGCTCCTACTGAAGACAATAGATAACCCTGTCCTCAGCGGGCCGTGATTAATGCCTGGAGTTGGAATTAACGGTGAGAGTTACGGGTTTCCCAGAGGAAGGGCTTCACAGCAGCAGTGTTACCTGAAAAACCAGCGCGGCAATATTCCTCTGCTGGCTGGCCTGATAGATGCCGCCCTCCCACACACTCCACCAGGTAAGGTCACTCACACCAAAGCGAGTGATGGACGAGGTACAATTAGGCTGGATCACCCTCTACAGCATCTTACATGACCCCAACAACACACACTCCAGGTAAGGTCACTCACACCAAAGCAAGTGATAGACGAGCTACAATTAGGCTGGATCACCCTCTACAGCATCTTACATGACCCCAACAACACACACTCCACCAGGTAAGGTCACTCACACCAAGGCGAGTGATGGACGAGCTACAATTAGGCTGGATCACCCTCTACAGCATCTTACATGACCCCAACAACACACACTCCAGGTAAGGTCACTCACACCAAAGCAAGTGATAGACGAGCTACAATTAGGCTGGATCACCCTCTACAGCATCTTACATGACCCCAACAACACACACTCCACCAGGTAAGGTCACTCACACCAAGGCGAGTGATGGACGAGCTACAATTAGGCTGGATCACCCTCTACGGCATCTTACATGACCCCAACAACACACACTCCACCAGGTAAGGTCACTCACACCAAGGCGAGTGATGGACGAGCTACAATTAGGCTGGATCACCCTCTACAGCATCTTACATGACCCCAACAACACACACTCCAGGTAAGGTCACTCACACCAAAGCGAGTGATAGACGAGCTACAATTAGGCTGGATCACCCTCTACAGCATCTTACATGACCCCAACAACACACACTCCAGGTAAGGTCACTCACACCAAAGCAAGTGATAGACGAGCTACAATTAGGCTGGATCAACCTCTACAGCATCTTACATGACCCCAACAACACACACTCCACCAGGTAAGGTCACTCACACCAAGGCGAGTGATGGACGAGCTACAATTAGGCTGGATCACCCTCTACGGCATCTTACATGACCCCAACAACACACACTCCACCAGGTAAGGTCACTCACACCAAAGCGAGTGATGGACGAGCTACAATTAGGCTGGATCACCCTCTACAGCATCTTACATGACCCCAACAACACACACTCCAGGTAAGGTCACTCACACCAAGGCGAGTGATGGACGAGCTACAATTAGGCTGGATCACCCTCTACAGCATCTTACATGACCCCAACAACACACACTCCAGGTAAGGTCACTCACACCAAAGCGAGTGATGGACGAGCTACAATTAGGCTGGATCACCCTCTACGGCATCTTACATGACCCCAACAACACACACTCCACCAGGTAAGGTCACTCACACCAAGGCGAGTGATGGACGAGCTACAATTAGGCTGGATCACCCTCTACAGCATCTTACATGACCCCAACAACACACACTCCAGGTAAGGTCACTCACACCAAGGCGAGTGATGGACGAGCTACAATTAGGCTGGATCACCCTCTACGGCATCTTACATGACCCCAACAACACACACTCCACCAGGTAAGGTCACTCACACCAAGGCGAGTGATAGACGAGCTACAATTAGGCTGGATCACCCTCTACGGCATCTTACATGACCCCAACAACACACACTCCAGGTAAGGTCACTCACACCAAAGCAAGTGATGGACGAGCTACAATTAGGCTGGATCACCCTCTACAGCATCTTACATGACCCCAACAACACACACTCCAGGTAAGGTCACTCACACCAAAGCAAGTGATAGACGAGCTACAATTAGGCTGGATCACCCTCTACAGCATCTTACATGACCCCAACAACACACACTCCACCAGGTAAGGTCACTCACACCAAGGCGAGTGATGGACGAGCTACAATTAGGCTGGATCACCCTCTACAGCATCTTACATGACCCCAACAACACACACTCCAGGTAAGGTCACTCACACTAAAGCGAGTGATGGACGAGCTACAATTAGGCTGGATCACCCTCTACGGCATCTTACATGACCCCAACAACAGAAACAATTACCAGGTCAACCTTTCCAATGCTTAAGATGTGCTTGCTATTGATATTGATATTGATGTATTTGTTTTTGTTGTTGTAGTTTATATTTGTTTGTTTGTTTTGGACACATGTTTATGGATAAGATCTAATTCATTCATATGAGTTGAAATTAGCTTAATCAGAGATAGAATTGTAAGGGCATCCTACTTGATACTATACTTGTTCTTGTTCTTGCTTGGTTTTTAATTTTTGCTTTTCAAATTCTGATCACTTACAGCTTATGAATAACAGAGGGACTTGTAAGGTCCGCCGATGAATCCAATGGTTAAATCTTTTTAAGGTTTTATAGTATTAATGCTGTTGATCTCTTTTTTGACCACTACAAACTATAAATACACCTGAAAGCACATCAATGCGACCACATTTTGAATATGAATCATGTAAAATCAAAAAATCTGAAATGAATTATATGAAAAAAATCTTTTTTAATTAAATGGGAATTTTAAGATATCAAATCAAATACTTTGGAAACTTAAGAGTGTAAAATTAAATTGTAGGAAATTCAGTTATTCAAATCAAGAAAGGTATCACTTTAAAAAAACTTAAGAATGAGACTGCTATGGTCAGAATTCTAGTATTCAAGAATCTTATGTAAACTTTTTAGAATTTAGGAATATGAAATAAAGAAAATTAAGAAATGGAAATTAAATTTCAGAAAGCTATCTTTGTTTAGATAATTCTTTTTAAATTCTAAAATATTGTATCAAACTCTTTCAGAAAATTATTGCAAAAATTTGTAACAAAGGACTAAAAATTTTGAAATTTTCAGAGAGCTATCATTGTTAGTGAGCAAGAATTGGCACTGTGGCCATATAGGTGGCTGTTATTGGACTGGAACATGAGATGGGAGAGAGAGAGAGAGAGAGAGAGAGAGAGAGAGTGCCTGGGTCCCAGTAATTCCCTGGATGAGCCTAATTAGGAGAAGTCGTAATGGGCAAGGTGTCTAGAGCTAATGGTGTCATATTTCACCACAGACAGTCACGCATACTCTATTACCAGTCGCAGGCAAACAAATCCCATCTCATCCATCAGCGCAGCTACTGACTAGCCCATAGGCTAGAGCAACCCTTATGCTGCCGCTGCTGGCTAATTTCCCCAATACAAAATGAGCCAAAAAAATGGCTGAAACCCTGACATATGGGTACTCGTACTCAGCGAGAGCTATCCGATGAATACCAACATGACAGGGTTTTAATGGTTTTCAAAAAACTTTGCGCCCTTGTGTTTTGGACGAAAGTAGCCTCAGCATTGGAAGAGTTAAAACAAACTACCTACTTCCGAATATAATTGCATCTATTCCAACTCAGAGTAGACTTAGTTTTGAGTTTGTAAACAGTTCAGGTTAGGTTTTTGAATTTTTACATAAGTGCATGACATATAGTTTAAGGCTTCTCTTGAGAACTCATCCTTAATAGATAACCTAATTCATGCTTAGACTTTGCCCAAATGCTACAGTACTTATAAAAATGACCTGTGTATAAAGCAAGAATTCAAAAAATGTTTGATGGAAGGTTGATGGTCAATTTCTGATTGGCATTTATCCTTTTAAATATATATTAAAACAACGTTTTGGTCACGGAGATATCACCAAAAATAACTGGCCTTTGACAGCATTTATTGGGTGGGAATAAATAAGTTAAACCATCAATGCTGCTCACAGTGGCAAAAAGCAGTCTGAAAAAATCCGGAATATTAAGTTTATAGAAAAAAATGTAGTAAGTAAAGTATTTGAAGGAATGATATTGATCAGAACAAATTTAACAATTCTCTTTCAAATCAAAATATTTCATAAAATTGTTCTTTATTCTTAATTGATTAATTTAAATTCATAAGTACTTTTCAAAAATATCACAGATCCAATCGTCAATTTCATTAGGAATTCTTCAACATGAAATTTTAAAAGAAAAGTTCAGGACTGTCAAAAGTAAATAGCCATCATATCACATCCACTCTCATTTCTGTCAGCGGGACGTTTAATTGAGTTTTTCTGACTTGCGGCGTTTTCTTGAGGAGGCTGTCGTGAGTGGCTGTTGAGTGAGTAGCGTCTGCCCGGCATGGCACGGCAGCGGCAGCGTAGGTGTAGGAGAACTCCCTCGCACACATCTCCGTGATTGATGATCATCAACCCACCGCCCACGAGCCTCCGACGGACTCCTCATGATAAATACGCCCTCTTCCCAAACACATCTGCAGCCACAGACTCATCCTGATATCATACCTGACATCCATTAAAGCTGGGTCTACCACATACTAAATTGGCCATGGGAAACAATTATTGCCTGGGTTTTGTTGTTGATTTATAGTTTATGGCTGAACCTGGGTCAAGGACTAACCACTTTTTCAAAGACTCCATATGCTTTATAGGAGCCAGACTAGTTTCAGAGGTTTACTTTGCTTTATTGGCCATGGGAAACAATTATTGCCTAGGTTTTGTTCTTGATTTACGTAATATTGCTGGGGCTGGGGCAAGTACCAACCAATTTCTTAAAAACTCAAAGTGCTTTCTTACAAAGGAAATAGACTACATACAGAGCTTGTCTCTTACTTTACTTGCTTCACTAAAATAGAATTAAGGGCTCAATGAAAGCTTTTATTTTCTCAGAAATTATTCATGTCTTGTATTTTCTTCTGCAAATTGAATATATAGAATTCAAACCTGAGAACTTTTTCTGGATAAGTGTTCAACTTCATTTGCTTTCATGTCATGCAACATCTAAACATCTAGCTCTGCATACTCCTTGCTAATATATGTCTTCTACTAAATCGCCCAGCTACCATTAAACAGCTTCAAGTATGTGATGCAACTCTTATAAAAGGACAAAAATGTTTTTGTTCGATGACGGAAAATGGCATAAGCATCCATCTCTTAATCCCAAGTGTGTGATCTATGGGAAATGGTGGTATCTCAATGAGGGACTCAGGCTTTATCATTGGGAGCATGTGTTTTACAGATGCTGTGCCATCTCAAGCTTAGCACAGTAAGGTCACAGCAGTGCTGTCATCTATCTTCCTTTAAAACCTCTACATCTCACTAAGATAGATCTATGTCAGGGAATTCGTCTCAGGATTAACGGTACTCCCATAGGCTTAGCCAAGCAAGATAGAACATCTATGAGTGCTGGATTAGGCCCGTATCACTGGGTCTCGGGGACTGCCTAGGTAAGCCTCCAATTACCCAGAGCCAAATCATAAAACATAATTGCAAAGGGTGCACATTTTTTAAAGAAGTTGATTGATCAATATATATATATATATATATATATATATATATATATATATATATATATATATATATATATATATATATATATATATATATATATATATGTATATATATATATATATATATATATATATATATATATATATACATATATATATATATATATATATATATATATATATATATATATATATATATATATATATATATATATATATATATACATGAAGGGAGTAATATCAAAATATATTTGAAGAGGTATAGTTAAACCCTACAGGAACACCAATTTTCAATCATATATTTCTTAAAGCATAGCTTTATTTGAGTTAATAAGTTAATTACCTCAATATGTGTTAGTACCTGTGTTTGCTCAAGATGTGAATATGATATTTATTAAGATGGAAGTAAAGATCCACTCAATTTGAATAAATCAACACCATTGAAGCAGAAAAAAATAATAATAATAATAACAAAAATAAATGGATAAACATATCATCCTTACACTTAACACATGCTTGGCCTTCTATTGGTGCCTCATAATAAATAAATAAAAAGCCAAGATGTGAATGTAGCAGGCAGATTAAGATATCAATAACTTCGGTTTGTTCCACATCCAATAGGTGGCAGCAGCAAGTAGTCAGTGACTGAAGGATTCCTATCATCAGCATTAAATCACACAAGGTATGCCAGTAAAGAATGGCAAACCATAACCAGGTGATGATAACAATATTTGTTGAATATTGACAAATACCTATATCAGAAATGATTTAGGTGCATAAATAGGTTTGCATAAAAAGGTAATATATCTGGAGTTATCCACACATTTCTGTAACTGAAATTGAACATGTACCTCGCATCATCCTGTGTCATTAAACTAACAGAATAAAGAACTTGTAGAAAATATATGAATATGTATGGACCTATTCAATATGGTCAGGCATGCTACCAACAAGCTTGTTTTTTCTTCTCAATCTTTTTCATTCCAAGATGTTAATAACCTGTATAAAATTTGAGCGAATTAAACATTGTGGTGAGTATTTTTTAAACATATAGCGATATTCCAGAGATGAATTAATTGCCTTTGTATAGACATTTTCAATTAAATTCAATGTTCTTGATGTCAGTTGCCTGGATTGAGCCTTTTCCTAAGAATGAGTATGATAATAACTCAACCCTTAAACACTCTCCCATCAATGCTATCAAAATCAATAGTATTTTTGTAATATCATGATTAAGATTGGAAATTTCGTTTTTCATTACATGCATAGCATAATATACCGTATTGTGGCTAATATTTTGATTAGCCAGTTGTAAGTGGTGGAGGACACCGGTGGCACTGGCAACTTTCTCACGTGCCCCAGCTGGGATTTGAACCCAGGCAGTTGTGAGAGATAACGATAACTTCCAACATTTCTAGGGTGCATTTTCCTGTCATAAGCATACTGATCATTTGACAATGGGTCCATTGTGATAAAAGGTTGTTACTTACCCTTTCCTTTGCCTCCGCTGGGGGTCCTTGGCAAAAATCTCCGCCGCCGGTCAGCGCTCTGGCTTCGTGGCCGTCGCGAGATCTTCTTCTTTTCGCCCATAACTGTGGATTCTGAAAAAATTAAGCACAGGTATCGTTATAAAAAAAATGATAAAGTAAAAATAATCGTTATCATCTAAGTCAAAATCAATGCTACCTCTGCACAGGATACATTTCAAGGCAAAATCCTCAACTTTCAATATAATTGTAATACTTGTTTTTCGGGTTTCTTGGACAGAGGAAAAAATAATTAATTTCATTTAAATTTTCTACAACTTTTACACTTTTCCCTCAGTGTTAAAACAAATCATAACTTTTAAATGGAAAACTCAAGTAAAAGCTTCCTCTTTATGTGCATTACCTAAATTGTTTGGTTATTTCTTTTTCAGATGGGTAGGGCTTTACACTCTCAAATGGTTCTATCTAGATGTATTTGTAAAGCAAAATTGAAATGACTACTAAAATTCAAAAGAATGTATCCCAGAGTCTATAAACAGGCCTGTCAATCTCCTACAACAGGCTTATACCTGCAGCAGTATTAGATCTGCTGGCATTTGTTGATGTACAGACTGCCATCCTAACTAGTACTTCACTCTGGCAATAGATGGCAGCACTGTAGTAGTATTCTAACCAGATGACACTTTGTGAGAAAAATGAGATGATACCACTGAAAACATGATAGTAATAATGTCAACTGTTCTACTGCCAAATAGTTTTGCTTTTAAATATCAGGAAACATTTGGAAGCATCATAAGGCATTTGTACTTCATCTGGTGTTATGTACAAACTATTTAGTATGTGATAAAAGGCAACCCCTTTGAATTCAAGGCGCAAAACAGTCTGACAACTTCAACAAAACTCATCCAATAATGATGAATATAAAAATAACCTGAGTAGTGATTGCATAACCCAGCAAAAACAACAGCATTCAACTAAATATGAATAAACAAAAAACTATTGTTAGGTTATCAAGATCAACCCAGTTGTATCAGCTGAAGATGTGGATGCCGAGTAAGCTAACTTATTTATCTTGGGCCATCACATTCCAATTTCAGATCTACCCAAATTAGTCAAAGTGTGAGCAAGCCAGATCGATGGAGGACATTTACCTTCTCCATTAGGCGTGTCATTTCTCAGCGGCAGGAGCGGAGACAGGTAACACACGATGATGGAAATGCAAGACGCCAGCTGAGCTGATCAAGCCGGAGAAGCTATCTGCTGGATAAGATTACCTTGATGAAAACACACTCACCAGGGAAACCCCTTTTAGCGCTATTCTGTGCAACCATTAATTCTTTAATACCAATTAGACCCGACTCAGTCCTGATGGTAACATTTTTCGCATAAAAGGAATGTGTGCCATAATCCAACCTACCAATCATCTTTTGCAAGTTATTGTGTATTGATTAATTTTCATAGAAATGGAATGTTTGTCAGAATTCGACCTACAGTCTTCTTCAATTTTTTTAAATGTTTTCATGTCAAGTGATGTTCAGAAGAAACAGGATATTTACTCTGTTCATGGGGATGGTGAAATCATACAAGATTCAATCCAGTCATGCTTGATAGCGACAGTTAAGAAGTAGTCTCATCTATGATGTTGATAAAAAAGTAATTGCTGAAAAATCCATACATTCATAAGCATTTTAAGGCAAGTTGTTAGTTTGGTTCTGATTTACATTCCTCCATTATTTTTCCAATCCATGCTAGAGTTGATAGATGTGATCTCATTGACGTTTCATTTCACAGGTGAATTTCCTTTGTGAATTTCACATGTGAATTCTTCCTGCAGAAGATGCTTTTGTGGTGATGATATCATCATGATGAATTGTATGATATCATATATCATGATGTTATCATTACTATAACAGTCAGACTGTTTTGGCCACTGCGAGCATGAATGGATTATTACCTTGAGACCTCCTTGACAGCGGTGGCAACCATGAGACTTTTGAAAATAACTTTTGGAAATCATTTCAAGGAGTTTTTGATTAGCTTCTGATCAACATTCCCTCTACAAATATTTTAGGAAAATTGCTCTTAATTGTTACAGAGATATCACCAAATAAGTCAGGCTTTTTTGGGGTTGCTACAGACAGAGATAGGTTAGGTTAAGCCTCAGGGCACAATTACACACTGCTGCACCCCCAGAGTGGAGTGGCGTGCAGGTACACAATAATGGCCAGACAGCCACAATTATGGCAACTCTCTTGGAGGAGCACCAAGAAGCAGAATGATGCACTTACAGGTTTTTTTCAGTTGTCCATTTCAGGATGTAAAAGGAAGTCATTAACCATCCCATGTCAATTTGTGCGGCAATTTCTGCGATGCGAGCAATTGGGATTAGTACCCCAGCATTCTCGTTATAGCCAGTAGTCTTAACCAATTCCATACAGTAGCCTGCTGTCTGATTGCTGCCTGTGATTGACCCAATATACATTAAGGACACACAACTTAATGCCCCCAGTTTACTATTAACCAATGATCTCAATGGTGAACCATGTAAGAGTCAGACTCTTTACATGCATGTTTCAATCCCATTGTACCCTGAGTCTCACTGATCAACCCTGAGTTGAGTGCTGCAGTATAGACAGTGCTGCCACCTAGTTGAGACTAGCAACATTACACCAACTCACCATCCAAAAAAATGGCATTCTTATAACATAGCTGAGCCTTTAAAAACCAGGATAGTGAAGGTAACAGTTACTGGCAGAGAGACAGTGGGCTCCAGGGGTT
This sequence comes from Maea johnstoni, assembly GCA_963942565.1. Classification (NCBI taxonomy): domain Eukaryota; kingdom Metazoa; phylum Annelida; class Polychaeta; order Spionida; family Magelonidae; genus Maea; species Maea johnstoni. The sequence goes on along the minus strand of OZ012685.1, from coordinate 16,430,958 downwards.
TTCCTCTTTGCTGGCAACCCAAGATAGGATACCCAACAAAGCCGGCTCAGCTAGTATCTATTTCTATCATAGCATAACAGCATAGCATACTCATTTATCAGTCATTTTGAGTCACTCACGAGGGAAAAACAGCCCCAGGTGATGCATTGTGATTTGGCGAAGACAATCAAACTCAAACTGGCAATCTGATTGGCTGCTCACAATTCCCTGAGTGATTTGTAAACTGTGTGGTTTAATTTTGATTGGCTAACAGGAACATATTCATGGTGTCCAACAATCCAAGTCCTCAAAAATGGTAAAACACATCAGTCATATTATGATTTTGTCTTGAAATGGATATAACATCCTGCATAAAATATCAAATAATATGATGAGAAAGCAAAGCTTTAAATGCTCGCGCAGCTCGATAATATTTCTACGTGCCCCTTCAAATGCAGTCTCAAAGTGTTTGTTATTGTTATCCGTGAAGTCATTCTTTACTTGTACTTCGTGGAAACATATTGGAAGCCCCATGATATGAGCTTCATATTTGTGCAATAACCACACACGAAAATATGGCATAAAAATTACTACAACTTCAACCTCTTGCAAAATCGTCATTTCACAACAGATTTCAACTAGAATTAAGAGACATGTAGAATTATTTGTGGCGGTTGTAGCAATTTAAACTGCATTGAAATCGATTCATGGAAAGATGAGTAAAGTCATTTTTACCGCGAACATCGAAGTTACGACTTTGTAATCCGCGGAATTCCGTCGTAACATGATGTCATTTCATGACATCAGCATTTGTCGCACGTGAGCGAGTATGTTTCAGTTGTTGCATAGTTCCGCTTGTGTTGCCCGACCATCGGCGACAAAAACGCTATTTTGATACAATTTAAAGGAATCAACACATATTCATTATGTGATTAAGAAATATTTAAAACATGAAACGATCTGGCGCCAAAATGTGCTCTTAAAGCAAAAAGTGGTGCTCATTTCTCGCGAGGTTATCGTCAAGCGAGCGAGACAAGAGACGAACTGACAGAAATGCCAACACCAAAAAACCTGCCTCAGTATGTAGCCAGCCAGGTAGACTACACTGCATACCGTAAGCGCCGCTACGCTACAGCGGCCTTCGGCCGTCTCACTGCATGAGCTATCATCATCACTATCATTGACTTCATTTTTATCATTATCACCAATGCAACCTCCACGAAGGCATATTGATCTTTTCCATGCAAGAATTAGTCTTACCATGTGCATCTTCACTTCCATATCATTATTAATACTAGTCGCAATGAACATTTTAGTTTCATTTACAATCCATAGATGGCACCTAGGGGCTCCACCCAATTGTCTTTTACCTAAACAATGCCTGTAGAGTCAGATGAAGTACTGGTATTTTCCAGTTTTTCTCACATGATAGGAAATAGAATTAGTTACTTCGAAACACCCATTAAGTTTTTAGAAATAAAACTACTTTCAACACAGCAAAACTCATAAAATTTATTGGATTTTGGCGCGGAAACAAATCATTTGGAAATAACATAAAAATCTTTCTTCAGAACCGCACCTACGCGGGTCACTGAAGTCATGATTGAAGCCTTTTTCCAGTGCTTGATAGACTACATTAGTTACGTAAAAGAGCGTCTCTGTGAACTTGCACTTCTTAACTTCTCGTAGCTGCCACCATCAATTATTCATAACTAGCAGAGGATAAATTACGTATCCCCTCTAATTGGCCAGCCTCGAGTGCATGATACGACTTGTAATTCTCTGAATGTTCATTGAAATTGACAAAGTGGCCCTCAAAGACCACTGCAGCTCTGTTTAAGCCACAGACCAAAGAGCACTTAACACAGATTTTTTTGCTTTGATCTGAGTTCTGGGTTGGGATAAATGATAGGTATATTCATATCAATAACATAAGCGGTTGGTCTTATGACGCATCTCAAATTTAAGGATATCTTATGCAGAATGTTCAGGGAAGAAGTTGTGTTTTAACACATTCACGACTGAAGCAACCAAAAATGTTCATCGTAGCACAAACAACAAGTCTCCTTGAATTATTTTGTTAATTGATGCATTTCGTTTATAAGTGCCTGAAAGCTAGATGACGCATTAGGTGCAGTAAAGACCATGCAAGGCATTAAATGGATGCACATACTTGTAAGGGAGTGCCCCTCAATGAATTGGTTTCTGTTTGTACTGGTTGTTATGTTTGGTTTCCTTGAGTGGTGAAGGTTGGTAACTGATTTAAACTCTTTGGCACATTTATTTCCCACATTGTCTTCATTGTGAGCAATCAGGAAGTTAATTCCAAGGGATATACTGCTAAGTTTGGACTGGCCAATGTTTGTAATCATGAATACTTTATCAGTATTTGGCTTCCCAATATTTGCGAATGCATTTGTATTCCCCCAACAAATGTACTCATTCAACCTGTAGCAAAAATAAAATGAAAACTTAAATAATATTCCTACGAAAGATTCTTTCATGTGCAGTGCTGTCTAAAGCTTCATAAAAAACTTGAGATTTTTCTAGAACTTTCAATGAAAAGGAGTATTATTTCTATTCCTGCATTCATTTTGTAGTGAGGCCACTCCAATTTTATTACTTGTCTTACGAGCTCCAGAGTCTGGAAATGAGCCATTTTGGAATAATAAAAAAAGTTGAAAAATGAGTTTTTATTTTTATAGGACTGGTAGCGAGATGTTTCTAACAGCCTATTCTCAACTTAATAAAATCAATCAATCCTGTAACCTGAAGGCTGGGAGATATACATCCTCAAATCTGAAGCTCTGCTACAGCATTGATAAATCCCTATAGTTGATTGAATCACCCTTACAATGAATATTCTTAAAACTTGCACTTTTTTTTTCTTTTTTTTTTGGAGTCTGACAGAAAATCTCCAAACCACTTTCGTCCGTAAGACACCAAAGTCGACTTTTATTTTTATTTTTTTTGGAGTCTGACAGTATTTTTTGTCCACAAAAAGCTTGTAAGACAAGTAATTAAATTAGAGTGGCCTGATATGATAAAAGAGTTTACCACCAATATTTTTGGACGTAATATTTTGATAAATACCATATAATAAGTGGAATTTTCAAACAGACTTCAAATTCAATTTTCATTTATTGGTGTACCAGTTTAATCTGAACTGACCAAGAAATAAAAGAAATGATGATTGGTGTTCACCATTTAACCCTATGAATTCAATCTGGGGGCTTTGTTTACATAATGAAAAATGGCTCAAAAGTTTTAAAAAAGATATTGAAAATAGCAAAAATACATTCAAAAAATAAATAAATATACGTCATTAAAGAACTGCAGAAAAATGGAAAATTCCTGATTTCTGATGAGGGTCTGGCTGAACCTCTCTTATCCCCTAAGTACCCAACTCTCAATGCCATGTACTATTACATGCCTGGTGTTTTCCCATCTTTCTTTTTGGAAGGGGCTGGGGGGGGGGGGGGCTTACCTATCCTGGCCAGGAGCTCAGAGTCTGTGGGTAGGTTGTCCTTCTCTGCCTTGTCCCCCACATTTTGTCGTAGTCTCTCCTGGTCCTCCGGCTCTAGGTGCTGGATGTACTTGCTGACCGGTATGGTCGGCAGGGTCCGCGACCGCAATAACTCCTTCCCGTGAACTCTAAAGAGAAAACGGGGTACATGTCAAAATAAGGCATACAAAAGAGACTTGGTGCAGAATTTTATAATTCTAACCAAATAGTTCTTAAAGAGTTCCTCTAGAAATTGTTGTATGGATCTATATAACTTTTGAAAATTACTTTCGAATTGGAAATGATTTCATGAAATATTTCAGGGAGAGCTGTTGGTAGTGTTCATATAAACATTTCTCCTTCAAATATTTTCTCAACTATGCTTTTCCTTACTAGAGTGTATCAAAGTTGTCAGGCTGCTTTGGGCTGCTGTAAGCACTAATGGGTCAAATAAACTCTGTGATGGTGAACATGGTATTATGATCTTAATGTTAACCTTAATTCATTTATTTATGTGGCACTATTTTGACCAAAGCATCTTATTAAAAATGTGAAAGGTAAATTTGGTAATACATATATATATCGAGACTAAATGAACACTTTCAAATATTTTGTCAATTCAGGTACACTTTCTGAATAAATGAATATCAAAATAAATCTTATAACATCACAAGAACCATTTCAAGAAGAACTATTTTTCGGGATGACTTAGATCAAACCCAAATCCTCAGAGTCTGATGTCAAATTGCCTCTTTATATGGAAAATGACGAGTGGCGCCTTATAGACACATGATTCAAAAGCACTCGAGAGAAGAAAACATTTAACATGCGAGAGTGTTGAGGAAATTAAAGCCTGGTAAATGCAAGGGGAAATGAACATGATGCCATGAGAGAGAGGCAATATCCTGTCGTGTAGAAAAGCCACAGGGACTTCGTTAAACGCAAGCAACTATATGTTTTGTTAGTAGCTTCTGCTATTAAGTGCCATGTACTTGGACTAAGTAAACAGTCCTAAATGGAAAGGTAATGTTTGAGGCGGTGCTCGTCATTTAGTCCATGCCGACCCTCTCATCACTGAATTACCCACTCATACAGTACAGATATTCAATTCCTGTACCAGTCGACTGGACATCTGCCAGTGCCTGGATGCACAAACACCCATGGATATCATGTCAAAATAGTATAGATCCAAGCACATCAATGATCGACGAAGCTTACAAATCAAACATGCGATCAATTAAATGTGAGGTCATCCATGCATTCATGCCTTGGAAACTGGGTGGCAATCAGGCATGCGGTCATGTATTATGCCAGGGCTGCCCCTGCATTTAGTGAAGGAATTAAATGTCGGCACTCTATACCCGTGACACATTCAATGCCTGGAGATCTCTTTGGCAAGTGTCATCGTGGTTTAAATAGTACTTAAAAAAAAAAAGGAAGCTTAGGAATTATGATTGAAATCATGAAATAATTAAAGAGCTGACTGGTTAAATTCATTAATCCTCTTTCACCTGGAGTTGTAGTGCATTTAATCAGTTTCATCCTAATTTTGCTGTTGCACGAGTGGTATGTCATCATCTGCATTCCACGGATCGTGCAGAGGAAGTACAGGGCTTGACGGTCCCCAGAAGGACCAGGTAGGCTGGCGGGGCTACCTGAACCCAAAATCAGGTAGTCCCGCCACCATTTTAGGTAGTCCCACCACTTTTTTCGCTACCATTTTGTAGTGTTTTAGTGGGGAACTTCCCTAGGATTCAGGTAGTCCAACGGGACTACCTGAATCCAACTTTAGGTAGCCTGACAGGGCTGTTTTTGGAATTTAGATCCCCCGGGAGATGGGACTATGCTATTTGTTGAGCGCTGAAGTACGATCGCTCTCCCACTCTTCCTCTGAATTTTCACCATTAAAAGTT